>CM066330.1:7961060-8458560 GCA_033807585.1 Hydrophis major
CCACTGATTAATTGTTCTAACTATCAGGAAATTTCTCCTCAGTTCTAGGTTGCTTCACTCCTTGATGATGAAGTGGTTCGTTAAGACTTCATGTGATCTTGCAACTTCAAAAATGACCTCTGTGGTCATATTAAGAGCAACTGTGTTCTCATTGCTGATGATGTAAAGTTTTTCAACACCACCGACAATACTGCTACCCTCCAAAAAGACCTCTACTATGTATCAGAATGTTCAAACAAATGGCAACTTCAAATCTCAACAAATAAATGCTCTGTCTTACATATTGGCAAAAAAAAAATAATAATCAGAAAATAAAATACAAGCTAAATAGTCAAGACCTTGTTGATGACCCAAACTTTGTCAAGGACCTTGGAGTACTCATTTCAAATGATCTAAGTGCTAGAGCCCACTGAACTACACAGCCAAAAAGGCGTTAAGAGTTATTAACCTAATCGTGCATAGCTTTTTCTCTGATAATATCATTCTACTAACTAGAGCATACAAAACATTTGCTAGATCAATACTCGAATACAGCTCATCAGTCTGGAATCCACATTATGTATCTGATAACTGAGAAAGTCCAGAAATATTTCACATGAAGAGTTCTCCACTCCTTTACTCTTAGCAGAATACCTTATGCCACCAGACTTGAAATTTTAGATCTAGAAAACCTAGAACTACGTCACCTTCGGTCTGATCTAAGTATTGTATATAAAATCATACATTGCAATGTCCTACCTGTCAATGAATACTTCAGCTTCAACCATAACAATACTAGAGCACACAATAGATACAAACTCAAGGTAAAACTTGATTGCAGGAAATACGACTTCAGCAACAGAGTGGTCAATGTCTGGAATACTCTACCTGACTCTATGGTTTCTTCCCCAAATCCCAAAAACTTTAACCTTAGACTGTCTACTATTGACCTCACCCCTTTCCTAAGAGGTCTGTAAGGGGCATGTATAAGCGCACCAATTGTGCCTACCCTCCCTGTCATATTGTTTATTTTTTTCTTATTCATATCCATTTCTTGTATTCATAACCATGTTTATACTTATGCCTGTTATCTAATAGTCGCTTGACAAAATAAAATAAAATAAAATAAAATAAAATAAAATAAAATAAAATAAAATAAAATAAAATAAAATAAAATAAAATAAAATAAAATAAAATAAAATAAAATAAAATAAAATAAAATAAAATAAAATAAAATAAAATAAAATAAAATAAAATAAAATAAAATAAAATAAAATAAAATAAAATAAAATAAAATAAAATAAAATAAAATAAAATAAAATAAAATAAAATAATAAAATCTTTATTCTATCCCTCCGTGGTGTGTGTCTTCTGAGCTAAGAACAACAGAATAAAATTCCCCCCAAAAGTGAAACATTCAGAAAATGACCAGGTTCCAACCTACCTACTAGCTGAAAAAATGTCAGTTAGCAAAGTTTAAAATGTAGCCTCCAACATTTCAAGGAGCTTGGTAAAAATCTGACAATTTACCAACATCAAGTGAAATACGAGGCACAGCTTTAGGGAAAGTGGAACTGCCTGTTTGTGTGGAAGTAAATGTGACACTCTTGATATCAGGGTGACATCTATAATAATGGATGAAAATCCATTTTTAATAGTGGCTTGACATTTGGGAAACTTCTATTTATCATTCTTTCTTTTTTTTCCCCCAAACCTTTCCACGGACTACCACTCAGCAAATAGCATCCAGAAACAAAGTCAATAGCTTCACAAGTATAATTACAGAAATGTGGATGAAATAGATTGGAGTGTCCTCCTTTTAAATGCTGTTTTTGTTTGAGCAGGCCAAAGCTAGGACCTTATCTAGTATTTGCAGAGTTGTATTAACGAAAGGGGAAGTCCGATTAGCACATCCACGTTTGACTTGTCAGACATTTTTGGTTCCATGAAAAGTTTTCCTGAGATGATTATTCTCACCCTGATAGACCCACTATTTTGGACTTACAGCCACGTGATCTAATCAATGTTTCATTTGTATTTCGCTTTGTTTTCTCTGTTGAACATCTCCATGACAACAGCCTGCAGCCCTATCTCATTCTGGATCTTTTGTGGTGGTTGTTTCTGGAGCATCTGATCTAATTCTTGGATTTGGGAATGTTCATAAAGATTTAAGAACTGCCACATCCCCTTTAAGTCAACAACCAGAGAAAGCTGTCATTTCAATCTACTAAGGCATTGAACATAGAATAATAGAGTTGAAAGGGATCTTGGAGGTCTTTTACTCCAACCCCTTGCTCACACAGGAGATCCTGTAAAACAATTTGAGACAAATGGTTGACCAGTTTCTTTTTGAAGGCTTCCTGTGATGGATCACCCATAACTTCTGAAGGCACGCTGTTCTATTGGTTGCTTGCTCTCGCTGTTAGGAAATTGCTCCTTATTTCTAAGTTGCTTCTAGGTTGTTTAGTTTCCATCCATTGTTTCTTGCCATGTTTGTTGGTGCTTCAGAAAATAGTTTGACCCCCTCGTTTTTGAAGGAGCTCCTCAAATATTGGAACAATGCTGTCATGGCATCCCTGGTCTTTCTTTTCATTAGACTATATATACCCAATTCCTATAACTGTTCTTTGTATGTTTTAGCCTCCAGCCCCTTAATCTTTCTTCTTGTTCTTCTCTGCACTCTTTCCAGACTCTCAACATTTTTATATTGTGGTGACCAGAACTGGATGCAATATTCCAAGTGTAGTCTTACGAAGGCTTTGTAAAGTTGTGTTAGAATTTCACGTGTTCTTGCTTCTATCCTTCTGTTAATGCAGTTTAGGATTACATTATCTGTTTTTGTTGCTGTTGCACACTGTTGGCTCACATTTAGGTTATTGTTTAGTAGGACTCTAAGAAGTCTTTTATGATGAGTGCTTGAAACAACTTATTTTAAAGGAAGAATGCTTATTATATTCACTGTTCATTAAAGCAGGGGAGTAACAGAAGAATAGTAATGTTCCTATCTTAAACTATATGCAGAATTACTGTTCTACTCCAAATCTTAGAGTCAGTCAGAGATGAATTTGAACAAGTATCGGACCTAAATCTACAAATCTTCTAATTTCAAAGATATAGGGATCCTCAACTTAGAACCATTTGTTTACTGATTGTTCAAAAATTACAACAACATTGAAGAAAAAAATACTTATAATGGTCATCACGTTTACCACTGCAGTATTCCTATGGTCACATGATCAAAATTTGGGCGCTTAGCAACCAGCACATATTTACAATAGTTGCAGTGTCTCAGGTCATGTGATCATCACTTGTAACTTTCCCAGCTGGCTTCTGTCAAAAAAGTCAAAAAAACTGGTAAGCCAGATTCGCTTAATAATGGCATGATTCACTTAGCAACTGCACTAAGTTTGCAAACAGTGGCATGACTCATTGAACAACTGCCTTGCTTGGCAATGGAAATTCTCTTCCCTAATGTGGTCATAAGTTGAGGATTGTCTGTACTTAACTTCATGACATCGCAGCCTGTAACAAATGGAGTAAACCCTGTGTTTCCTCTGGCTTTGCTATAAAAGGCACTAAGTGTAACAAGAGAAATAAATGTACAATAATGAAAAGAGGCGTTAGTTACAGCTACTTTGATTTTCAAATTTAAATGGTTGTCACATGCAAACTGAAACTAATGATTAAATATCATGTTGGTTTTGGATCCCAGCAAAAAGGAAAGGGAAAAGGCTAATTTAAAAACCTTCTTTAGGATTAAGTTAATAAAAGTCTCTTTTAGATCAAACTTGATTCCTGCTCACTTCACAGAAATACATTTCATGTTGTTTTCTGGGCTGCATGTCCTTGTCTGTTTTGATAATGTTTTCTCATCATTTTCCATTCCGATGATCACCCATCTGAGAATTGACCAGTTTTTTTCAAGATCAGCCACCATCAGCCACATTTGGCTGAGTGCTACTATCTTTTGTCTTGAAAAGTCATTATCTGATAATAAAATTTGGATGGAAATGTTCAAGCTGATCACAGGAATGTTCTTGATGGTTGCAATGTGTTACCCCTTAAACCACCAAGCTTGAAATTTTGAGCTTGGACAATCTGGAACTGTGCCGCTTGCGGTCCGATCTAAGCATAGTACACAAATCTGTCTGCTACAATGTCTTACCTGTTGACAATTTCTTCAGTTTCAACCACAATAATACACAGGCAAACAAACTCAAGGTAAACCGCTCCAAACTCGATTGCAGAAAATACCACTTCAGCAAAAGAATGGACAACGCCTGGAATGACCTACCAGACTCTATTGTTACAGCCTCAACTCCTCACAACTTCAACCGCAAACTGCCTACCGTGGACCTCACTCCATTCCCAAGAGGTCCTTAAAGGGAGCGTGCATAAGGGCACCAGCGTGCCTACTATCCCTGTCTTACTGTCCCCATTTATCTGTATTTATTTCCTTCATTCTTGTTTATGTTCATACTTATACCTAGCTATCTTCTGCATGTTTGACAAACAAACAAACAAATAAATAAATTACTAGAAAGGATAACAAAAAAACAAAACAAAACACCAAAGCCATGAGTCTTGTACCACCTTTTCTGATGAACATATTTTATGGAACAGTAGCTCCCAAAAGCTGTTCTGACCCAAACCTGGTTCCAAGGAAGCAAACATGTGACAAAGATAACAGCACAATCTTTTAATGTTTCCTTACAAATCCCATTCCTTCATGGGTAAAAGGCTGCTTCAAACCAATTAGCTCCAATAAGAAAGAGCCTTGCCAAGGTTTTGCAAGGCTTCCAAGAGCACCAGATAAAGTTACTAAGCAATAATTCAAACACAAAGAGTCTTCAAACACCAACTCAAATATTCCTAATGCCCACCAGGCTTGAGTGTAAAACTTCTTTGCCTTCTGCAAAGAACTGTGGTTTCTCAGCTGGCTTTTAACTCCTCAGGGAGCAGCTATTACCTTGCAGCCTTACTCCTGAGTCGCCCGTGCTACTGCAGCTGCTCTTTTTCGAGCAGCCCTCCACGCATGCATGCTGGGCATGGACCCCCTAGGGGACCTCTTCATCACTGCTGCCAGACTCCATAATCTCCAAAGGCAGCATTCCACTCCCTGATGATCCTGGCCCCATCCCTACATCACATGCCGGCCCCTCATCTGAGTCCTCACTCTCTGAGACCTCAGCCGTCCGCACCTGCTGCTGGCAAACCACAACAAAAGCTTATGCCTTTGGAATGGAGAACAGTAGAGTTGGAATGGACCTTGGAGGTCTTCTAATCCAGCCGCCTGCTCAAGCAAGAAAACTTCTTGATCTTTCACCATATGCAATTATATAGAAATATTAAAAACAAATATGGGAACAATGAACAACACAAAAATTAAAGAGACTAAGAACCAAGATCTCATGCAGAACAGAGTTGGTGCCTTCTGTCGTTGAACCAGCCACCTTGTCAGAGAGAGACCGGCTGAGCTGGAGGGAGCAGTTAAGTGTGGAATTAGTCTGGAATCATTATGTAGACATAAGAGTGCAAAGTCTAACATCTCCATACACACCCAATACTAATGAACCAGTCAGTCTACCCATTATAAAGTTGCCAAGATTGAGAAACACTGCTTTAAAGATGGACTGGAAGTTGATCCAGTAATAATCTTCAGCCCAATTTGGTCTTTGTAATTTTTTCAGCCATTTTCTTGAGATAAGAGCAGAGAAGCCCTCTGACTTTCTCAAGATGTTTGTATTTTACATTTTAATATTTGGGGCTGATTGTATGGTGGCACCAGGACCAAAGACACGCTGTTTTCTACTTCATGTCTTTCCATCTCTCCGAAGTTTCTTTGATGGCCCTCTTCTCTCCATCTAAAAGCCAAGAGGAGAAGTTTTTTCTTCAGTCTTCATGAGTGGTTGAACAAAAGCATGGAAAGCTAAGGAAAGACACAAGCTATGAGAGAGATGGTTCACAAGGAAAGCCAGGAGGTTTGCAAACATCTGGAGGGGCACCTTAAAATAAATAAGAGCATCTGCCTCAACCTGTGATCATTTCACTGGAACTCTCTTTTCTTGAAAAGATCAAAGGCTAATTATGGAAATAAATTCTCTGTCATTGGATAATTCAAATCTCAACTCAAAATTATTAAGAAAAAAAAAAAGCAGAACACTGCTTATAGAAAAATGTTCATTGGTTGTGCCCTGTTGGGCAAAACAGCTGTTCCATTCCAGAACTAGATAAAGAACAGGTCATAAAAAGGGAGTTTTACTAGTATTAAACTCCCTTTATTTGACCCTGTAATCCCTTAATTTGGAGTAGAGTTGGCACGACTGGATGGAGCTGAGTGTTTATTGGCTGAATGCTCTCCCTGACACCTACATGGAGTTCACAGCAGATATTGGTTTCTTTGTACCCTAGGAGAGAACAACATCTGCTGCTACCCGAGATTGAATTCTGAACCTTCCAAGTGGGATGCGAGCATCTTCACCACTATGCCACCACATTGGTCAAGAGAAAATAATACCAATAAAGGAGAATATTTGTTGCTCAGGGTTGAAGTAAGGACTCCTTGGTGCTCTCTGAGATTGGTGGTTTTCTTGCCGATGTTTCATTATTGAAACTAGATACAGTAGAAGCTCAGGTCACCAATGCTTCTGACCACATCCAAATCAAGTGCCGACCAAAAAAAATCTGCTAAATGTTTCACTCTGGTCACAAACACATCATTGGGTGGCGATCAAACACAGCCGTGGCTGGAAACTGAAAGCTAAAGGTCAAGGTGTAGCATATTGTTCTTTCATAAAAGAGAATGTAAAAATGTTATATGTACCACAACTTAAGTTTAATTTAATTTCAGTTAGAATTTTGGTTAAATTAGGATATGTAGTTACCTTTAGGGGAGATAACTGCATAATTGAAAAAGAAGATAAGAAAATTACTGCATCTTTAAGAGGTGAATTATATGTGTTAAATGATAATGGTTTAGAGGTGGCTAACACGTTTTTGATAATAAGAAACCTCATGATGAATGTATTCACTTGTTACACCGATGGCTAGGGCATTTAAATTTTAAAATGCTTAAGAAAACTGTTGAATTATCTAAGGGAATAAATTTGAAACCTTGTAATAAGTATTTGCAATGTTTTGCTTGTAATCAAAGCAAAAGCAAGGTCATACCGGCAAATAGAGTTGATGGATTTACTACCAAAGAGACTTTAGAGGTAGTATTTGCTGATTTAATAGGTCCGAAAAAACCAAGTGTAGGAGGAGCTCGATACATACTAAGTATAATGGACCACTATTCTAGATATGGGTTTTGCTATTTAATGAAGAGCAAAACTGAAACGTATCTAAATCTATTTAATTGGATAAAATTTGCAGAAAGAAAAACTAAAAAGAAATTAGTCACTCTTATAACAGATAATGGTGTGGAATTTACAAATAATAAATTCCAGAATAGACTTAGAATGTTAGATATTCAACATAAAAAGTCTGCACCATATAGGCCACAACATAATGCCTTCATAGAGAGACGAGGCCAAACACTATAATCAATGGCACGTACTATGTTGTCTGATTCAGAATTACCTGACAATTTATGGGGAGAAGCAAAAATGTGTAGTAATCATATATTAAATAATGTTGTTAATTCAACAACAGGTGAATTACCATTCACACTGTGGCTTGGTACAAAACCTGATTTAAGTTACATGCACACATTTGGAGCACCAGCATGGGGGCACATCCCTTCACAACTCAGACACAAAGGACAGCATAGAGCTAAAAGATTATTTTTTGTAGGATATGAATCTAATCACAGATCTTATAGCCTGGTTGGGGAACACAGGCTTAACAACTTTCATTCTATTTCTGATGTTTAATTGCATTCAGAGTATTTTTTAAAAGACCAGTCTAAATCTTGAGGCTTTCATGTGTGCAAAGTCACTGCCCAGAGTTATGATAGAATCAGGTGGCCTAAATATCATAAGTGTGAGTATATACCTACAAATTATTCCATAATTTTTTTCTTTAGAAGCCTTGTGTCTGTCTGTGGAGACTTTCAGTCATCCAGGAGCAGTTCACAGTTGTCTCAAAGGTGCTTTTTCAAAAGGCAACTGGACTATGTTTTTTTTCCTTAAGGAAAATGATGACAAGACATTTTGCTTCTCAACCAAGAAGCTTCATCAGTTCTGACTGGATGGTGGGAAAATCTCAACAGCTGTTCTGACCAAGGCTTCTGAGACTGTAATTAAGCACATGCTTAGTTAAAACAACTCTTGTTTTATTTCAATGCAGGGAATTATGTTCATTCCCAGCCTGTAATGACCCCCAAACAATTCCTCGAGATAAGCACCCACCTTTCTCTACTTTGAATTGCTGCCAACAACAAAAGTGCCAAATGAACTATAAAAAAAACAACCGAAGTCCAAAGTCCACACAGAGCTTCAAGGATTAATCCGAACAGAACGAACGACTTTGCTTCCTCCAAAGGTTTCTTCACCTTTGCCTGTCCTTTATATCTTATGCGAGGGTCAATCACCTCCAAGCCTTACTCCCAAGTTGCCCCTTTTGTTTCAGCTGCTCTCACTTTCTAGTAGCTCTGTGCACATGCACACTGGGAACAGGCTCCTCTGGGTCCTCTGCCTCACTGCTGCCAGACTCCGGAGGCTCCGGAATCAGCACCTCACTCCCAGATGCTCCTGGCCCCATCTCGGCATCAGATGCAGGGCTCTCATCTGAGTTCTCTCCAGACTCCCGGACTGGTCCCCTTTCTTCCTCACTGTCCAATTCCACTGCCATCTGCTGGTGAACCACAGGCTGCCAGCAAACCACAACAGCAGCTGTCAGAGAGAGTACTAACAACCAGATGACTGCAAAGAAATATAATCCTTACATTTCCCCCTATCCACCCACCTTCCAGTCAGACTTGTTGAAACTTTTTGGAAAAAACATGGAAAAGCACCTTTGAGACAAGCAATTTGAGTGCTGTGCAGTGATCCAGATCCAAGGTGAACCAGCAATTCAGAACTTATCTGGGAATGGACAATGTGCTAGTCAGCATCTCCTTAAATCAGACTTATCTCTTCCTGAGATCATGGGTGAGTGCAGGAAATTTAATTTGCTTTTTTAAGTCATTGTCAACATGTGTGACATGTTCACTCCTGCATTCTCTGAATTACCTTTTTGCCTTAAAATTGAAATCCCTGACCAACTGAACTATTGCAGATTTAGGTTGCAAAAATCCAGAAAGCCACTAGAAGAGAGTAAAGGGACATAGAAATGTGTATTGTGACTCTTTGCTGTCATTTAATGGACAGTTGGATTTTTGCAAACACATCTGGATGCCTTTCCATTACAGAACCAAATATCCACCATCCTGCACTAATGCATTTGACTTTTATTTGTTAAGTAAAGGTCTGCATTTGTCTTTATTAAATTTTAATTCTGTTACCCTAAGTCCATTTCTCTAACAATTCAAGGTTGTTTTCCATTGTATTTCAGCCTTTTATTCCATCCAATTTTGACTTCTCTGTCAATCTGATTAACATTCCCTCTACCTCTCATCAAAGCTCTTAATAAAAAAAGGTTAACAAAGAATTTTCTTAACAAATAAAAAGAACCCTTTGTACCAAGCTGAACTTCGAGGAGGGAAAAAAAGTTCCAAGTAACAGCTATTTCCAATTAGTTCTTCTCTTCCTTTTGCCTTTCAAAGCTGTTCAAAAGGTTTTTACCAGTCTTCATCCCTTGGTGAGCTTCAAACAGAACCAGCAAAGGAAGTTATCCCTTGATGGCGATCATCAACACACCTTCATGATTTTTTTTCTCTCTGCTTTTGTCTTTCATGCAATACTTTAATCTTGATTTAACAATATCACAGCTCACTACTTGACACCTGAATTTGTAAAATTCTAGTCCATTGCTACAGACACAATCCCACATGATTGTTTTGACAAGACACTTTCTTCCTACTACAGAGGCACCCCTTAAGGACAGCCTTGAAATGGGTGAAATCTGAGATGCTGATTGAATGTTTGATTCAACCTTGAAAGTGAGATCAATTGATCAGGAGTGGGTGTAGTTGGAAGCATATTTTGGGAAAGACCACTGGAATCCTGTCTTCTGGTTACAAACCAGCTTCTACCACAGTCATTTATTTTCCATATTTGGCATCTCCTTTGGCTCTTGGTCCCTGAGTTCCTCTCAACAAATCAGCCATCAATAGGCACATAGTAGTAAACAACATCTACATACCATTTAAAAGAGACAATTGAAACATCTTCTGGCCAGCAGTCAACAGCTAGATGAGCAGAGATTAATACCAAGATTAACACTAGACCAATAACCAAGAAGTAAATAATACCCAATCAAGGAACTACCAATTCAGACAAACAATCAAACAGTAAACAATAGCTTAATCAAGGAACTACCAAGACCACTCCCACCAATACTGACAGGACATTTTAAAAGTATATAAAAAGAGAGCAAACTCCATTCCCTTTTAGTTACCTACTTTGGTAATGAAACATCTGACAAGAAAATAACCAAGTGCAGAGAGCACCAGGAACCTCACAGGAAGATTTTTATTTTTAATTCTAGTGTGACTTGAGGCATTCTTTTTTTTTTTTTTATGTAAATTTTTTATTGATTTTTAAAGACAAACATAAACAAACAAAACATAAAAACATCAACCTTTCTTCCATAAGTGTACAAGCAGTGTGTCGGTTGGTTTACAATTTTTTTTTGTGCATCCATTTCATAGTCTTCAATTACAGTTACATTGCATAATAGCTCATATTATCAATCAGAAATTGAATACCCTAGTATCATTCATAATCAATCATTTGACAGTAATTTTACCCATTCATATTTTACGAGATAACTATAATTTACTTAGTATAATTTTATAACAATTCATATAATCTTCCCAAATCTATCCTAAAAAATTTTTTATAGATATAGTAAGAAAGAAAAAAAAAAAACATCTTTATATATTTATTATTTCCTAAAATTCTACATATTTCATTATTGTATTTTATTGTCTAACCATTGATAGAAAAGATCCCAAATTTTATAAAATTGTCCTCTTGTTCTCTAATTTATCCTCTTGTTCTCTAATTTCAAATGTCAATCTACTCATTTCAGCACATTCCAATATTTTCTTAATGATTTCCTCCTGCGAAGGTATTTTCTCATTTTTCCAATTTTTAGCAAATACAATCCTAGCCCCTGTTAATACATTTACAATCAGGTATTTCAAATCTTTCCTATATGTATCAGGTAAAATTCCCAATAAAAATATCTCTGGTTTCAAGTCTATGTGGTTTTTTTGTCATTTTTTCCAACCACATGAGGATGTGACTTGAGGCATTCTTCAGCTATTGTTGTATGTCTCCTGGCCTACCACACACAAAAAATACCTAAAAAAAAAAGTAACCTCAAGTCAATGCTACAGATGCGTAGGTAATAAACTTAGTTGTGTTTTTGGAAGGCAGATTCTTAGCATATTGGTTAACTCTAGCCTTCTGGCTGTTCTGTTCTATTGATTAGTTGTGTATGAAATTCCCTTGTATTTAGAAGAATTTATAAAATGAATGTTAGAATTGCTACTGTTTTTGTTCTTTCTTTGCTTCCTATGATGATTTTGGATGTTGACAGATGGATGGACATTAAATATCTCACCAAAAAGTTCCTTGGCATTGTGACATTAAAATTCTGTTTACAGCATTTGTTCAATCTAGCTTCATATCCTCAACCGATTGTTGTGTGGTGAGCCTCCATAAATTACAGAGTTGAATCTAATCTTGAAATTTTGACATTTTAAAAAGGAAAGACTTTCATCGCATATCCCTTAAATAAAACCATGACAATCTGAACACCAATGAAAGCTTGTGACAGGGAGCATTTAGGTTCAGACTATTTTCATCATTTGGCTGACTCTTGATTTAGGCAAGCACTTGGATTCCAAGACCCCAGATGTTTCTTTTATTTCTTTTAATTTAACATTTTTTACAGGGTCATGTTCCATCTTGAAATTCAGCATGAATCAAGATTTTCTCATTATATTAGCTAGATTTGGGTCACAACCTTTCACTGATTGAAAATTATTTTAGATGTGCCCCACATGTTCACTCTGGTAGTCCACGAAAGAAAAACTGATAGGATTCAGCTATTTGTTCATCCTTTCACCTGGATTGCTATGTTGGGTAGAGCTAGATTTCTTGTTCAGCAATTTGACAAGCAAAAGGATAGAGTCTGAAACATAAGCATCTCCTTTTTCCTTACAAAGACTTCATTAGGAATGAGTTCAACCATGAACCCCCTGGAATTGCCATTGCCCATTTCTGTACATAATTATAGTACTATTACTTTACTATAGTATTAAACACATGACTGATCTTGTTCAAAAACTAAATTATGGAGGAGGGGGAGGAGAACGGGAGAAGGAGAATAAAACTCAGACAACATAGATGTGCCAGAATCATTTGGTTGAGTTTGGGTTGTGATGGGGAGGAAGGGAAACAAACAACAAATAATAGGAACTAGGAGGCAAAACTCACAATGGCCAGGCTGATTTTTTTTTTTAAAAAATACACCATTTAAGTGTAGCATAATATAGGCACTGGATGAAGTGATTGGGATACATATATTTCTTTTTTTAATAATTTTTGAGGCCTTTTTCTACTATTAATGTCAGTGCTAGCATATTCTCCAAGCTTAATTATCTCCCTGCCCCACTAATTTGGTCATCTTACCCCTTCTTGTTCCAATGTCTCTTCCATGTCAGATTTTTGAAAAAGAAGAAAAAGCCAATATCCAGCTGACATGGCTATTTGATGCCTATGACAAATCAGCCTCAACAGATCCCATGCTGCATAGAACTTTCCTTGCAAAGAAGGGATAGAAGTCCATGTGGATCGGTAGGCAGGCAAATCTAAAATCACCTGCTAAGGAAATGTTCATCCAAATTCCTGCACTGAAAAGAGGGATAGAGAAACATCTAAGTAACCCTTTGGAACTCTCTGACTGTTGCTTCAGTCCTGTACAAATTATTTCTTCTTTTTCTGTTCAATTATGTTCAATTCCCAGAGATGCCTGAACAAGTCCTTGTATTTTTCTTCCCAAGGGTTTACAGAAGTGGTTTGCCATTGGCACTTTCCTAGGGCTGGGAAAAAAGTGTCTGCCCCCTCCCCAAATTGCAACAAAGTGAAAATTCATTCATGAGAAAAATAAGATCCTGCACTTAGACAAGAAAAATCAAATAGATGGATATGGAATAGGTGGTACCTGGTTGAATGTTAGCAATTGTAAGACCAGCCTTTAAATGTGCTGCAGCTGCCAAAAAAGCTAATGAGGCCTAGGTTGTATCAACAGAGGGATAATCATGTGAAGTGATGGTACTGCTTTATATTCTACTGGTGAGACCACACTTGGAATGTTTGAGGTCCTAGAAAGAATGCTCAGAAGAGCAACCAAGATGATAATGGCTCTGAAGGCTAAATCATATGATGAAGAATTGAGTTAACCATGTATGCCTTGTCTAATAAAATGATGGACTGCTGAATTCCCCTAGAGCAAACACAGATAAACTCAGTAACGCAAACTTTCATGGCTTTAATCTACAAATAAACCTCTTTGTAGATAATAGAGGGCTTGCAGCCAATTAGTCCAATTAGAAAAACCTTGGCAGAAGTCTTCAAATAAATCAGAGTCTGTAATCACAACACTGAGTCCTTCTAGTGTTTTTGAAACCAGGCTTATATTCCCTAGTGGGAGGAGCCATTACATTGCATCCTTACTCCTGAGTCGTCTGTGCAGCTTCAGCTGTTCTCTTCTACGAACCAACCTGCTCTCACGCTCACTTAGCACAGGCTCTCTGGAACCTCCTCTTCACTGCTGCCAGCCCCCACCATCCCTGAATGCACCAGTCCACTCCTTGATGGTCCCGGTCCCTCCTCTGAGTCCTTGTTCTTCTCCACTGTCTGCATCTGCTGCTGGATAACCACAACAACGGCAAAGGTGGTATTCAGCAGGTTCTGACCAGTTCTGGAGAACCGAGAGAGGAAATTTTGAGTAGTTCAGAGAACCGGCAAATACCACTTCTGACTGGCCCCAGCCCCATCTATTCCCTTCCTCCAGAGTCCTAGCTGATTGGCTGGGTCTTCTTTTGTTACCCTGCACAGGATAATGGAGCTCGAAAGCAGGTTAGTGGGGTGGGAATAGGGATTTTGCAGTAACCTTCCCCTGTCACACCCACCATGCCACAGGCCCACCAAGCCACACCCACAGGACTGGTAGTAAAAATGTTTGAATCCCACCACTGATCGACGGGTGATGATATGATAGGTGTCTTCAAGTATTTGAGGAGTTTTCAGAGAGAAGAGGGAGTCAACTTCATTCTTCAAAGCACCTGAGGGCAGGATGCTTCACCATAGTAGGTATGGTATTCAGCGTTGTTCGGGTATTTTCCCACGTCATTATAGTTGTGCTTTTAAAGTTGTAGCAATGTTTCAGCAGAATCCCATCTGCCATCATCAGGCTTCTGTATTATGTTCATCTGTGAGTCAGACTTTCACAGCCGTTTCAGTTTTAAATTTGGGGCTAGCCAAATTTAATGTGTTCATCTATCGAACACTATACAGAAGCCTGATGATGGCAGATGAGATTCTGCTGAAACGTTACTACAACTTTAAAAGCACAACTATAATTACTTGGGAAAATACCCGAACAAAGTTGAATACCATACATGTAAGTACCCACGAAAACGTAAGAATATGAATATATATATATATGGATCTTGGGTTATTCGGATTTTCTCCCGCGTAAGATTGGAAGTATCTAGGCAACATTTCGATGAAGTCTCATTCATCAACTTCAGGCTTGGTCTTCAGCTCTGTGCTTCTCAGAGTGATGTGAGCTTGCAGCTGCTTCTTCCTTTTAACTGCTAGTGGGGGTGTGACTTGATTGGGTGGGGGCTTGGCTGTGTTCTGATTGGGTGGGGGTGTGTTCTCATTGGTTGGGGGTTTGGCTGTGTTCTGATTGGTTGGGGGGGTTGGCTGTGTTCTGATTGGCTGGAGGTGTGTTCTGTTCAGATGGGGGCTTGGTTGTGCTCAGGTTAGTCTTAGTTGTTGGGGGATTTGAGCTGGTGAGCTGTGATCTTGCTGTTTGGCTTCGAGTTTGTGGTCGTGCTGCATCTTCATGGTGGAGGTCAGTTTGCTTCATGTATGGCTCAGAGGGGTTTGAAGTGGGTAGTGATGCAGCTGCAGTGCGACTTCTGGTCCGTGGTTGTGTTTCATCTTCTGTGTGGGTGTGAGTCTGCTTTCTACGTGGAAGTGTGGTGGTGGCATCTTGTTTGGCTCTCAGGGGTGTGGGTCTGGTGTCATTCTTCATGTTAGGTATGCGTCTGTTCATTAGGGCAGGTTTCCAAATGGCTGGTAGGCGGGAGGTATCATCTCGTTTATTCATGCTGTGTGGGCGTTTTTCTATCTCTATGGCTTCTCTGATTATTCTGCTGCTGAAGTGTTCAGTTTTGGCGATAGTTCTGGTATTTTTAAAGTCAATCTCATGTCCTGTGGCTTTGACATGTTGGACCAGGGAAGAGGTCGGTTCTTCCTTTTTGAATGAGTTCTTATGTTCTTCAATGCGTGCACCTATTCTTCTGTTAGTCTGTCCAATGTATGAGGTGGGGCAGGCAGTGCAAGGGATTTCGTATACTCCTTGATTTTCTAACTCAATTCTGTCCTTGGGGTTTCTTAGGATGGTGGATATCTTTCTGTTTGTGCAGAATGCTGTCTTAATGTTGTATTTTTGGAGGATCTTGCTGATTTTGTCCGTAGTGCCTTTTATATATGGGAGGAGGGCTTTGCCATTCTCTTGTTCTTTGCAGCTGCATCACTACCCACTTCAAACCCCTCTGAGCCATACATGAAGCGAACTGACCTCCACCATGAAGATGCAGCACGACCACGAACTCGAAGCCAAACAGCAAGATCACAGCTCACCAGCTCAAACCCTCTAGCAACTAAGACTAACCTGAGCACAATCAAGCCCCCACCTGAACAGAACATGCCTCCAGCCAATCAGAACATAGCCAAACCCCCAACCAATCAGAACACAGCCAAACCCCCAACCAATGAGAACACACCGCCACCCAATCAGAACATAGCCAAGCCCCCACCCAATCAAGTCACACCCCCACTAGCAGTTAAAAGGAAGAAGCAGCTGCAAGCTCACATCACTCTGAGAAGCACAGAGCTGAAGACCAAGCCTGAAGATGATGAATGAGACTTCATCGAAACGTTGCCTAGATACTTCCAATCTTACGTGGGAGAAAACCTGAATAACCCAAGATCCATATACAAATACCCGCGAGAACCTCAGAAAACAAATATTGCACCTCTACGGGGAAGAAACCCACCATCTGACCAGGACATATGAAAAACTTGAAGTCCAAAGAGCTTCCATTTTATGTGACCTCGCATTCCTATGCAACTGCCGAGATCAAAATTTAATTCCCACAAGCTTCCAATTGAAATTCCAAACCAACACAGCAGCCACCAAACGCATCCTAAAAAGAATAGAATTGGCCCAAATTAGAAATGAACTTCACACAAAAAGATTTCTCCTAGACCAAATCAACAAAGATCTCCTCACACTTCACCTCAGACTCAGCAATGCGACAGTGGTTATGAACACATCTGACTACCAATCCAAGTTAACCAACCTACTCCAAGACCCCACATACAAACCCCTAAAGACAGACCCCACCACCTACCTAGAAAAAACCACCAGATCCAAAATAAAAGCCTCCCCCATCAGTGAAGAAATCCAGCAAAGAATCATACCCAAAGAGAAATCATCCAGATGCCCTAAACTTTATGGTCTCCCCAAGATACACAAAGAAGGAACCCCACTCAGACCAATAGTCAGCTCCATAGGCTCACCTCTACAAAACCTAGCCAAATTTCTCGCCAAACAACTACAGCCCTATGCAGAATCCATCAACTCACACGTAAGAAACTCATTCCAGTTCATCGAGATCATAAAGAAACAAAACTTACAACCCAGTGACCTACTAGTGAGCTTCGATGTCATATCCCTCTTCACCCAAGTGCCAATAAAAGAAGCCTTGACAGCCATCCAAAACAAATACAACCCCCCCAAGCACATCCTAGATCTGACCAACCACTGCCTATCCAATACATACTTCACCTACAATGGACAAAAATACAAACAAATAGAAGGAGCACCCATGGGATCACCCCTCTCACCTGTCATCGCTAACCTCTACATGGAACACTTTGAAACACAAGCTCTAGAAAAATATGATCACAAACCCAAACTCTGGCTCAGATACGTAGATGACACCTTCATAATCTGGCCACACGGGAAAGAAAAACTGAACAACTTCCTCACACACCTCAACAGCCAACACCCCAAAATCCAATTCACCATGGAAACAGAAGCTAACAACCAACTTCCCTTCCTAGATGTCTTGGTATACAAAAAATCCAATGGCTCCCTAGGACACGCCATCTACCAGAAGGAAACACATACAAACCGCTATCTACACGCACTCTCACACCACCACCCAGCACAGATCAATTCCGTAGCCGAGACACTCATCTCCAGAACAAAATGCTTAGCCGACGAACAACACCTAGAGAATGAACTACACACTCTCACCGGCGTGCTGACAGCCAATGGATTCCAAAGAAAGAAGATCACCCACCTAATCCAAAAAGAAACCCCAACCAAAATCCAAGACAAAGAACAAGAGAATGGCAAAGCCTTCCTCCCATATATCAAAGGTACTACGGACAAAATCAGCAAGATCCTCCAAAAACACAACATTAAGACAGCATTCTGCACAAACAGAAAGATATCCACCATCCTAAGAAACCGTAAGGACAGAATTGAGTTAGAAAATCAAGGAGTATACGAAATCCCTTGCACTGCCTGCCCAACCACATACATTGGACAGACTAACAGAAGAATAGGTGCACGCATTGAAGAACATAAGAACTCAATCAAAAAGGAAGAACCGACCTCTTCCCTGGTCCAACACGTCAAAGCCACAGGACATGAAATTGACCTTAAAAATTCCAGAACTATCGCCAAAACCGAACACTTCAGCAGCAGAATCATCAGAGAAGCCATAGAGAAAGAAAAATGCCCACACAGCATGAATAAATGAGATGATACCTCCCCCCTACCAGCCATTTGGAAACCTGCCCTCATGAATAGACGCGTACCTAACATGAAGAATGACACCAGACCACACCCCTGAGAGCCACACAAGATGCCACCACCACACTTCCACATAGAAAGCAGACTCACACCCACACAGAAGATGAAACACGACCATGGACCAGAAGCCGTACTGCAGCTGCATCACTACCCACTTCAAACCCCTCTGAGCCATACATGAAGCGAACTGACCTCCACCATGAAGATGCAGCACGACCACGAACTCGAAGCCAAACAGCAAGATCACAGCTCACCAGCTCAAACCCTCTAGCAACTAAGACTAACCTGAGCACAATCAAGCCCCCACCTGAACAGAACACGCCTCCAGCCAATCAGAACACAGCCAAACCCCCAACCAATGAGAACACACCCCCACCCAATCAGAACATAGCCAAGCCCCCACCCAATCAAGTCACACCACCACTAGCAGTTAAAAGGAAGAAGCAGCTGCAAGCTCACATCACTCTGAGAAGCACAAAGCTGAAGACCAAGCCTGAAGATGATGAATGAGACTTCATCGAAACGTTGCCTAGATACTTCCAATCTAACGCGGGAGAAAACCCGAATAACCAAAGATCCATATACAAATACCCGCGAGAACCTCAGAAAACACATACACATACACATACACATACACATACACATACACATACACACACACACACACACACACACACACATACATACATATATATATATATATATATATATATATATATATATATATATATATATATGGATCTTTGGTTATTCGGGTTTTCTCCCGCGTAAGATTGATGTCAGGCTGTGCTCCCTTTAGATCCCAAGAAATCTACGGATACTTCGTTCAGGTTTCTATAGTCCACTACCAGACATTTGGAGCCATCTTTCTTCTCGCGGAACATCACAGGGCCGTCACTCGAGGTCTGGCAGGCGTGATGAAACCCCATTGCAAGTTCTTGTCGATAAATGCCCTCAATTCCTCCAACTCCCCTGGTGTCATCGGATACATCTTCGGTTTCGGGAGCGTCACCCCCGGCAGGAATTCAATGCTACAATCGGTCGACGGATGTGGGGGGAGCTCGTCAGAAGCCTCTTCACTAAACACCTCTCTTAAGTCCCAATACTCCTTCGGGATATTCTCCTCCCCTTCCACGTGTTCGGCACCTGTAGAAGCTATCTCGGCGGGTACCTGGGACTTCGGATGGGATTTCTCCTCCCCTTCCGGATAGGGTTGCTCCTCCCCTTCTGGTGGCCGATCGGTGCAGATGCGTATCCACCCCTCTCTCCAGTTCACCTGGGGATTCCACTTCCGAAATCATGGTAGTCCCAATATTAGAGGCTGTTCCATCCCAGGGGCCACAATAAAACACAGGGTCTCATGGTGGTTTCCCATGGTCATCTCTAGGGGTTCTGTTATAAAACGTGCGGGGCAACCTCCCACCACCGATCCATCCAGTTGGCAGAAAGATATGGGTGTTTTTAAAGTTCTCAGTCCGATGCCCATCCCCTTAACCACTTTCATGTTAATTACACACCTCGGGCACCCCGAGTCCAGTAAGGCCAACATCACTCCCTCAGTCGCAGAGGTGGGCTGCCTTAAATTTATTGGGATGGTCATGGGCCCTTGGTTAGGACTTACCAGGATGTCATCTTCCGAATCTGTCTCGTTCTCGTTGAGTGGGGTTGGAGGTCCCAGCTCCTCTCCCGCCGAAAGGGTGACCTCTACAACCTCTCTTCTCTTCATCCCGGTCTCGCGAGGCTTGGTTGAGGGGTTTTTAGGCTTCCTCCCGGGGTCCCGCGCTTTCGGTGGGTTCGTCTTTACCCGGCAATCCGCCATCCGGTGGCCCTCCTTCCCACAACGGAAACATGCCATGGTCTTGGCTCTTGCCGCCACCCCTCCCAGTTGGGGGTTTGAGATCTCTCGGAGATGTGGGGGGAGCGGTTTTCTCCAGGCAGGACCTCCCCTGCGTCTGTTTTGGGCTAGATCAATGTCCACCTCTTCCGCCAGCAAGTACCACAATTGTAAATTACGTAGATCCCTTCTGGAGATGCACGTGTGGTATACATCTTCATTTAAGCCATCTTTGTAGGCTTCCACCAGGGCCTCCTGGGACCAACCTCGGATGTGGTATGCCAGCTGCCTGAATTCTTGGGTGTAGTCTGCCACCGATCTCCCCCCTTGGACTAGGGTCTTCATTCTGATTCTGGCCTTTCTCTCTGCCAGAGGGTCCTCAAACCTTCTCCTCAGTGCAGTCATGAAAACATCGAGGGTTTGCAGTTGGGGGGAGTTATCATTGTACAAAGTCACCACCCAGTCTGCTGCCATCCCTTCCAGGGTTCTGGTAACACATCTCACTTTGGCTGCTTCAGAGATGAGCTCCCGCTCAAATTCTGCCATATAACTCCCAACTTGTACCAGGAAAAATCCCAAATCTCTGGGATTTCCTCCAAACTTCACATCTGGGGGGGGCAGGTGGCATCTTCCAGGAACCACCCCTATTGTTGGGGCTCCCCGGGCGGCAGTGGGCGGCTGCGCTAGTGTAGGCTGGGCAAGGTGGGTAGGGATAGCTTGACTTCCCCGGGCTGATCTCGCTCCCCCCTCATACCTTTGAGCTGTGCCGGGCTTCTCAGAAACATCCATAAAGAATTTCCCAGCTTGATCCAGTCTGCATTCCATCTCCTCCCCCTCCTGCCACAGCCATTCCCTCACACCTTTTCGTCTTTCTGGGAGGAGGAGGGTCTTCAGAGTCTCTCCAACCAACCCCCAATGACCATCTGGGCATCTCGGCTGGGGTTTCTTCCAGAGTCAAGTCGGCCAGCAGGTCAATCACCGACGTCTCCGGTAGCAGCATCGGCTGCCCTCCCGCAGCTCCCTGATCCTCTTCATCGCTGGTTGGAGACGACATGAGATGAAACCCCCTCGGAAGAAAAGTTGCTGTTTTCTCTGGGTGGGTTGATGTGGGAGTTTTGGAATAATGTCAGGCTGTGCTCCCTTTAGATCCCAAGAAAGAAATACTCAGACTCCATGGTGTAGAGCAAAGTTATCCTTTTACTGGAAAATAAAGTGGAAGCTACAAATCAATTCCGAAACTGAAAAATTGGCGGGTAGAATCCACATACAAAGAATTAGGTTTGTTCCCACCCCTCAAGTTCAAATTATTCTTCCAATTGAAATTTCTGAATAAGCTCATGTGGTCATCTCCAGATGGTGATGAGGTGTCTTGTCAAATGATCTTGACATATTTTGATAAAAGTTCGCAGTTGCGCAAAAGAGGACAGAAGATAGCCAAGAAACGGAAAGTTAAAGAAAGGAATCCCCCCTCCCCTTGCTAGCCCAGCAAGGAATGCAAACACCTCCAGTCTTCTTCCCCAGCAAAATCCCCCCTCCCACCGTTGTCATGACAGCCCAGAGAAATAATGAAATAATAGCAGAAAAGCAACATAGGAAAGTATCTTGAGGGCTGACAATTGGAAGTATCTAGGCAACATTTCGATGAAGTCTCATTCATCATCTTCAGGCTTGGTCTTCAGCTCTGTGCTTCTCAGAGTGATGTGAGCTTGCAGCTGCTTCTTCCTTTTAACTGCTAGTAGGGGTTTGACTTGATTGGGTGGGGGCTTGGCTGTGTTCTGATTGGGTGTGGGTGTGTTCTCATTGGTTGGAGGTTTGGCTGTGTTCTGATTGGTTGGGGGGTTGGCTGTGTTCTGATTGGCTGGAGGCTTGTTCTGTTCAGGTGGGGGCTTGGTTGAACACGCCTCCAGCCAATCAGAACACAGCCAACCCCCCAACCAATCAGAACACAGCCAAAGCCCCAACCAATGAGAACACACCCACACCCAATCAAAACATACCCAAGCCCCCACCCAATCAAGTCACACCCCCACTAGCAGTTAAAAGGAAGAAGCAGCTGCAAGCTCACATCACTCTGAGAAGCACAGCGCTGAAGACCAAGCCTGAAGATGATGAATGAGACTTCATCGAAACGTTGCCTAGATACTTCCAATCTTACGCAGGAGAAAACCCGAATAACCAAAGATCCTCATACAAATACCCGCGAGAACCTCAGAAAGCAAATATATATATCACAGACAAACACCATACAGAAGCCTGATGGCAGATGAGATTCTGCTGAAACGTTGCTACAACTTTAAAAGCACCACTATTATGACGTGGGAAAATACCCGAACAAAGCTGAATGCCAGACATATATAAATATATATATACATACACACACATTTTTCTTTAATGAGCATTAAAAAATTCAGTTATCTATATGAACAGAGTGCTGTCTGAGTCCAATTAGTTTTGAACAACAAAAGGACAGTAAGCATAATAGTAATCATAATATACATGTCATTGATAATAATCACATAGTAATAGTAGTATTGGAGAAGATGTATTAAGAGAGATAAGTAATATGATTGTATTAACATTGTAGAATTAATATGTGGAATTTTGCTATATGAAATATGATAGAACTAATATCTATGTAATGAAGGATGCTGTAATTTTGATTATTGTTATTCAAAGGTGTTTGTACCCAGACACCACACTATTCAACTGATGGGGTACCCACAACTTCTGAAGGTAAGCCATTCCACTGTTGATTGTTTTCACCATTAAAAAATGTCTCCCTAGTTCTAGGTTGCTTCTCTCCTTGATTAGTTTCCATCCGTTAGTTCTTGAGTTGCCTTCTGGTACTTTGGAAAATAGTTTGCCCCACTCATCTTTGTGGCAGCCCTTTAAATATTGGAAAAGGGGGTTGAACTAGAAGACCTCCAAAGTCCCTTACAACCTTATTATTTTATGATCTAAGATCACTCAGATAACTTCATTCTCAAAGCAGGACTAGAATTTGCAAGCACCTGGTTTCTAAACTGGTGCTTTCCAGATTTACAATACTTATCTTGATATGTTTTTAATATCTTTGTAATTATAGAAAGAACTACATACTATCTGTAGAACATTTTGTTCCCATTTCCCTTTAAACTATAGGCAAATTTTATTGAGTTTTTTTTTTCATGAGTCCTCCCATAGCTGTTTCTTTACAATTTTGCATCCACTTTATCATGTAGTATTTATTCTGTCTCTGTGTCATATTTTAATAGCAATTTATATCTGCATCCTAAGAAATGATTGGGTTCTTTATAATTGTTTCAAATCCTGTCATTTGTCTGTTTTTTTTAAAAAAATCATTTTTGTTGCCTTTAAAATAGTAACAGAAAATGAAAAAGAATGAAAGGAACAAAATACAAGGATGCATACATTATCAGGAAAAACAAAACAAAAAATTACATAACAAGTGCTTAAAAATAAATACAACAGAAAAAGTAGAAGTAAAATGTAACATATATCATTACAATGGTAAACAGCTATGGTTCTATATATAATTATCTAATGCATTATACAAGTACATAAATATACAATTATTTCTAATAGACCTGTATAACTATCATGCTTTTTTTTAACCTAGAGTATTTATATATGAATACCTTATTTCATTATACTTATCCATGTGAATTATATATCTATAAGCAATCTGCTCATAAGATTCCTGTCACTTGTCTTAAAAAAAATACTTCACAGGTTTGTTGAAAGGATCAGTTTCTGAATTTTTTCTGCCTTATCCTTTGGATTCCCGGAAATATTTTTCTGAAAATGGGTAAAATTCCTTTCTCCCCTCCTTTTTTTTTAAATGACATGTCAGTTTAACAGGAATATAAATGATAGTTCTATATTCATAAGATGTCTAACACGACCCTGACTTAGCAACATGATTTGTTTATCCGCTACCAGATACATCTGGAGTTTTTGAAATACATCATCAACCTTTCAAGGTCTTTAGATGGATAATATTTATCTAGACGTTATGTAATGGTATTGAGTAAATTAAGGCCTCCCCCAAGTCAATCAAATGCACCTTTCTACATCACAGTTTCTAAAAGTCCCTGATTACCAAATCTATCTGAAAACAGCAAGAGATAATTAATTCTCTCTCTTTTAAGCATCTTTCTAATCTATTTAATTAATATGTTATGTCTCATCCCAAACAGGTAACTAGCGGTTCAGGTACAACATTTCTGTTTTCCAAGGGCTGAATTACATAGCCCAAAAGTAACATCATCTTCCATGCATGAGAAAAGCCCTGGTTTAGCCATACACATACAAACACGCACAGGGAGAGAGAGACAGAGACAGAGACAGAGAGACATTCAGACAGGCAAAACTACACACACATGTGAAAAACGCAAACTTATGGTACATTAGATTGAAGCCTGGGTTGATGCGAGTAAAACATCAAACCCCAAAATTCTGTCTGTGCAAAATGCCTCAGGATTGATGTTCTCAATAAAAAGCCTTTGAATTATCAAAAATTAGAAATAAAATAATATGGAGCATTCTTCTGCAGTTTGGTCCCTAATCTTTTGGAATAGTTGGACATTTGATAGCATATTGGGATTTTCCTTTCCTCTCCCCTCCCCTCCCCTTCCTTTTCCCTTTCCCTTTCCATTTCCTTTCCTTGCTCTTGCCTTTCCATTTTGTTTCCCTTCCCCCTTCCCTTTCCATTTCTCTTTCCCTTTCCCTTCTATTACCTTTCCATTTCCATTCCACTTCCGCTTCCCTTCCTTCCCTTCAATTTCCATTTCCTCTTCTCTTCTTTTTCTTTTCCCTTCCTCTTCCCTTCTTTTCCTTTTCCTTTTCCATTTCTCTTCCTTTCCCTTCCCTTCCCTCCCTTCCCCTTCCCTATCCCTCCCTTTCCGTTTCCATTTCCATTTCAAGGCAAGAGGTTCAGAAGTAACCCACGCTAGCTTCTCAAACTATAAAGGAAATGGGGAATATGTCACTTTGGTAATTGCAAGATTCTGTCATTGTAGCTTTACAATAAAGTAGAATTAGCTTCACTATAGAAGAGAGACTGGCTGAGCCAGGGGGAGAAGTCAAAGTGGGAATTAGTCTAGAATCCTTACACAGGCACAAAAGGGTGAAGTCTGTCAACTCCCTTGAATGCCGTTTCACCCAAGTGCCAACCATTGGTCTGATAAGATTCCTGGGTATAGTCTTGAGCTGAGTTTCTTCCTATTTTTTAAAATAAATTTTATTAAATATAAATAATAAAAACAGTGGATGTGGTGTCTCTTCTTTGATATACATTTCTGTCCAATCTCTTTACAATTAGAAAGAAAAAAGAAGTTAATACATTTATACATTTTTATGTATCATTTTCCCAGAATGGAAATTGTATTATCAAGTGGGCTAACTTGACTTGGATCAAGGAATGGATAAACTTAAGACAACAAAAGACTCCTATACCTAGAAAGCTATGATCTACAACAGGGATGGCACACATACTTATGGCCCGGCAAAAATATGACCCACCATTATTTTCTAAGACACAAAATTCGACAGGCCTTAATCTTGACCTGGAACAAAATAAAAGTTTCTTTTAATTGACTAGCCCTTGGGCCATATCAAAACGCAGAGTTCCAGAAACAAATTATCACTAACATTTGATAAAAGCAATTTAAAATGAAATTGGAATAGAATACAATCATTTAAGATTTAGATAAAAATATGATAAAATTATATTTTGATGTCACCCCTGCAATCTCTCCAATCAGTCCCACATATGCATGTACTGGGATTCAAAAATCTTTACTACCGGTTCTGTGAGCATGGTGTGGCTTGGTAGGCATGGCTTGGTGGGTATGGCAGGGGAAAATCCCCATTCCCTCCCTACTCCTGGGGGAAGGTTACTGCAAAATCCCATTCCCACCCCACTAACCTGCTTTCCAGCTCTGTTCTCCTATGCAGGGAAACAAAAGAAGACCTAGCTGATCAGCTGGGACTCGGGAGGCAGAGGGTAGATGGGGGCGGGGCCAGTCTGGTATTTGCCTGTTCTCCAAAGTACTCAAAATTTCTGCTACCGGTTCTCCAGAACTGGTCAGAACCTGCTGAATACCACCTCTGATGCAGATCTCAACCGAACCATTTTGCTTAAGTATTGTGCTGTGTTAAATGTTATTTTCAGATTCTGGCTGCACATAAGGTAAGTTGTTTTGCTATGGGGATCCATTCCCAGTGGGTCGTTTGTTTGTTATATAGACCGAAGTAATTGTCTCTCACCCTCTTATACAGGCAACAATCCAATAGGATGTGGGTGTAGTTGTGAGCTATAAAACAGCTAATCAAACTCTTCAAATGTGGGTCTGGCTGTTTGTGCATGACATCATCTGGTTGTGATTCCTATCTGGTTTACCCCATAAGAGTCACAATTGTCATGGAGGAAAAAAAAAAATTTCTCGTCATCAAGAGTCAGCAATGTACTGTTGGTATATAAGCAATCAATTAAAAACTGACAGCCCTTTACATTATAGCATTTTATATTGTCAATAATTATGCAAAGCTCATAAATTGCACCCAATGGCACCCACTCTGGCTTCTGCAGCATTTCTGGCAAGTCAGCCCCCATTTAGAAAGCTTGCCTGCAAAGCCTTCTCCCTTACAAATAAATCTAAAAGTGCAAACAAGGAAAAATTCATAAATATACAGTGATTTTCCTGTGCACTGATTTCTTGAAAGCTCATTATAGCTGATTTTAACTAAAAACTAAATAAAAAAAGCTTCCTGTTTCAGTTCAATCTATAATGAACAGATTCCCAGTCATTTGGTTGCAGGGAGAAATATTAGCTTTTGCATAACTCTGGCCAAAGCGGCCTTTTCGTAAATTAAAATAGTAAAAATGCGTATGGCACATTGTTGTCATTCTGCTGAGGTATTGTGTTTTCTTGAACCTAATTTCCATTTGTTCAATTATTATTGGGGTTTTTTTTTTCAGTGTGTGCATGTGGGAGAGATAAAGATACAGTGATATCTATCTAGTGATTGGGAAGTTGAACTAGCTCTGAGTTTGAAAGATAGTCATGAATTAGACATTACAATTTGAGATCATCTAATCCAGCCCCTTGTTCAGTGCACTAAAGCAACTCTGGAGATTTACTGGCTGATTTTGAATGAGTGATTCTGTGAACTGCCTTGAGTTCCTGCAGACCATGAATCAAATCATTAAAGAAGGTTCTCTATTTGGGGAGGTTCAGATCAGGACCAAGTTTATTTCAATGTTCAGTTCAATTCAGAAAATTAATTAGTCAAGTTGGATTGAATCTCAGTATGAGTTGGGCAATCAAAAGACTAAATATTTTTAGAAGCTTGCTGTGTATATATTTCTTGAAAATGAGCACTTAGTAGTAGAGGGAGGGAGGGAGGAGGGGAGGAGGGGAGAGGGGAGAAGGAGGGAAGGAGGGAAGGAAGGAGGGGAGGGAGGGAAGGAGAGGAAGGGAGAGAGGAAGGGAGAGGAAGGAAGGAAAGAGGGAGGGAAGAAGGGAAGGAAGGAGGGAGGAAGGAGAAGGAGAAGGAGGAGAGAGGAAAGAAGGAAGGAGGGAGGGAGGGAAGGAAAAAGGAAAAAAGGAGGGAGAGGGAAAGAAGGAAGGAAGGAAGGAAGGAAGGAAGGAAGGAAGGAAGGAAGGAAGGAAGGAAGGAAGGAAGGAAGGAAGGAAGGAAGGGAGATTTGTCCCAACTAAATAATTCAGTTTGCACATATCACATTGTCACTGTAATATGTAAAACATTTTTATGGATTAGGCAAGAAACCAAAACTGATTAAATAAATGTTTGGCATAATATATGATCCTAGCCAATATCTCCATTCACAGAATCAGCATAACTGCCTTCTGAAATCTTCCTCGAATATAGAATACAGAAATACAATGTTGGAAGGAACCTTGGAGGTCTTCTAATCAAGCTCCTACTGGGACTTTATAAGGGACCTTATACCATTTCAAATGGCTGTCCAATTTTTATTCATCTTCAATTTATTAACATTAAAAATAACATTCATGTGCAATTCTATCCTTGAGGAATATGCCATAGCATCTAAACCAATGTTTTTTTCAAACTGGACAACTTTAAGAAGTCTAGATTTCAACTCCCAGAACTCCAAACCCAGCACACTGCCAAGAAATTCTGAGTGTTGAAGTCTACATCTCTTGAAGTTGTCAAGTCTGAAAGATACTGATGTAAACCACAATCTTGGCTTTATCTATCAGGCCTACATTGCAATTTAAATGATCAGCTCAAGGTCAACCAGTGACCTTCAGTGGAATGGGAGATATCTGAAATATTTGGACTTTCCCTAACACTAGAACCACACACCCCACTTCAGAGGTTAACAGTTCTCAAGGCAGTTCCATCCTCCATTGCTCCTAAAATAAAAACTTTATCTTCAACACTAATTTAACAGTAAGTTCCAATATTTGAGGGGCTGCCACAAAGAGGAAGAAGTCAAATTATTTTCCAAGACACATGAAGGCCAAACAAGGAACAATGGATGGAAGCTGATCAAGGAGAGATTCAGCCTGGAAATAAGGAGAAATTTTCCGACAAGGAGAACAATCAATCAATGGAACATAAGTGGCCTTTGGAAGTTGTTGAGAACTTCACCACTGGAGGCTTTCAAGAAGAGACTGGACTGCCATCTGTCAGAAATGGTGTAGGGTCTCCAGCTTAGGTGAAGGATTAGACTAGATGACCTACAAGGTCCCTTCCAACTCTGTTAATCTGTATCTGACACAGAACACTGGGAATCTCTACAAAGACCAGCAAATTCACTGAAGGTCCATTCTTATGGCCAACAAAGGCCAAAGTGAGTCCATATTACATCCTCAGAAACAAGATAGCATTTCCTCCCCCACACACATTTGCAGCCAGAGAAAATATGAATAAAGAAAAATGAGAGAGGGGGGGGGGAGAGATTGCGTTGAAAAGTGTTGACAGGAGAGTGAAAATTAATCTTTGCAAGTTCATGATAACCTGTGAAATAACAAGCTCGGAATAGCTGTCATGGCAGAGCAGCTCACAAAGAATAGGCCAGTAGACTCAAAAGCTGCAAGCTACTTACACAGTACGGACAAGGAAAGTGGGCTAGCCTGATGGTACCAGATGCTCATTGATAGGCTGGCAAACATTTGTCTATGGCAATTACAGACATGTAATCATGCTCTCCATCAGATATCAGCTGGACAAGGAGCCTTCTAGGCAAGAGCTGCAAGCACAAACAGACACATCGAGGAGAAAGGAGCATGGGAAAAACAAAACCATCTTGTACTACAGTTACATTGAGCCTCTTTGGTGTATATTCCTGTAGAAGTTGCATAACTGCTGTTTGCATCATTTATTCCAGTGGCTGGGTTCCAATATCAACCCCCAAGAAGCCAATAGCAATAGCACTTAGATTTATATACCGCTTCACAGTGCTTTACAGCCCTCTCTAAGTGGTTTTACACGGTCAATCTATTGACTCCAACAATCTGGGTCCTCATTTTACCCACCTCGGAAGGATGGAAGCCTGAGTCAACCTTGAGCCTGGTGGGATTCGATCTGCTGAACTTCAGGCAGCCGGCAGTCACGAGAAGTAGCTTGCAGTACTGCATTCTAACCACTGGGCCGCCACAGCTCTTTGATGATATTGCTTGGGTCCTTGGTGTTCTCTTGATTGTTTTCTTGCAGACGGTTCACTATCTGACTAGGTAACATTATCATTGTTAAGTCTGGAGCATAGGTGCGAATGAGGGAGACGAGCCGGTAGAAACAGTGAACTTCAAACTCTTGATTCACATATTGTGACAGCTCAGCTCAAGGGCTGCTCTAGCCTTACTTATATAGGCAACTCATTAACTACTTAACCAATAGCGAACCTGGAGCGTTAGCTCCGTTAACCAATGGTTAACAGGAATGGCCTGTTAATGGCCAGTCGGATGCTCCTGAACGGGCCAATCCGATCCTGCCATTAACAGCCAATCAGAAGTGCAGGGCCAGAACCCTGCACTAGACTTCAAGCTCAATGATAACTTTATTGATATTATGCATTCACAACACCCCTTTCCCCCGGCTTCTGCCCACGGGGTGCATTTACATAGTCCTTAAGGTAGGACGGTTGTTTAATTAGTCTTTTCGATTTTCGCAAGGTGCCTGGCGGTTGGCTGCACTCTTGCTGAGGTAGATCATTGTTTAGCGGTAAGGGTGCCTCTGGTTCCGAGTCCGCGTTCTCGTTGTCATCAATATCACTGGCCATTTCCTGAGGTGCATTCACTCCGGTCCCTGGTTCCTGTTCCTGCGTTTCTGTTCCATTATCAGTCTCTTCGAAAAGGTTTCCTTCTAATAGTAATTCGCTTTCCTCTGTATCTCCCTTCCCCCCTCAGTTTGGTCAAAAGGGAGTTCAGAATTGCAAAGTGGTAGACGCGATTGTAGCTGATCTATGTGGCGCTTCCAAAGTCTATCATCAGGGCACTGAACTAGGTATGATCTTGGGCCGGTTACACGGATTATGGTCACTTCTACCCACAGCGGATCGCCCGATAAGTTTTTAGCGAATACTAGATCGCTTACCTGGAAGGTACAGCATCGGCTGCTGGATCCGAGTGGCTTTTCAGGTTCATAGGCTGGGTGTAACCGATCAAGGTGGGAGCGGAGCTTTTGTCCCATTAGCAGTTCGGCAGGAGTTTTGTTGGTGACGCTGTGAGGTGTGATGTGCTGCAGGAAAAGGATCCGGTTGATTTTTTCATCAATGTTGTCGTAATCGATCTTTTGGAGAGTCTTTGTGACGAATTGAACCATGCACTCAGCCCTACCGTTGGCAGCAGGGTGCGCAGGCAAAGTGAGCGCATGTCGAATACCACAATCAGCCAAGTACTGCTCAAAAGGTAGCGCAGTAAATTGGGGCCTGTTGTCAGATACCAGAACGTCTGGTAATCCGTGGGTTGCAAAAAGTCTTTCCAGTCTTTTGATGACTGCTTCAGTGGTTGTGCTGCTCATTCGGTGAATCTCAAGCCAATTCGAGTAGGCATCGACGGTTAGCAGAAACGTGTGACCTTTGGTCGGCCCAGCAAAGTCCAGATGGATGCGGGACCAGGGTCCCCGCGGCGTCTCCCATTCGGTTGGGGTTGCCTTTGGTGGAGCGTTGCTTACTTCTTGGCATCTCTTGCAAGTTTTAACCCATGATTCGATTTGTCTATCGATGCCTGGCCATCATGCGTAGCTTCATGCAAGGCCCTTCATGCGCACGATGCCAGGGTGGCCATCGTGCAAGGTTCTTAGCAGCGTCTGTTGGAGCCATTCTGGGATAACGACTCTATCACCCCAGATGACACAGCCCTTCTGCGAGAACAACTCTGTTTGATGACTTTTGAATGGTGCAAATTCATCTGGTACTTGGTCCAATGGCCATCTGTATTCCACCTACGTGAGGACTTGTGCCAAGATGGGGTCGCATTTTGTTTCTCTCGTGATGTCACGGGCAGTCAATGGTGGCATGTGGAGTGTCTCAATCTGCAACGCTGTCATCGTTGGTGCAGGATCGTTGATAGTTTCAGGGAGCGGTGTACGGCTCAGCACGTCGGCGTAGGGAATGGCTTTACCGGGACGATATTATAGCCGATAATTGTAGGCAGCCAAGAATTCTGACCAGCGGGTCATTCTGGGAGAAAGTATGTAGGGAGTTGGCTTGTCCCCAGCGATGATCCCCAGCAATGGTTTGTGGTCAGTTACAATGGTGAAAACCCGGCCATACACGTACTCATGAAATCTTTTAACTGCTGATACAATCGCCAGGGCTTCTTTATCGATTTGGCTGTAATTTCGCTCGGTTTTCAAGAGCGTCTTTGAGAAGTAAGCAACAGGGGCTTTGTTACCATTAGGTAACACATGGCTCAAAATGGCGCCCACTCCAAAAGGCGATGCATCACAGGTTATGTTTATTGGCAAAGTCTCATTGTACTGCATCAGCACGGTGTCCGAAGTCAGTAGTTTTTTTACATTACGGAATGCCTGCTCTTCTTTGTGACCCCATACCCAGTTTGCTTTTTTATCTAAAAGACGATGTAACGGTTCAGCGACAGTTACCAAGTTGATGAGGCCTAAGAACACCTGGAGGTCGGTCTTGTTCTGGGGTCTGGGAGCATTCTTTATTGCTCTTAATTTACTATCAGTAGGGTGAATACCCTGACTGTCAATTAGGTACCCAAATAATTCAACATGATCGGTACACATTTTGCATTTATTTTTTTTGACTTTCAGGCCTGCTTCCTGAAATTTTTGTAATACTAATCTTAAACGGTCCCGCAAGATTTTTTGAGTGGGGGCAGCAATAAGCACATCATCGAAATAGGGGACAACACCCTTGATCCCCTGCAATAGTCTCTCCATTAGGCTCTGAAAGATCCCTAGGCTACACTCCGAATTGAAGCCGCGTACACTTAAAGGCACCTCGGTGTGTTACGATAGTCTGTGCCTGTGCCATTGTTTCATCAACCGGCAATTGCTGGTAAGCCTGAGCTAAGTCTAGTTTAGTGAAGACTTTTCCGCCCCCCAGGGAATGGAGGAGGTGCTGTACCACCAGCACCGGATATGGGTTCTGTTGCAGGGTGTGGTTTAAAGTGGCTCGGTAGTCCCCGCAAATTCTAATGGAGCCGTCCGGCTTAATGGGTGTCACAATCGGCGTTTCCCAAGGGGAGTGATCCATTGGCTTTAAAACTCCCTGGGCAATCAACTTATCAAGCTGCTCGTCGATTTTCGGTTTTAGAGCGAACGGAACTCGACGAGGCTTAAGGCGGATGGGAGCTATCTTTGGATTAAGGCTAAAGAATATCGGGGTCTCCTTGTATTCGCCTAGCTTTTCCTCGAAGACGTCCTTGAATTCATGGGCGAGGTCTTCCTCCCAGTCACTGCTGCCGATTCGGTTAATGCCTGCCACTTCGATGCCGAGTGGTGCGAACCACTATAGGCCCAACAGGCTAGGCCGGTCCTTATCGATCACCCTCAGGGGTAAGTACGCCGTGCGGTTCTTGAATGTAACCCGGACTCGACTGGATCCTGCAACTGGGATTCGGTTCCCCTGGTAGTCTTTTAGCACGAGCCATTGGAATTGAAGGTCTTGGCGCCGGATAGCGGGAATGAGTTGCTTGAGGGTCTTCCATGAGACCATTGAAAGAGACGATCCCGAGTCTACTTCCATCTGACAGGGCCGATTTTCAATGTTCATGTTGACCTGAATTTTCTGAGCGTCTAATGAAGAGGCATGGCCAATAGTGAGTGTTTGGTGAGTCTCTTCTCGTCTCACTAGACGGTTCATGGGTCGGTTTCCGTAGGAGTGGTTTACTGGTTCTCGCCTTGCAGGGCGATTCCCCGTTGATTGGCGGAGATTGGTTTCTTTTGAGGTCTGGCTGGGTCCGAGGAGGCTTCTGCAGACCTGACCGATGTGGCCTCGTTTCCCGCACTCGTGGCAGAGTGCATCATGGAATTTGCAAATGGAGCGGTAATGGTTGGCTCCGCAGCCCGTGCATAGCTGCTGGGACTTCGGTCGTCGTTCCCGATTGGACCGCAGGCGATGGACTTCTTCTTCATTGCTGTCTGACGATGAAGAGAGGTCCTCATGATGGGCCGTGGAACGTCGCCGTTCTGCATTAGGTGAAATGTTGCCATCCGGTTGGTGGTTTGGAGTGCAAATTCGGCGTACTTGAGCAGCCGACTTCTTGGTCGCCTCCGCTGCTGTAGCTTCAGCTATGGCGTCTTTAAGGGTGATGTTGCCCTTTGCCATTATTTTGCTCTGTACGTTTAGAGCGTCTAGCCCAAGGACTACTCTGTCTCTCAAAGCCTCTTCCAGGTTGGCAAAATCGCAAAGGCCTCCCAAGTTCCAGAGGTCTGCAATGAAATTGGCGACGCTTTCTCCTTTCCGCTGATTCCGTTGATAGAACTCATGTCATCTAACGAGCGTTGGAACGGTGGGTGCGTAGTGGGCCCTTAGCAGCGGTTCAAAGACGTCCCAGTCCATGGCCTTCACTTCAGCCTTAGCCATTTTAAAAACCATTGGGCCACAGTGCATCAGGAATACCACCCGTTTCTTCCCGGCCGTTGCATCCTTCAGATGATTTGTTTCTAAAAACATTTGGAAACGATCCATGTAAGACTCCCAGTCCTCTTGAGCTGGATCGAATGAAGCGGGTGGTATTGTGCCACCGGACATGGTTCCGCTGTTGTGCGCTTCCGTCACATGCTTAGTTGGCTCTGATGTCATCCAATCCCACCTTTGTCACCAGTGTTAAGTCTGGAGCATGGGTGCGAATGATGGAGACGAGCCGGTAGAAACAGTGAACTTCAAACTCTTAATTTACATATTGTGACAGCTCAGCTCAAGGGCTGCTCTAGCCTTACTTATATAGGCAACTCATTAACTACTTAACCAATAGCGAACCTGGAGCGCTAGCTCCATTAACCAAAGGGAATGGCCTGTTAATGGCCAATCGGATGCTCCTGAACAGGCCAATCCGATCCTGCCATTAACAGCCAATCAGAAGTGCAGGGCCAGAACCCTGCACTAGACTTCAAGCTCAATGATAACTTTATTGGTGTTATGCATTCACAACAATCATCACTCTCCATTTATGTACAAGTGACTTTTCCTGTTGGTGTTGGTGTGGGTGTTCTTGGTGGTTCCTTGATTGGGCTGTTGTTTGCTGCTTGTTTGTCTGAGTTGGTGGTTCCTTGATTGGGATATTTTTAATTGCTTGACTGTTGTTCTGGTATTAATCTTGATGTTAAACTCTACTTGTTTGGGTGTTGATTACTGGTCAGGAAGTGTTATGGTCTTTTAGGTGGTCCCTTTTCAGGAGTGGGCTGCTGGGGGTTCTCAGGGGTTTGAGAGAACCCCTAGCTAAGATTCTGCACAGTTCAGAGACCCCCTCAAATCCCAATCCTGGCTGGCCCTGCCCACCCCACCCTGCCCCTCCCATGAGACCCCATGTGGCCCCTTTTGGATGCAGGCAAGTGCAGGACACATGTGGAGGCTCGGGGAGGGTGAAAAATGAGCCTCCTGGAAGTTTGGGAAGACCAGAAACAGGCCCGTTTCTGGCTTCCAGAGAGCCTCTGGAGCCCAGGAGGCCATTTTCACCCTCCCGGAGGCTCAAGGAAAGCCTCTGGAGCCCTGGGAGGGCAAAAACATCCCCCCTGCTGTGGTGCAAGAAGCCAACTAGGCCACGCCCACCATGGCTATGCCCACCATGGCCACGCCCACCCAGCAACCAAATAGAGAACCCCTTGCTAAAATTTTTGAAGCCCACCCCTGTCTCTTTTGAATAGTATGTAGATGTTGTTTATCTCTATGTGCCTGTTGATGGTTGATTTGTCTGAGTGCCAGGCATACAGGAATTCTCTAGTGATTTTGGACTTTTGATAGGAGGAGTCCTTGGTACTCTCTGAGCTTGGTTGTTTTCTTGCAGACATTTCATTCCCCAAACAAGGTAATATCATCAGTATTGCAGGAAAACGACCCCTCATTTCAAACCTGAGCTACAAATATTCTTTTATATTGGGACTTTTGATATTTCTACAGAAGGAGGAGAGACAAGGTCTCTTTTACACAGTTTTCCTTTTCTCACTCTAAGACCAGGAATGTAAATACATCTAAAAATCTAGCCTAGAGTCGAAAGCGAACCTTCAGCATGACCAAACTCACCAATTCCCAATTTAGTAGACTTATTGAAGAATCCAGCAAAGATGAATCAGAAATAGTCAGCGTGAGCTTCCCCAGAAGAGGTCAAATCAGCAAGATGGTGGGTGCAGCTCCACAATGTAAGCCCAGCCCCTTTTGATGGTATGTGCAACATTACTGAAGATACAAAAGAGTTGGGGCTTCAGTCACAAAGCCATACATATCAGCCGCTTTGAAGAATTTGGACCCTTTGTTGTTGTTATTGTTTCATCTCCAAATAAAAGAATAGACAGAACTGAACTTGCATCAGATACTGTGACCTGGAATAAAATAACCTGGGTCACTTCTGCCAATTAAATCCAACTCGTATAGTGATTAGGTGCCATACTAGAAGCTAAAGGGCTGGGAATTCTAGTCCACCCCTAGTCAGGAAATCTGGCTGAATGATTTGAGATCAATCACTGTAACCTATGTCCAACTCATCTCTTAGGATTATGGCTATAAGAAAAACAGAGGTGGAAGCACCACATTTACCACCTTGAGTTGTACAAATTTAAGAGAGAGTAAAATAAAGATAACAATGATGGATCTCATAATGAACACATCATTTCGACCTCTTCACAGCTTGCCGAGGATGTCTCCGTAGACCTGACTACATAAAATCAATTAGATATTATAATGGTAAGTGAGAAAGACCTTGGGAGAATGAGCAAAAGGGATGCTTTGAAGGGAAGGGTCAGATAAGAGACAGCATTGCCTGCAGTGAGACAGTGGTTGAAGTAAAAGGCTAAGAAGAAACCCTTCCTAATTTCTCAGGTGTCCTGTCCTGACCTAGGCTTCCCAAGATTATGAAGTAGATTCCTCGTCCCAATTAAACCTCTTTTATTTAGGTTAAAGGGAATTCATCTCCAGCAAAGTCCTGGCAAACAATCTTTCATGAGATTTCACAACTGCGGACTTTGATCAGGCTTGGAGAGTTGACAGGCCAATATATTCGGAATGCCAAATTACTTGGTAAGAAGTCAGGAACAGATCTTTGCTCTCATGAATTGAACTAATTGCAAACACCACTCCTCTTTATTCCCTAAGGTAGGGGCCATTCACCACCCACCTGAGACTTTTCTCCTGAGTCAACTCTTGTTCCTTAACTGTTCCCTTCTCCTGGCAGCTCTGTGCATGAGCACACTGGGAACAGGCTCCAGCTGTTCTTCTGCCCCACTCATCTCTGACTCCGAAGGCAGCTGATAACTGCCAGACGGCCCTGGCCCTGTCTCTGCCTCCAATGCAGAGCCTTCCCCAGACTCCAGGACTGGTCCATGTTCCTCCCTAATCTCCTCACTGTCCAAGTCTGCCACCAGCTCTGCTGGCCGCTGGTGGGCCACAACAATGTCCTAGGAGACAAGGTTGGTGTCCACCTTGCCATGCAAACCACACAGGAATCATAACCAACTCAGCTAATTTTAATTTATTGTAAGGCTGCATTGACAGAATCTTGCAAATCTGGAAGCACAACTCTCTTTCCCCCTCCTCCATATCCTTTTGAGCCTGAGAAACTCGGGAAGGTCTCTTCTAAATCTCCTTCTCCACCACTTTCCAGCTGCAGGCTATGCTGCCTCTTATCTGACTTTGGCAGCCTCCCTTCACTCATTCTCCCACATATCATTACAGATTAGAACCTCAATTTATCAGTGTTTGGAGATAACCGCAGAGCAATCCCTGGGATTTCATAGCAGCTATGGGTTTTACTTAAAGACATCTTCTTGGTCAGACTTCTATGACATGCTCATGGCCCTCATCTAAACTCCCTATGTAGACCCCTAATTGATGGATAATTAATGCATTACAGTTTTCTGATAACTGATTGTAAAGCTGCTCTGGCAACAGAGTTTGAATTTAATTGCTTCCAGGTGTAACTTTTTGAGCTACAATATTTTTAGCTGAAGGCATATTAAAAGTAACAGTTGCTCTACATGAATGTTCATTCTGGGTGACATTGTGGTTACGTAGGTTCTCTCCTCTTATTCTTCCTTTTTTTTCAGTGTGCTTTTCTCTGTTCCTAATCTATCCTGTAACCCTGATGCTTCCTGGTTGTCTCCTAACTGTCAATTTAGTATTTGGCTAAGAAGAAGATCACTAAATGCGGATGGAGAAATGGAAACATTTTGCAATGGAAATTTTATGTTGCCAAAGGGACAGTCAGATAATAGGTAGCTGGATAGCAGTGGAGCAAGAGGTGTAGAATAAACTCTCCCCAGTTTCCCAAGCTAAATGGGAAATTTAACTTAAGAAAAAATGCTATAGTGTTTTTACTACTTTACTCACATGAATCAAAATATTATATTTCCATATATACACATATACACATACACATATACACACACACACACGCCTGTACATATGTATGTACTGTATGTATGTATGTATGTATGTATGTATGTATGTATGTAAATGTCTGCGGATATTCTCATTCATCCAGGTCATGGTTCTCCCAAAGGTGCTTTTTTCAAAAGGTAATTGGACTTTGTTCTTCCTTGAAGATGTTTTGCTTCACATCCAAGAAGCTTCTTCAGTTCTCACTGAATTGTGGTGTAGGAAAGGAATATAAATCTATTTGCACTATTCAGGTGACCCTGAGGGCACAGATAAACCTTCAAGTGGCCTCAATGACTCTCAGAGAGCATGCTAACGACCAGATGACTGCTGGGAATATAAATCCTTCTAGCCTCCTCCATTCATTGAGAACTGAAGAAGCTCCTTGGATGAGAAGCGAAATGTCTTCAAGGAAAAACAAAGTGCAGTTGCCTTTGGAAAAAAAATGCCTTTGGGATATATTTGTAAATATTAGCATTTTCAAATACATTTGGCCATGTGTTTACTGTGCTGCAATATTATTCTTCCTATAAGTCATTAGCCACCATTTGGGAAAACTGCCACATAAATAAAGTGACAATGAAGAATTTGTTCAGGGTGGAAATTTAAGTGTTTGCCGCTCTCTTTCCCTCTGATATCAATTATCCAGCTTCGTTCTCTTTCACTTTCTTCTCACCGTGCTGTGAGTTATAGATGAGATGACCTTATCGGCATACAGTGCAATCTTGTATTTAGATAAAGAAATCAGAGTTTCAGAACAAAACAAATGGATTGCAGGGCATTTGTGGGTAGCAAACAACCCTTGGGGCCTTGTTAGTGCTGCAATGCATTTGCCTTCTTCTCTTCTACATCATAATGGTACTAAGTTGCAGGAAGGAGCACATCCACACTTCCTAATGGACCATACCAACTGTAAGTTGTTTATTTTTATTTATTTATTTATTTTTATTTGTCAATTGCTTACAAGATAACAGGTATAATTAAAAACATAGATATGAATACATGGATACACATAAGAAAAATAAAAAAATATAAAAGAAACAATAGGACAGGGACGGTAGGCACGATTGGTGCGCTTATGCACGCCCCCTACAGGCCTCTTAGGAAAGGAGTGAGGTCAATAGTAGACAGTCTAAGGTTAAAGTTTTTGGGGTTTGAGGAAGAAACCACAGAGTCAGGTAGAGTATTCCAGACATTGACCACTCTGTTGCTGAAGTCTTATTTCCTGCAATCAAGTTTGGTGCGATTAACCTTGAGTTTGCTGTTGTTTGCTCTAGTGTTGTTATGGTTGAAGCTGAAGTATTCATTGTTTGAAGAACTCTGTTTTTTTTTTTTTTTTAAAAAAAGAAAGAATAGTGGCAGGTGATGGTGGAATACATCATAGCAATGACTGGATAGATTTTTTTATCCCCTTAGCCCATTTCATAACTGGCTGTCTGAAAATTGACACATCAACATCTTGTCACAGTTGTCCTCATAAGATGCACCAGTAACAACATCTTCTTGGCTGTATATCAGTGTGTTGGTAAATGACCATCAATCTCCTTCTATGGTAAATCTGGATTCACAGGAGAGAGGGCCTTCATCAGAGGTGGTATTCAGCAGGTTCTGACCAGTTCTGGAGAACCAGTAGTGGAAATTTTGAGTACTTTGGAGAACTGGCAAATACCACCTCTGACTGGAGATTTTACTGTATCCCTTCCCTGCCACGCCCACCAAGCCATGCTCACAGAACTGGTAGTAAAAAAAATGTGAATCCCACCACTGGCCTGCATTCCAGAGAACCAAGAAACAGTGGGGTTTAGATCATTTGGCTGGGAGAGAGTGAGTCAGGATAAATCCTTTCTAAAAGTTCTCAGAGTATATGTAGGAGAACAAATGAATAGAATAGAATAACAGAGTTGGAAGGGACCTTGGAGGTCTTCTAGTCCAACCCCCTTCTCATGCAGGAGACCCTATACCATTTCAGACAAATGGTTATCCAATCTCTTCTTAAAAACTTCCAATTACAACTTCTGGAGGCAAGTTGTTCCATTGGTTAATTGTTCTAACTATCAGGAAATTCCTCCTTAGCTCTAGCTTGCTTCTCTCCTTGCTTAGTTTCCACCCAGGGGTGGGATTCAAAATTTTTAACAACCGGTTCTGTGGGCGTGGTTTAGGTGGTGGGCATTGCTTGGTGGTCATGTGACTGGATGGACATGGCCTTGGTGGTCATGTTATTGGCTGGGTGTAGCCAACTCAATATCATTCACATCAAGGCACACATCTCCTTGCCTGGCCTCTCGTGACGGTGGGGTTGCTACAACAATCATAAGTCTGAAAAATGGTCATAAGTCACTTTTTTCGGTGCCATTGTAACTTTAAATGGTTACTCCACACAAGCAAAGTACCAGCAAAGGAAGGGAAAAAAACTCCAGAGATGTTCCTGAGACAGGAAGTCTAGTCCTGCCAAGAACGTAATAAAGGTTAATGGAGAGGCAGTTTCTGAAAGCAACACCAGAATATTTCCTTCCTGCCTTCCTTACAGGATTAGGCCAGTAATTTCTTCTAACAACTGGTTCTCCGAACTGCTTAGAATGTTATCAACTGTTTCTAGCAAATAAGTGTGAACTGGTACAATCCCACCCCTGGTTTCCACCCATTGCTTCTTGTCCTGCCTTCAGGTGCTTTTAAGAATAGATTGACCCACTCTTCTTTGCGGCAGCCCCTGAGATATTGGAACACTGGTATCATGTCAACCCAAGTCCTTCTTTTTGTCAAACTAGATATACCCAATTTCAGCAACTGGGAGAAGTTGAGATTGGAGTCAAAAGGAGTTCAACCTAGAATCCTTATGTAGCCATAAGCATACTCCAGCCTCCCTTGAAATTCCACTGACCCTTATCTAATTCCAAGCAGATGCTAACTATTAGTTTAGAAGATTTTTGAGTATGGGCATAATTAACAATAAATCACTTTTTTATTGGACCTTCACATGTAGACCTGATCTTTTGTGCCTGATAGTACATCTTAAATGATGACGTAGTTGCTTTAGTTTGGCAAGATTCTATCAGTGAGGAGGAATAAAGGAAACTGCTTGGAAGTTATTTTATGTGCCTTCCTTGGTTTTCTGGAATGCAGCTATTCTCTCCTGCATCTTTTCCTGCCTTCAGGTGCTTTGGAAAATAGGTTGACTCTCCTCTTCTTTGTGGCAGCCCCTCAAATATTAGAAAACTTCTATCATGTTATCCATTGTCCCTTTTTCCATTAAACGTAGATATATCCAGTTCCTGCAACTGTTCTTGATATGTTTTAGCCTCAGTTTTAGTTTAAAAATGATTCCTCTGCCTTGTTTAGATCCGTCAAGGACGTTCACATAAATAACTGAATAAAATTATTTTCCTCCTGCTCCTTGAGTCAAAAAAGTAGTGGATGAAGACATTGGGAAGACTGAAGATAAACATCTATTGTGATTATTTCAGAAAGTGAAGGATTGGTCGCTTCTTTGCTGACAGTTTTTAAGTAGGATATTAAGGATGGAGAAGTAGTTTATATTAGTTGCAGGTAACTTTGAAGTATTTTCCACTTTAGTGATTCTACAATACTGTGTCTACTAAAAAGAAGACCCACTTAATTTGATAAATGTATTTTCTGGAAAACTGCAAATTTTCTGTCCTCTATAATAAAAGCGATCTATATTTAAGAATAACCCTTAGCCAGCACTCCAAAAGTTTTGCTTATTGTGTTGGGGAATTCTAGATCTTGGGAGTCCATCAAAAGCAGACACCAGAGAGATATACAGAAGAAATTTCAAATCCATCAATTAATCTGGTGGCAGCCTCACAAAAAAGCAGCTCTGTCTATGGGCCACATTCATTACTTCTCTGAAGTCATTAGGAGCGGAGAGCTGAGTGTGCATGAATTCGTATAGGGAATTAATGGGGCACATCTGAAAACGTTAATAGCTTAGCTGTGGAGGACAGAGATGGGGAGGGGATGAGGAGAGGGGAAAATGCTGGAGGGGGGAAATTAGAACAGAAAATGCTGCAACATATATTTTGAGCAGCAAAGAAGTCAAGGCTACACTTGTTACTAGCTAACATTGAACAGAAGAACAGAGTTGGAATGGACCTTGGACAGTGGTAGTATTCAGCAAGTTCTGACCAGTTCTGGAGAACCGGTAGTGGAAAATTTGAGTAGTTTGGAGAACCAGAAAATCCCACCTCTGACTGGCCCCACCCTCATCTATTCTTTGCCTCCTGAGTCCCAGCTGATCGGCTGGGTCTTCTTTTGTTGCCCTGCATAGGAGAACAGAGCTGCAAAGCAGGTTAGTGAGGTGGGGAGGGAATGGGATTTTGCAATAACCTTCCCCAAGAGTGGGGTTGGAATGGAGATTTTACAGTTATTCTTCCCCTGCCATGCCCACCAAGCCATGCCTGCAGAACCTGTAGTAAAAAAAAAAAAAAGTTGAATCCCACCACTGACCTTGGGGGTCTTCTAGTCCAACTCCCTGCTCAGGCAGGAAGCCCTATATCATTTCAGACACATGGTTGTCCAATCTCTTCTGAAAAACTTCCAGTGTTGGAGCATTTACAACTTCTGGAGGCAAGTTGTTCTACTGATTCATTGTTCTAACTATCAGGAAATGTCTCCTTTAGTTCTAGCTTGCTTCTCTCCTTGATGAGTTTCCATCCATTGCTTCTTGTCTTGCCTTCTGGTGTTTTGGAGAATAGCTTGACTCCTTCTTCTTTGTGGCAGCATCACTATCATGTGATCCCTATCATGTCCTTCTTCTCACTAGAAATAGCAATAGCACATAGAGTTATATAACACTTCATAGTGCTTTACAGCCCTCTCTAAATTGTTTACAGAGCCATCCTATTACCCGCAACAATCCGGGTCCTCATGTTACCTACTTCAGAAGGACGGAAGGCTAAGTCAACCTGAGTCAACTAGATTAGACATACCCAATTCCTGCAACAGTTATTTATGTTTTAACCTCCAGTCCCCTGGAGCAATGGTTGCCAACCTTTTGGACCTCAGGGACCACCAAACTCATACTTTTAAATCCCGTGGACCACTAAGATGAATTTTGACGGTGGCTTGCTGATGTTGGTGGGAAAGTCAGTCCCATATTCCAGAACTGCAGTAATCACAGGACTGGCCCTTTCGTCATCCCAGAGCAGCTGCTCCTCCACCTGGGTGTGCCAGCCTGCTATGGATTGGAGGAGCTGCCAAAGGACCAGTCTTGTGACTACTGCAGTTCTGGAACATGGGACTGACTTTCCCACCAATGTCAGCAAGCCACCTTGGGGTGATTTCCCTCCCCTACTGTTGGTCTTTCCTTCCAGTTCCAGCTCGCGTGGCTCTACTCAAGGTAAGGTTTGCACTCAGCCGAAGGGTGGGGGCCAGAGGGTGGGCAGGCCATGTGGGCAGCGCAGCCTTGTGTTCCCACACAGCCTGGATTAATTGGTTTGGGGAAAGTGATTTGGGGGGAACATTTCTCTGTGGACCACCAAAATTTTATTGCAGCCCACCAGTAGTCTGCGGCCCACTAGTTGGTGACCACTGCCCTAGAGCTACTCCAGAAAGTAATTTCTAAAGCTAATTTCTAGAAATTGTTCTAGAAAGTAATATCTAGAATTACTTCTTTCTCCAAGAACCTTGATGAAGGAGCATAACTATCACTGCCACAACTCCAGGTGGTGCTGAGAAGCTGGTGGGGATTTTCCCAGCATTGTCAATGTCTTGTATTTCCATTACTTTTCTAAACAACAGAATATAACAGACTAACAGAGTTGGAAGGGACCTTGGAGGTCTAGTCCAATCCTCCACTCAAGCAGGAGAGCCTGTATCATCATTTCTGACAAATAGCAGTCTAATCTCTTCTTGAAAACATCCAGTTTTCCAGAGCATTGAAAGGCGAGTTGTTCCGTGGTTAATTGTTCTAGAGGTCAGGAAATGTCTCCTTATTTCTAGATTAGATTTCTCTTTGATTAGTTTCCATCCATTGCTTCTTGCCCTGCCTTTTTCTTCTTTGCTTTTCTTCTCTGAACCCTTTTTACTTATCCCATACGGGGGCTAATGTCCTGATGAAATAAAGCCTCTTCTGCTTTTATTTGGATCTTTGATTCAAGCCATTAGCTAAAGCAACTGGCCAGGAATGATTTCTAATCACAGGGGAAATGCCCCACAGGAACACTCAATGGCCCATCAAATGCTGTCGCTGCCCTCCTTCCACCCTTTTATCTCAAAGAGGTTCTTGCCAAACATTGCAGGGAAAGTGATAAAATCACCGTAATGAATCTAATTGTTCAATATGGCACCCAAGGGAATTATTCTTCTATGGCATCCGGTGGACTCTCAGCTAGACAACTCAAAATGAGAATTGATTGCTCTAATAATAATCATCTCTTAATATTCATTAACATCTGGTGCTATCTTCAATCATCCCAGACTTCTAGCCATGTCAATAGTGCTTGAGACTAAGCAACTCCATTGCAAGAGTGGAATTTCTCCCGCCCTACCACCTATTATTAAATACCACCATTATTATTCTTTGGAATTTCTACACTACATACCCATCAGTCCTGTTTTTCTTTTGCATTTATTACATGCTTTCTTAAATGGTTTTTTTCCTCTAACCTGAAATAAAAACCACTAACAAGGTCAAATAAACAGCAGAATTTACTTATTTTATTTAACCAATAGCACAGACTTATATACCACTTCACAGTGCTTTTACAGCCCATTCTAAGCAGTTTACAGAGTCAGCATATTGCGCTGACCAATCTGGCTCCTCATTTTACCAACCTCAGAAGAATGGAAGGCTGAGTTAACCTTGAGCCTAGGGAGATTCAATCTGCCAAATTACAGGCAACCGGCAGTCAGCAGAAGTAGTCTGTAGTACTGCATTCTAACCACTGCACCACCGTGGCTCGTAGTCTAAGAAAAAATAAATTAAGAAAATTTATATGGCTATCCAGCTCACTCTAAGCAGCTTACAAAGATAAAAACCCAATAGAAAAACAATAGAAAACTATAATTCCTCCTCCCCAACGACAACAATCAATCAATTAAATAAATCATTTGATGGGTTCCATCCTATGCTGGGACTCCCAGGTATGTTGACAAAATCAAGTCTTCAGGGCTTTGTAAAAGAATGTCAAATGGCGGCTACTTATATCTCCACATGGATGATATTCCATAGGGACGGAGCCACCATGGAGACGGCCCTTATTTTTGGCCCTGGTAGATGTACCTCCTTAAGACACGGGACCTATAATATTCCTTGTCTCTCACCTACCTGTGGTGGGTTGGATAGATATGAGATAAATATGGGATATCTATCCTTTTAAAAAAAATCCTTTATAAGATGTTTTACAGGTGGCATCTTCCACCAGCCAGGCTTTCTAAAACTTTTTAAAATATATCTCTAAATTATTGGAAGCGTAAAGATGTATCAGGCACATATTTTCACAAGTAGTGGATTTTTATTTTATTTTTTTATCTTATTTAGTTTGTCAATTGCTTACAAGATAATAGGTATAAGTAAAAACATAGTTATGAATACATGGATACATATAAAAAAAATAAAAGAAACAATAGACCAGGGCTGGTAGGCACATTGGTGCACTTATGCATGCCCCTTACAGACCTCTTAGGAAAGGGGTGAGGTCAATAGTAGAAAGTCTAAGGTTAAAGTTTTTGGGGTTTGGGGAAGAAACCACAGAGTCAGGTAGAGTATTCCAGACATTAACCACTCTCTTGCTGAAGTCATATTTCCTGCAATCAAGTTTGGTGCAGTTAACTTTGAATTTGTATCTATTGTTTGCTCTTGTATTGTTATAGTTGAAGCTGAAGTATTCATTGACAAGTAGAATATTGCAATGTATAATTTTATGTACTATACTTAGATCATACCAAAGGCGGCATAGTTCTAGGTTTTCTAGGTCTAGAATTTCAAGTCTGGTTGCATAAGGTATTCTGCAATGAGAGGAGGAGTGGAGAACTCTTCTTGTGAAATATTTCTGGACTTTCTCAACTGTCAGATATGGAATGTTGGTTCCAGACTGATGAGCTGTATTCAAGTATTGGTCTAGAAAATGTTTTGTATGCTCTAGTTAGTAGTGTAATATTACAGAGAAAAAGCTACGTAAGATTAGGTTAACAACTCTTAACGCCTTTTTGGCTATGTAATTACAGTGGACTCTAGCCCTTAGGTCATTTGAGATGAGTACTCCAAGATCCTTGACAGAGTTTGGATCATCAACAAGGTCTTGACTATTCAGTCTGTATTTTATTTTCTGATTATTATTTTTTTGCCAATATGTAAGACAGAACATTTATTTCTTGAGATTTGAAGCTGCCATTTGTTTGACTGTTCTGATACATAGTCAAGGTCTTTTTGAAGAGTAGTAGTATTGTCTGTGGTGTTGAATAGCTGTACATTGTCAGCAAAGAGAATGCAGTTGCTCTTGATATGATCGCAGAGGACATTTATGTAGAGTATGAAGAGAGTTGGTCCTAGAACACTGCCCTGGGAGACACCACTATTGACAAGTACAGAATTTGATAGGACGCTCCCAATTTTGACCATTTGTTGTCTGTTTGACAGGGATGCTTCTATCCAGTTATGCAGGTGACCAGAGATACCATAAGATTGATTAAAAATTAAATTAAAAAAAAATAACTTGCTCACAAGTAATACAGGGCTTTGAAGGTGACAATCAGCAGCTTAAATTGGACCTGGAACAAATTGACAGTCTGTGCAGCCCCCCACAGGGAAGGTTATACATGTGCACAGCTAGGCCTGTGTGAAACCATGTGGACTGCTGCATTTTCAACCAGTAGACGCTTCTGGATATTTCTCAAGGGCAGCCCCATGCAAAATGTGTTGCAATAGTCAAGATGGAAGGTGAATCAAGAATGAATTGATGAACTGTTTGCCTACAAAGAAAAGCCCAAGGTTGTAGAAGCTAAAGAAGCTTCTTGGACGGAGTGGGATTCAAATTATTTAACAACTGGTTCTGTGGCCATGGCTTAGTTGGTGGACATGGCTTGGTGGTCATGTGATTGGCTGGGCGTGACCAATTCAACATCACTCACATTGTGGCACACATCCCCTCTCCAGGCCTCTCATAACTGTGGGGATGCTGCAAAAGTCGTAAGTGTGAAAAATGGTCATAAGTCACTTTTGTCAGTGCCATTGTAACTTTGAATGGTCACTCCACACAAGCAAAGTACCAGCAAAGGAAGGGGAAAAAAACTCCAGAGATGTTCCTGAGACAGGAAGTCTAGTCCTGCCAAGAACATACTAAAGATTAATAGAGAGGCAGTTTCTGTAAGCAACACCAGAATGTTTCCTTACTGCCTTCCTTACAGGATTAGGCCAGTAATTTCTTCTAGCAACTGGTTCTCCAAACTGCTTAGAATGTTAACAACTGGGTCTAGTGAATAGGTGCGAACCTGTAGAATTCCACCCCTGTTCTTGGATAAGATCAAGGGTGGGCGGCTACTGGTCCAGGTGAACCCATAGCTAATGTTATGGCCATTTTGGCAAATTGCCAAATGCCACCCTTGGCTAGCCACGCCCACCCTACCTCACCATTCCCACTCCACCCCACCTCATCCCACCGCCTCCCAGGAGTCTCCACATAGCCCATTTTGGATGCGAGGGCTCATGTGGATGTACGGGGAGGGTGAAAAACAGGCCTACTAGAAGCTCCATAAGGCCTACCGGAGGGCCTCCAGAGCCCAGGGAAGGTGAAAACAGCCCATCCACCATGATGCAGGAGGCCAACTAGGCCACGCTCACATGGCCACGCCCACCAGCAACTGGGCAGAGAACCAGTTGCTGGAATTTTTGAAGCCCACCCTTGGATGAGATGCAAAACAACTTCAAGGAAAAACAAGGTCCAGTTGTCTTTTGAGAAAGCATCTTTGGGACAACTGAAAAGGGAAGGCTGGAGATGGTCGGTAGAAATTGGGACCTCTGGGGGTAGAAAATAGGTCTGGGGAATCTGCATGCGCTTTATGGAGCACATGTTGCCTATCCCTATTTAGAAGATGATGGAAATCTAGTTCCAAGATCTCTTGGAACAGATAATCTTGGAAGAGAGGAAGAATATTGAAAAGGGGGCTTATCAATCACATGAACACCACACAATCTGAAGCTTGAAAAAAGTCATCTATAAAATCATTTATTTTGGGATATGCTAGGAACCTGTAGATGACCAGGCTGAGCCCAAGGGAGAGGTCAAACACATCATTTGTCATGAGTCCCTTTGTTCCCACAAGAGATCTATGTCCAGCCTACTTTGAATTCCTTCTACTCTTATCTTCCATTAATTTCCCCTGGCCATTACTAGTTCAGATTCTTGTAGAGAACTCAGGCTTACAATAAATTGTTATACCCCCACCCACGCACCCCCAAAAAAAGTCAGGGGGAGAAACTGTCAGTCACTGTTGGATGGAAATATTACTTCTGGAGCATTTCTTTCTTCAAAGCAGAAGTTCATCTCCATCTTTCAAAGACACTGTAGAGGTGAGTCATGTCAGTGAACAGTGTGAAAAAAATCATCAGGAGTCAGGTGGCATCTTTACCAATTAACACATTTTATTAAAAGGCCTAATCTTTCATCAGCTGCAACTCTCTTCATCAAGTGGATTGAGTGGCTAGATTGATGTGGGATTTAAATTGGGGAAGAGGTGAGGAGGGGAAGACAGGTTGGTCATGCAGATTACATAGGAGATAGTTTACAAGCTCCATATCAATTAACATTTGTAATGGGCGGAAAGCCCACTGTGTTTGCTGAGACCTTCTGTGCGTGCCCGAAACCTTTTAATGTATGTGAATTCAACAGTCTTTCACACCAAGTGGAATTAAATCCTGTTTTTGCAGAACAGACATTCTGAGGTCTGTTGTGTAGTGTTCTGGGAGGGTGAAAGGTTCTGTTATTACTTTGCCCTTGTTTTGAGTTTCAATGTCAAAGTTGTGTCCATTAATTCTTCTGCCCTTTGTCCTACTTAGAATCAAGCATATAATAGCAATAGCACTTATATTTATAAACTGCTTCACAGAGCTTTACAGCCATTTACAGCTGTTTACCTCTCAGTGTGAAGACCCAGGGTGGGATACAAAAGCAACAAAGTCAAAAAACAGATGAAGTCCCTTGAATTCCTTCAACTTGGCTTCAAAGCTCCAATTATCATTGACTGGAGAAAAAACTCCCCCACAAAGAGTTGCGAAAAGGAAGAAATGCCGTTCAAACTCAAAATACATATAAATTATAAATAGAAAAAACAACACAAACCACACTGAAGCAATTAGTGAGACAAGGCAGGATAAGGGCTTGAAGATGACCACAGATATTGAAATACACACACTGGGAAGCATTCAGAACTCAGATAAGCAATGAAAGACTAAAATTATTTCACACTTCACTTCCAGCACTGGGACATGTACAGTTTGTCCTTTTAAACAATCCTCATAGCTGCAGCCCATGAAGGGGATCAGGGCCCCTTCCTCCCCGGAGACCATGCCATTCATGTTTCTCCCTTATCCTCTCCTCCCTGTGTGCCCTAGGATGAAGAGGGGATGGGCCTGGGTCTTCCTCTGACTGCCCAGCCCTTCCCCAGTTTCCTCCACAACCTCCGGAGCCACACTTCCACTCCCTGTTGGCTGTTCCTCCTCTCCCTTGGAGTCTGACTCCAACAGGGGCATGACACTCAGATTAATCACACAAACACAAACACAAACAAATCACTTTGCAAACAAGTTGATTGAAGGTGAATCCAACCCTCATATGGCAAAATCCCTATCCCTGAGAATCCTATCTAATTCCTCAATGTCTGTAAGACCCGACCAATCCTCAATACTTCTCAGCAAAAGTTGTGAATGCTCCAACATTGGAAGTTTTTAAGAAGAGATTGGACAACCATTTGTCTAAAATGGTATAGGCTTCCCTGCCTGACCAGGGAGTTGGACTAGAACAGGGGTGTCAAACTCGATTTCATTGAGAGCCACATCAGAGTTGTGTTTGACCTTGGGGGACCAGGGTGGGTGTAGCCAGGGTGGGCATGGCCAGCTTGACATCACTCATGTTGGGACTACCTGTGGTGACCCAAGCACTCTGCCAAAGAAAACAGGCTCCCAAGCTCTGTTTTTGCCTAGGACAACCACCTGCAAACCTCTGCCTGAGAAAACAGAGCTTGTAAGGGCCACATATGGCCCTCCCTGGCAGAGACACTGAGGTCCTTTGTTGTTTTCAGAGTGGCCCTGCAGGCCAGATCTAAGCAGCCCATGAACCAGATCCAGCCTGCGGACCTTGAGTGACATCCCTGGACTAGAAAATTTCCAAGGTCCCTTCCAACTATTATTCTATTCTATTCTATTCTATTCTATTCTATTCTATTCTATTCTATTCTATTCTATTCTACTCTACTCTACTCTACTCTACTCTACTCTCTATTCTATTCTATTCTATTCTATTCTATTCTATTCTATTCTATTCTACTCTACTCTACTCTACTCTACTCTACTCTCTATTCTATTCTAGTCTATTCTATTCTAGTCTAGTCTAGTCTAGTCCTAGTCTAGTCTAGTCTAGTCTAGTCTAGTCTAGTCTACTCTACTCTCTATTCTATTCTAGTCTATTCTACTCTACGTTACTCTACTCTCTATTCTAGTCTATTCTACTTTCTATTCTATTCTATTCTACTCTACTTTACTCTACTCTACTCCACTCTATTCTATTCTACTCTACTGTACTCTATTCTCTATTCTATTCTGTTCTGTTCTGTTCTGTTCTGTTCTGTTCTGTTCTATTCCATTCTATTCTACTCAACTCTACTCAACTCTTTCTATTCTATTCTATTCTATTCTATTCTACTCTACTTTTCTATTCTGTTCTGTTCTGTTCTGTTCTGCTCTGTTCTGCTCTGCTCTGCTCTACCCTATTCTACACACTGACCTAGTTACCTTTTTATTGGGGTATCAATATGGAGTCTAAATAAGTGAATCAAAGTGATTTTATCTGCAAAATATTTTGCAAACATGTTACTGTAGCCTGAAGGAATAACAAACTTTCTGTTTCTCCCCAAGAGGACATAGGTCACCTTAAATAGTGTCCCTGGGTCACATTTTGCTCAGTCAGTAAGCATTGTGAGATGGTGATGTTGCAAAGGTGTAGCCCAGATCCTGGGCCTGCACATACATTAACATAATGTTTCCTTCCTTCCTTACAGCTGCCCTCCTTCTGTGGTTTTATTTCCTGGAGCAGTTAGGTAAACCGTGGAAGTCCCCAAGAACAACAGTTAGAGAGCAGTAATTGGAGACAGGCTGCTTGCAAGCAATCATCACATCCAGAAACCTATTTTTTGGAAAGGAAGTCATGAATTAAACTACTTTAATTCCAAAGCCTTGTGCTGTCAGGCTCCAGTAGTTACCCACATTTAAATCATGAATCTCTAGCCAGATTTTCAAAGCTTAAAGAAGATTTATTAGGAGAAAACATGCCGGTGCTGTCTGAGTGTAGCTGACTCTGAGACACATCATTCATTGTCACCCTTGATTCTGTTTTTCCCCCACCCCCTGGGTGTAATAAGTAGTTCATATTCTCCAATGGGACACATCCATAGCCAAGAGTCATCAATCATACTCTCCAGTTAGAATTTTGCACTGCAGAAACTTCGGTCATCTGGAAAATATCTATGAAAACATTTATGGAATGCAGTTTTGGTTTTGCAAGCTGCTACATTACTCCTGCCTCCCTTTCTGTTGCCAACTCTAAAAGACCAAAGAAATGTTTTATGAGTTGACATGTGTTTTTACAGCCACAAAGAACACAATATTTTCCCAAATAGGAATATTGGCACTTTGGAAAGAAATATCCATCTGGTTCAAGTTCAAGCTGGGAGAAAGACACTGGAAATATGGAGGCTGATTGGAAAGATGGTTTAATGATGAAGCAGAATGACATGGGCTTGAGGTCCTGAGCAGCTGACCCCATGGAATTGAGAGTGAGGGATGTTTATACCTTCTCTTGGGCTTTTTTGCACTCTAGTTTCCTGTTCCTGTACAAGAACATGTATTCTATTGACTGTTGTCAGACTCCCATTAGCCATGTAAAGGATATGCAGGGGTCATAACGGCTCTATGGGCAAAGACAAATCATAGGTGCTTGTCTGAGCTAAGTTTGGTTGAGTTTCTGAAGGTGATGCAATGATGGGGCTTGTGTTCTGAAAGGGTGTTGGGCAATTCCTATTGTGGCTTAATGGCTTTTTCCTGTGTTGGATCTTGGGTGAGGGTATTTGCTTATGAATAGAGCTATTTATCTCTTTATCTCTTAAGTGCTGACATCTGCTGAGGGCTATTAAGAAAAGGTGGGGGCTGCTTTCTCCCTCTAAAAAAAGGGGAGTTTCTCCATTGTTTCTCCATTTCTTATCCAGGGAAATATAATATTCTGCTTTGTAATTGTAAGGTTTCCAAGTGATGAAATCCATTTAAAAAGAAAAGAGCAAAGTCCATCTTCCAAAACAATTTATTTTATTTAGGAAAGCATCAAATTGGCAAAGTCTGTTGTAATTCTGGATCTGACAAAACCCGGAATTACCCCACAATATTAGAAGTTAGAAACAACCCCAAAAAGTCACATTATCCCACAGAAATAATTCAACGTTGCCTGATGTCATAAATCTTCCCCTCAAGGGGCCTCCTCATGGCCAGCTCATGTTTCCACAGGAAGAAGAATCACCTAGCCTAAACAACTCTCTCTATCTCCACTCCTCCCTCCTTAGGAATGTGGCAAGGCCAATACCCTTCCCCCATAACCACCAAGGAGAAAGTAAGAAAAAGAATATATACTAAGCCTAACTAAAATGGCTACACATATGTCAATTTTGGGCTTGACAGGAATATTTCTCAAAATACTTCATTCTTCTAAGAGAGGAGTGGGTGCTAACTTTCTACAAAGTCTACTGCTAATTGCTAGTGCTAGTGCCATTGACAAAGTGGCTCGAGCAGATTCCAGGAGACTGTTGAGGGCAGGGGAGGCATGGTGTGCTATGGTCCATGGGATCTTGAAGAGCCAGGCATGACGTTGCACCCGAACAACAGCACTAAATAAAAAACCAGCTCTACTTTTGGCTGATTAAACCGAACACTCTCTTTGATCTGGATACAGGGGTGTTGGCTGCAAATTGTACTGGAAAATTCCCCACCATAATTTTCCAACTGTTACCAGCCATGATAGCTGGAGTTGTGAAGTGCTGAAGTTTACAAAATCAGGAGGGGGTCAAAGGATAGCCCGGTTTTTTTTTTTTATCCTTGACCTTGATGGATCTGGATTCTACTGAAAACACTCATCCACTAAACCTTTAGCATCCTAGCTGCAGGCTGTTGAGACGAGGCTGATAATTAAATTGGAATGGTGTTGCATTACGGAGTAATTTGATGGTGTAGACGAGCTCACTGGAGTTCATCGAAGCTGTGTGCCAGATGGGAACCCCAATCTCTTGGGAGAAGTTATAGAGAACATTAGCTGAATCATTCTACACACCAGATTCTCTTTGTAGAAAAGGTAGAAGAGTTTTTAAATCCATGCATTTTGAGTACTTAACCACCAAACCTCACCTAGAAGTGAGAAGTCATTGCTGCACACACCGAAGAAATTGGGAACAAAGACCCCCGTTTCTCTTTAATTTCTCTTTCATTTGAAAAAAAAAAGGGGGGGGAACCTACTTTATAGATCAATGTGAGAGATGCCAAAATGTTAATTTTATACATCACTACAATGAAATAGATTTCTCCAAATGCAAATATTTCAAGAACACAGCTTGGCATGAACAATTATAGACAGATATTATTATTGTTATTGTTATTATTGTTATTATTATTATCATCATCATCATTATTATCATTATTTTGCCTGTATATCTCCCTTGTTAGATCTCTCTATTCATCCATCTATCCATCCATCTATTATCTATCTATCTATCTACCCACCTACCTATCTCTCTTGTAGGACAAATCTGGGAGAGTATAAAATAAAAAATAAAAAAATTAACATAGTCCCCATCTCTTGTATAGAAGCCATGTGACAAGGAATGTATAACAAAATGCCTGCTAAATTAAATTATCTTGTAACGTGCTATTTACTGCAGCTTCTGTTTTCAGTAAACTCAAAATCTGATGAATGCAAGGAAAATGCAAATTGATGGTTATGCCTGAAATAAGTATTTGGCACAATGAAATATTGGTTAATATATTGTTCTTTTCCAAGTGAAAAATCTGGTACTGTGTCTTAAGTTCAATTTACATGCGGATAACTTTTTACAAATAATTTCATTGTTTTAATCTGTCAAATGCATATGTGGTTTTGTATATTTTCTAGGCTTTTTTCATACTGTTTTCTGAATGCAATAAAGCATTTTATTAAATGAAATGGATTTTGTGTTTTGTTTTTTTTTAAATCCGCATTCCTGTTGTAATTTTTTTTAAAAAAAAAAAAACTTTACTGGTGATGTCATCTCTTGAATATCCTCTGTCAATCTCTGCTTTTCATTATTTGAACTTTTAGTTGGTTATAATCTGCCAGTAAAAACCCTATTTAGTGTTAGTTTTTATAAAGTATACAAAAAAATACACACAAACACCAAAATACATACATACATATACAATACATACATATATATTATACACATAGCAGAAGCATATGTAAATATTTACATATACCCTTTCTCATAACATATGGGGACATAAATCTTCCCCCTCATTTACAGTAATTTTTATATAAATTATTTAAGAGCTATTCAGAAAAATGACCCTATTTTCATTTTTTGGCACTTATATTGTACCAAAAACATATTTGTCAGGATGAATATTTCTGCAAATTTTCTTTTTTGCTGTGTGTGGGGAGTGTGTATGTGTGTATTCAGATGGATAGAGATATATCTATTATATATATGTGTGTGTGTGTGTGTGTGTGTAAATATATATATATATATATATATATATATATATATATATATATATATATATATATATATATATATGGATCTTTGGTTATTCGGGTTTTCTCCCGCGTAAGATTGGAAGTATCTGGGCAACGTTTCGATGAAGTCTCATTCATCATCTTCAGGCTTGGTCTTCAGCTCTGTGCTTCTCAGAGTGATGTGAGCTTGCAGCTGCCTCTTCCTTTTAACTGCTCCTGGGGGTGTGACTTGATTGGCTGGGGGCTTGGCTGTGTTCTGATTGGATGGGGGGGTGTTCTCATTGGTTGGGGGTTTGGCTGTGTTCTGATTGGTTGGGGGGTTGGCTGTGTTCTGATTGGCTGGAGGCGTGTTCTGTTCAGGTGGGGGCTTGATTGTGCTCAGGTTAGTCTTAGTTGCTGGAAGGTTTGAGCTGGTGAGCTGTGATCTTGCTGTTTGGCTTCGAGTTCGCACGACCACGAACTCGAAGCCAAACAGCAAGATCACAGCTCACCAGCTCAAACCTTCCAGCAACTAAGACTAACCTGAGCACAATCAAGCCCCCACCTGAACAGAACACGCCTCCAGCCAATCAGAACACAGCCAACCCCCCAACCAATCAGAACACAGCCAAACCCCCAACCAATGAGAACACCCCCCCATCCAATCAGAACACAGCCAAGCCCCCAGCCAATCAAGTCACACCCCCAGGAGCAGTTAAAAGGAAGAGGCAGCTGCAAGCTCACATCACTCTGAGAAGCACAGAGCTGAAGACCAAGCCTGAAGATGATGAATGAGACTTCATCGAAACGTTGCCCAGATACTTCCAATCTTACGCGGGAGAAAACCCGAATAACCAAAGATCCACATACAAGTACCCGCGAGAACCTCAGAAAAGATATATATATATATATATATATTCTTAAGTTTTCATGGATACTTATATGTATGGCATTCAGCTTTGTTCAGGTATTTTCCCATGTCATTATAGTTGTGCTTTTAAAGTTGGAGCAACGTTTCGGCAGAATCTCATCTGCCATCATCAGGCTTCTGTATTGTGTTCATCTGTGAGTCAGACTTTCACAGCCATTTCAGTTTTAAATTTGGTGCTGGCCTACTGCTGTGCCAGAATGGTTTTTTCTTCATCCTGATTGGTTGGGAGTCTTGGTCTGTGTTTATTGGTCTTGGAGTTTGCTGTGTTCTGCTTGATTGGTGTTTCTAATATCTTCTGTCTCTTTTGTGGCTTTTTTGGTCTTGATTGGTTGGCAACATTGTGTTCCTGTATTGGAGGCTTTTAGTGCAGTTTGGCTCTGAGTAAATGGATGGCTATCATTTGTTACGAAGCTAGGTTTCATCTGGGTGCCTGGTTGGGATTTGTTTGAGCTGGAGGTATCAGAGGGAGTCTGTTTGTGCCCAGGTGTTTGGCTGGCTTGTGGTGTGGAGATTTTTTTGTTTGAGAGTGTAGGCTTCCAAACAATTGATAGTCTGGTGGAGTCATCTCTTCTATTCATGCTTTCAGGTCTTTTTTAAAACTCTATGGCTTCTCTGATAATTCTGTGGCTGGGGTTTTCTATAGTGGCTAGGCCTGACTCACAGACGAACACTATACAGAAGCCTGATGATGGCAGATGAGATTCTGCTGAAACGTTGCTACAACTTTAAAAGCACAACTATAATGATGTGGGAAAATACCTGAACAAAACTGAATACACATATATATATATATGTATATATATGTGCAGTAGAATCCAGCCTAACTAAATTAAACACAGATGAAGCTGATAAAATAAAACACCAAGTTACCAACATCCTATGCACAAGCAAACTACCCAAAAGCAACTTGCAGCAAAATGAAATTAAAGCGGTACAAACCCTGAAAAGAGACAGCAGCATAATCATCCTCCCAGCAGATAAAGGGAATGCCACTGTAGTAATGGACAGAAAAGACTATGAAACAAAATTGACAGACCTACTCCAAGACTCCACATACAAACCCATAAACACAGACCCAACCACATATCTGGAAAAATTAACCAAGAAGAAAATTATAACCAGCCACATAAGCAAAGCGATCCAACATACAATCGTACCCAGAGAGAAATCTTCCAGATGCCCCAAACTATATGGCCTCCCAAAAATACACAAAGAAGGCATACCTCTCAGACCCATAGTTAGCTCTAGAGGACCACCACTACAAAACCTAGCTAAACACCTAGCAAAAGAGCTACAGCCCCATGCTGAAACAGCAGCTTCTCATGTACAAAACTCGTACCACTTCTTGGAAATGTTCAAAGATCTACACATGGAGCAAGAAGATCTGCTTGTAAGTTTTGACGTGGTTTCACTATTCACTCAAGTCCCGATAAAAGAGACCCTCGAAATCATCAAAAATAAATACCAACCAGCTAAACACCTCATGGAACTAACAGAACACTGCTTAACCAACACATATTTCATATACAAAGGACAATGATACAAACAAATTGAAGGAGCCCCCATGGGATCACCACTGTCACCTGTCATTGCAAACCTGTTCATGGAAGAATTTGAATCCAGAGCCCTGGCCAATGCCATCCTCAAACCCAAACTATGGTTAAGATATATCGATGACACATTCGTGATTTGGCCCCATGGAGAAGAAAACCTAAACAATTTCCTAACACACCTAAACAGCACACACCCCAAAATCAAGTTCACCCTGGAAACAGAAACAAACAAACAACTACCATTCCTAGATGTACTAATCTACAAAAAAACAGATGGCACACTAGGACACACCATATACCAGAAGAAAATACACACCAACCGCTACCTCAACGCCCAATCCCACCACCACCCAGCATAGATAAACTCCATGGCTAAAACACTAATTACTAGAACCAAACACCTGGCAGACAAGACACACATTAAGACTGAACTATGCACCCTGACTAAAATATTGACAGCCAATGGCTTCCACAAAAGCAAAATCACCAACTTGTTCCACAAAAATACACTGAGACATAATAAAGAACCAGAAGATGAACAGACCCATGGAACAGCTGTCCTGCCCTACATAAGAGGCACTACAGACAAAATTAGTAAGATACTATACAGACACCACATCAAGACTGCCTTCAAAACAGACAGAAAAATAGCAGCCATCCTCAGAAACCCCAAAGACAAAATTGACCTGGAAAACCAAGGCATATACGAAGTCCCCTGTGCATCATGCCCGGCCACATACATTGGACAGACCAATAGAAGAATAAGCACCCGCCTGGATGAACACAAAAATGCAGTCAAAAAGCTGGAACACACTTCCTCACTAGTCCAACACATGGAAGCCGCAGGTCATAGCATCAACTTCAATGGCACCAAAACCCTAGCCACAAAAGAAAATCCCAGCCACAGAATCATCAGAGAAGCCATAGAGATTGAAAAAAAGACCAGAAAGCATGAACAGAAGAGATGATTCCACCAGGCTATCAATCATTTGGAAGCCTGCACTCACAAACAAAAAAATCTCCACACCACAAGCCAGACAAACACCTGGGCACAAACAGATCCCCCTGATACCTCCAGCTCAAACACACCCCAACCAGGCACCCAGATGAAACCCAGCTTCCTAACTAATGATAGCCAACCATTTACCCAAAGCCAAGCTGCACTAAAAGCCTCCAATAAAGTAACACAATGTTGCCAGCCAATCAAGATACAAAAAGAGCCAAAAAAACAGACAGAAGTTATTAGAAATAGAACACAGCAAACTCCAAGACCAATAAACACAGACCAAGACTCTCAACCAATCAGGATGAAGAAAAGAACCATTCTGGCACAGCAATAGGCTGCCCCAAATTTAAATCTGAAACCACTGTAAAAGTCTGACTCACAGACGAACACTATACAGAAGCCTGATGATGGCAGATGAGATTCTGCTGAAACGTTGCTACAACTTTAAAAGCACCACTACTATGATGTGGGAAAATACCCGAACAAAGCTGAATGCCATACATGTAAGTACCCGCAAAAATTTAAGAAAACATATACATATTCACATATATATGAAATTATATATTTTATTTTATTTTTATTTATTTATTTTTGTCAATTGCTTATGAGACAATAGGTATAAGTAAAAACATAGTTATGAATACATGGATACATATAAGAAAAATAAAAAATAAAAGAAACAATAGGACAGGGACGGTAGGCACATTGGTGCACTTATGCACACCCCCTACAGACCTCTTAGGAAAGGGGTGAGGTCAATAGTAGACAGTCTAAGGTTAAAGTTTTTGGGGTTTGGGGAAAACACCACAGAGTCAGGTAGAATATTCCAGACATTGACCACTCTGTTGCTGAAGTCGTATTTCCTGCAATCAAGTTTGGTGCGATTAACCTTGAGTTTGTATCTATTGTTTGTTCTTGTGTTGTTATGGTTGAAGCTGAAGTATTCATTGACAGATAGAATATTGCAATGTATGATTTTATATACTATAATTAGATTGGACTGAAGGCGGAATAGTTCTAGTTTTCTAGGCTAGAATTTCAAGTCTGGTTGCATAAGGTCTTCTGCAACGAGTAGAAGAATGAAGAACGCTTCTTGTGAAATATTTCTGAACTTTCTCTAACTGTATTAATATCAGATACATAATGCGGGTTCCAAACTGATGAGCTGTATTCAAGTATTGGTCTAGCAAATGTTTTGTATGCTCTAGTTATTAGTGTAATATTACCAGTGAAAAAGCTGCATAAGATTAGGTTAACAACTCTTAACTGCCTTTGACAGAGTTTGGATCATCAACAAGGTCTTGACTATTCAGCCTGTATTTTATTTTCTGATTTTTTTTTTTTTTGCCAATATGTAGGCCAGAGCATTTATTTGTTGAGATTTGAAGTTGCTATTTGTTTGACCATTCTGATACAAAGTCGAGGTCTTTTTGAAGAATAGCAGTACTGTCTGTGGTGTTGAATAGCTTTACATATATCATTTTTACATATATCATTTTTACAATCCTGTAATTCCTTTTACTAGGTGGAGTCAGGGTAACTGAATTGACCTGAGCATTTACTGGCTGGAAGCCCTTCCTGACACCTACATGGCGTTCACAGTAGATATTTTCTCTTTGTGCCCTAATAGAGAAGCATCTGCTACTGCTGAGAATTGAAGTCTCAATCTTCTGAGTGGGAGGCAAGCATCTTTACCTCCAAGCCACTATTCCATTCCATCTATCTATCTATCTATCTATCTATCTATCTATCTATCTATCTATCTATCTATCATCTATCATCTATCTATCTATCTATCTATCTATCTATCTATCTATCTATCTATCTATCATCTATCTATCATCTATCTATATCCTGGGGTTGTATTCTTTATTTTTCATTTTGATTCGTGACTTTTTCTGTGCTAAAAATTCAGCTGTAGACAACATGGGTATCCTAGGCAATTCCTTCTGAAACTCGTGCGCTTTGTCATCGTCATTCTTCATTCTTCAGCGGCAGAGCTGTTGTCATTACTGTTCATCTGTCAGAAGATGTGGCGGCTGGGCATATTAACAAACAAAGTCATGTTAACGGTATAACACAGCAATATATTATCAGAGGGATGATGCTTTTGATGATGCATTACTACAATACATCAGAAAGTTGTCAGACCAAATGAAGGCTTTCCTTGTAGATGTGCACACAAATGTAAATTTGAATGTAGCCTCCTCAAGAGCAAACTAGATTGCTGGAAATTTTTAATTATTTTTAATTAAATTACAAAGATAGATAGTTAAAATACAAAATGACAATAAAAAGGGGAAGCTGGGGAAGACAAACAACAAAGAAAGCATAAAAAGTGACATACACTTAAAAATAACATTAAGAAAATGCTCTTCAATACAGATAAAATGATAGAATGCTCCCTTGATTAAAAAAACAGATACAAAACTAAAATATAAAAGATACATCCAAACAATCAAATAATACCAATCTATAATACAAAGGTCTCCAAACTTGGCAAGTTTAAGACTTGTGGACTTCAACTTCCAGAATTCCTCCTCCAGTCATGTTACCTCAGGAATTTTGGGAGTTGAAGTCCACAAGTCTTAAAGCTGTCAAGTTTGAAGATCCCTGCTATAATACCATAATATCTTACTCTAAACAAAACATAAGAGAATCAAAATGAATCAGAATAACAATTCCACAAATAGACATAATAGTACTAGATATTTGATAATAGCAATAACACTTAGACTTATATACCACTTCATAGTGCTTTACAGCTCTCTCAAAGCAGTGTACAGAGTCAGCATATTGCCCCCAACAATTTTGGGTCCTCATTTTACCCATCTTGGAAAGATGGAAGGCTGAGTCAATCTTGAGTCTGGTGGGATTTGAACTGCCAAATTGCAGGCAGCCGGAAGGCAGCAGAAGTAGCCTGTAATACTGCACTTTAACCACTGCACCACCATGGCTGATAAGTACAAATTAACACCAGGATTAATACTAGACCAACAACCAAACAGTAAACAATATCCCAATCAGAAAATTACCAATTCAGACAAACAGTCGGTAAAGGTAAAGGTAAATTTTTCCCTTTCCAGTCATATCCGTCTTTAGGGGACGGTACTTATCTCCATTTCTTAGTTGAGGGACCAACATTGTCAGAAAACCCTTTCTATGGTCATATGGCCAACATGACTATATGCCAAGGTGCATGGAACGCTGTTATCTTCCCACCAAAGTAGCACCTATTTATCTACTCACATTTGCATGCGTTCGATATGCTAGGTGAGTAGGAGCTGGAGCAAAGAACAGGAACTCACCCTGTTGTGTGGTGCTCAGATCCCAAACCTAAGCATTCTTAAGCATTTTTAATCACTGAGCCATTGTGCCCCTCTTTCAAACAGTAAACAACAGACTAATCAAGGAACCACCAAGAATATTCCAGGCCACTGGTACATAAATAGAAAGCAAACCCCAGAAAATAATCAAGCTCAGAAAGCACCAAGGACTCCACAGTTTAACCCCGAGATATAAATATTCTTTCATTGGTAGTACTAGATATTTCCATAATCAAAAGGACTGCTGGAATTCAACATTGTGCCATTTCACAGGTTTTCATGCAATATTCTCCAATGCTCATTCCCAGAAACTAGGATTATTAAAACTGAAGCAGGATTAAATATACAGAAGAATGACCATCTCTCACCCAGAATATATTATTTTTAATGGAAGGCTCAAAGTACGTGGACAGGACGTAGTAGAAGAGCTTACCATTACATGGCAAAAAGAATATAACTTTTAGAATAGAACAGTTGATACCACATTTGGAGAGAAAAGCCACCTAAAGTGATGTAAAAGTTTTCACAAGATAGAACTGAAATAGAGAAGCCAACTGCTAAGATTAAAATTAAAGAACAATGGTATCAACATCGTGAGATGTTGCTTTTATATCAAGTTGTGATGCAATCACAACATAGGAAGATGAATTTAGAAATAGAATAGTAATTCAAAGAATCCAGTAGTCATCAGGTAAGCAATAGGTGGACCTCAAGAATTGTTGCTAAAGTTACTATCGTTCTTTGACTGTAGATCTGCAATGGGGTGAGAGGTTCTTTTTTCAGGAGGCAACTGGACTTCCTTGTTTTTAAAGACATTTCACTTCTCATTCAAGAAGCTTCTTCAGCTCTGACAGGATAGTGGGGGGGATGGAAGGATTGATACTCCTTGCAGACAGCTGGTCATTGGCATTCTTTTAAAGAAAGCCACTTGGAGGTTTTTCTGTGTTCTCAGAGTCACCGGAGTAGTGCAAATGGGTGTGGAGCCTTCTTGGAACTGTTGAAAGGATTGTGTTGTAGACTGGAGATAAATGATGCTGTATGTCAAAATTGAACAGCCTTTCCTCAACAGAGGGGGGGAAGGATACAACATCATCTATCTCCAGTCTACAATACAGTTCTTTCAGCAGTTTCATGACCCGGATGACCAAGAATTTCCATTGACAATGAGCTGAGAGAATAACCTTGGGATATAGGAGGAAGAGCATCAGCCAGAACAATGGTCCAAAAAAGAGATATTTCATAAATGGGAGTGAGAAAGCAACTCAGAAGGACCTTCCTGTTGTGGCCTGCCAGTGGCTGTGTAGCTGGCAGCACAGTTGGACAGTAATGAGGAGGTTGGGAGAAACCTGGGCCGGTCTTAGTGGCTGAGGATGGCTTGGACAAGGGCTCTGCATTGGAGGCAGGGATGGGGTCAGGGCAGGCTGGCAGTCATCAGCTGGCCTCAGACTCAGACAGCAATGAGGAAAGGGAGTTTCTACAACCAGTTCCCAGACTGTACATGTGCAGGGCTATCAGAAAACAATTGAGAAAGCAGCGTCGACTCAGTAAGGCCACACCTTAGAGATGATTGCCCCTCCCATAGGGCATAAAAGAGGAGTGGACAGGATGTGAGCTTTTGCAGGAAGCAATTAGTTCATCTAGTTGATTCAAGCTTTGAACAGTTCTGTTTGACACTGTGTCAAGTTTGGCCTTGCCCTGCATTTGGCAATTACGTCTCTGGCAACAATCCAAGTGCGATAAGGTGGGTGTTTATAAACATTCCCCTGAAAGACTGTTTGTGAAGCCTTGCAGGCTGTGAATGAACATAATTCACAGCTGTGGAAATAAAAGAGGTTTTGCCAGGACTAAGATTGTGTTTTATGCTTTCTAAGGAAGCCTAGATCAGAACACTTCTATAGTTCTCCAGGAAGTAACAGCAAGGGAGGGTGCAATTGCTGCAAGATTCTGTTACTGTGACCTTACAATGAAGGTAATGTTAGGGCTTGGTTTCCTGTCTGGATTACCTCAAAGGGCTGACAGAGTAGCTGGAGCTGATGGAATTTGTGCTCCAACAATCACTAGTTTCCCTGATGCTGCAAGAAATCATATCTCTCCACTGGGAACAATTTTTAATAGTAATGGATTGCTGATCAACTCAAGAGTTGGTTTAATGTAAATGTTAAAGTTGTATTAGGAGATTCAGACTAATCTTTAAAAACTCTACATTCCTTTGAATAGATTGTCTTTTGCCCTCGGAAGCAACTCTGGTTGACTCCTTGGAAAACCTTTGCTTGAAATTCAAATGAAACCCTTCTGAAAAGTCTACACTTTTGCTTGAAATGAAAGGTTTTGGAAGTTTAAAATAATCATCTTTCACTGCTGAGAGAAGTCTGTGGCCTTCAAGATCTACAACTAACTGCTCTTCTCTTGAAGATTACACCTTTTTCTTTCTTATAGGGTAAGGTGGGATGTCTCTCCTGGGTGATAACTAGGCTTGTTCAGCTTGACAGTAAGAATATGAAAGGGAGGTTTACATTAGCCTTCTGGGAATTATGCTGTACACATATACATATACATACATACACACATAAACAGACAGTATACACAGACAGAGAGACAGTGGAGAGGGAGGGAGGGGGAGGTGGAAAAGAGAAGTATGACAGATAGATAGATAGATAGATAGATAGATAGATAGATAGATAGATAGATAGATAGATAGATAGAGGGAGGGGGAGGGGGAGGGAGAGCGGGGGAGGGAGGGAATGGCAATTTCTATTCCCAAATGACTACTGAGAAATCACAATTTCTGAAGATCACAGTGTAGGTAGTTATTCTAATTCCCATAACGATAAAAGTTTGTCCTGGAAATACTGTATATTTGTTGATAAATAAGCACACTGAGTGTCTGTGTGAGTCCCATGCTATCTACTACAAGAAAAAAACACATGGAAGGTTCCTTATATGTTAAAAGTGTCCAAGGAGTTGATACTTGTTTCCCCCCTCCCCCCCAAAATAGGCAACATATTCTGACGGAGTAGTGTATCATAGGAATACTTTGTATTGATTATCTCACTTGTCAACTCAACAGTAATTTCGAGAGAGAGAGAGAAAGAATGCTTGGGTAGATTCTTCTTTCATAGATCATCTCCTTTAAATAGTACAGCTCCAGCATCTACCATTCCCAGAAGAAATTTATCATTTTTTAAAACTCCACTGTTCTCATTTTTCCTGGTAAAATGGATTAGCTTTAAAAGAGAGATCTAATTGCAGGTATGTGTCACAAGGTGAGGAGCAGACCAAAGCACAGCGTATTTATTAGTAATTCAATTTTTTTTTTACAATTTATTTATACATTTTCCATAAACACATGAAAACGTTATGAACAACATATTGTCTGGGTTCATTTGCTTAACAAAATAGCATATAATATAATAGCATATTAAACATAAAACACACATAATAGTATGTTTCCAATTTCTAATTTCTGTTTCTATTATCCAACCATTAATAAAATAAATCCCATGTTTGAAAGTATTCTGTCTCTTCTTTATCTTTTATCTTCAATGTCAACCTATCCAATTCTGCACAATCTAGGTTTTTTTTAAATTACATCTTCTATGGGTGATTTCCTCATTTTTCCAATTCTTTCTGCCATCAATATATGTAATATTAAATCTATGTTCCCTTTATTATATTTTTCTAGTACTGTGCCTAACAAAAATATTATATGTGCCCAGTATCTGGTTACATTTCCAACATTTGTTGGGCATGTTTTAATTTTTTTTTTAGCAGGCTGCATATTCAGCTATGGTTTATTAAAGCAGGGACTCAAAGATGTCCAGTTCAGAACTGAACCAGAAAATATGGCTGAATTTAATTCTACTCAGAACAATTTTGGATCCATCCAGTCTAACACAACCCATGCTGGTCAAGAACTATGATGTAAATTCCTCCACCTTCTCATCTGAGTAATTTATCCATCAAGTTCTCACTTTTATTACAAACAAATTAATAATTTCTTCATTAAAATTGGGAAATGATGAGCAGAAAAATAAAGGATCTGAAGTTCTTGGATTAATCCTTATATTCCAATGTATGGAATTGGATAGCCACTAAAGATAGCCATTTGGCTATCTATGCCTTGTTATTTAGCAGAAACATCTTCTTGGGTTAAATCTTTTAAAAGAACTTAAAGAAACATATGGATGTAATGCTTATAGTTCAGCATTTCTTGGATATATACATGAAATTCTTCAACCATTCTCTTCACATCAATTGGAGCACAGTAAATCAAATAAACTGGGTAGACCGGGGGGGGGGGGGGGTAGTGTTAGGGACCTATTCCAAAAGTGGTATTCTAGATTTCAACATAGATTCTACTCCCATGTGATACCCTGGATTCAAAATGGATCCATCAATGCAGTGATGGTATTCAAAAAATTGTTACTACTGGTTCTGTGGGCATGGCTTGGTGAGCATGATGTGGCTTGGTGGACAAGGCATGGCTTGGATGGCATAGCAGGGGAAGGATATTGTAAAATCCCCATTCCCTCCCCACTCCACTAATCTGATTTCCAGCTCCGTCTCTTGTGCAGGGCAACAGAAGAAGACCCAGCCAATCAGTTGTGACTTGGGAGGTAGAGAATAGATGGAGGCGGATCCAGTCAGAGGTGGTATTTGCTGGTTCTCTGAACTACTCAAAATTTTCACTACTGGTTCTCCTATCAGAACTGGATGAATACCACCTCTGTATCAATGTATCTTTCTCTTTCTCCTCCTCCTCCTCCTCCTCCTCCTCCTCCTCCTCCTCCTCCTCCTCCTCCTCCTCCTCCTCCTCCTCCTTCTCCTTCTCCTTCTCCTTCTTCTCTCTCCCTCTCTCTCTCTCTCTCTCTCTCTGACACACACACACACACATACACACTTACTATTTTCAATATGATATGATATGTTGTTTTGTTTTTTTTTTATCCCAACTTATCATTGGGGTAAATCCAAAGTCATTGGATTTCTAGGAGGAGAAGAGCTAATTGAGAAGATGCTAAACCATATTGTAGAATCCTCAACAAATGGCCTAAGGACTGTTGCAGTCACTAGGTAGAATGGACAGGCAGAAGACTAGCAGGATACATCTGTGAACAACAACTAGCAGTCGGAAGACGTGATGCAAATACATTAATTTTGCAACACATGGATGGACTCAACTATAGTCTCTTCTCCAGCAATCAATATGCAGATAAGCAGGAATTAACCCCAGTTAAACAATCAAGCAGAAAACCATATCCTAATCAAGGAACCACTAAAGAAAAGAAAACCGCACACCCCAACAACATGGCAGGGCAAACTACTGTCTATAAATAGGAAGCAAACTCCACACTCACTTGCACAGGTGATGCTATCTTGTTGGGTAATGAAATGTCTGCAAGCAAGCTTAGAGAACACTAAGTGTTATGAACTAATAAAATGCTTAAATAAAGTTTTATCAAACCTTTAGAAAAAGCAGGTTTCTAATCCTGCACTTCTGATTGGCCGATAATAGCGATATCGGATTGGTCCGTTCAAGAGAATCTGATTGGCTGTTAACGAGCCACTCTCATTGGTTCAAGGGGTTAACACTTCACATTTCTCATTGGTTACTAGATCAGCAGCCTGGCCTATAAAAGGGCTGCTGCTGCCCTAGGTTTTTGCTCTGTTCAGAATGTTTAATAAAGAGTTGAAGTTCACTGTTCACTGCCTCGTCTCCGTTCCTTGCACCCATGCACAGAACTTAACACTGGCGACGAAGGTGGGATACGGAGACGTCAGAGCTGACTGAACACTACAGAGCACCAAACAGAGCATGTGGCTGAAGGCACATCAACAGTGGAAACCATGCCGGCGGCACCATACCACCCACTCCATTTGACCAGGCATAAGAAGACTGGGATTCGTACATGGACCGGTTCCAGATGTTTCTAGAGACCAACAACTTGAAGGATGCCACTATGGGGAAAAAAGTGAGCGGTATTCCTGACCCACTGCAGACCTGCTGTTTTCAAGATGGCCAAGGCACTGGCGAAACCGGCTGAGGTGAAATCCATGGACTGGGACGTCCTCGAGCCCCTTCTACGGTCCCACTATGCACCTACTGTACCAACGCTTGCCCGAAGACATGAATTTTACCAGAGAGACCAGCGGAAAGGAGAGAGTGTTGCAGATTTCATTGCGGATCTCCGGAACCTGGGAGGCCTCTATGGGTTTGCCAACCTCGAAGAAGTTCTGAGAGACCGAATAGTTCTGGGATTAGATGCACCACATGTGCAAAGTAAGCTGATGGCGAAAGGCGACATCAGCCTTGCAGATACCATCGCTGATGCAACTGCAGCAGAAGCAACCAGGAAGTCGGCTGCCCGAATGCGCCGCACCAACGCACCGCTCCGCCAACTCACCAGCAAAACCTCACCTCGCCTAGAGAGACACACAATGGCAACCCACCACGAGGACCTCAAGTCGTCATCAGAAAGTGATGAGGAGGAGGTCAACCGGCTTCAGTCTGAATGTGATCAATGCCACCAGTGTAATCAAAGACTACAGCATCAATGCGCAGGTTGTGGGGCAAACCACCTGTGATCAGACTGCAAATTCCTTGACGCGCTCTGCCACTTTTGTGGGAAAAGAGGCCACATCAGAAAGGTCTGTAGAAGCAAGCAAGGATCCAGCCCACTTCAGAGGGGGACCAACTACCGCCAAACCACAGGGAATCATCCTGTGATTCGGGAACATTTGAACCACCAATGGAACAATCACTCCTACAGAAATAAACCACTGGCCAATTCAACGAAATGAGAAGAGGCACACCAAACCATAACAATTGGTCATGCCTCATCACTAGATGCAAAGAAGATCCGAGTGAAGGTCGCCATCGAAAACCAGCCCTGCATGATGGAAGTCGATTCAGGATCATCCCTCTCGATGATTTCCTGGAAGACCCTTAAACAATTAATCCCTGCCGTCCGGCGGCAAGACCTCAGAACCCAAAGAATCATACTCAAGGATTATCAAGGAAACCGAATTCCGGTCGTTGGATCCAGCCTAGTCCAGGTCTCATTCAAAAATCGTACTGCAACTTTACCATTGACCATCGTAGACCGTGATCGGCCTAGCTTGTTAGGCCTTCAATGGTTCACCACACTAGGGATCGAGGTAGCCGGCAGTCACCAAACGAGAAGCTATGACTGGGAAGAGACCCTCATCCAGGAATTCCAGGACGTCTTTGCACACAAACTAGGCAAGGACAAGGGGACCCCAATATCATTTAACCTTAACCCTGAAGTAGCCCCCATCTGCCTTAAGCCTCGTTGGGTACCTTTTGCCCTTAAACCAAAGATCGAAGAGCAGCTTGATAAATTAATAGCTGAGGGCGTTTTAGAACCAACAGACCACGCTCGTTGGGAAACCCCAATCGTAACACCCATCAAACTGGATGGATCATTAAGGATTTGTGGGGACTACCAGGCCACCCTGAATCACGCCCTTCAACAGAACGCTTACCCAGTGCTGGTGGTACAACACCTTCTCCATTCCCTGGGGGGTGGAAAAGTCTTCGCTAAATTGGATTTAGCACAGGCGTACCAACAACTGCCTGTAGATAAAAAAACAGCAGAGGCACAAACGATCTTTATGCACTGAGGCGCCTTTAAGTGCAACCAACTCCAATTCGGAGTTAGCGTAGCTCCAGGGATTTTTCAAAGTTTGATGGAGAGACTCTTGCAGGGTATCAAAGGGGTCATACCATACTTTGATGACATTTTAATTGCTGCCCCAAATAGAGAAATACTAAAAGAGCGTCTTAAATTGGTTCTCCAGAAATTTAAAGACTCTGGCCTTAAGGTTAAAAAAACTAAATGTCAACTGTGTACAGATAAAGTAGAGTTCCTGGGGTACCTAATCGATAAACAAGGCATTCACCCCACTAATAGCAAACTAAAAGCAATCAAGAACGCCCCAAGACCCAGAAATAAGACTGATCTCCAAGCTTTTCTGGGGCTCATTAATCTTTACAATATCTTCCTGCCCCACAAAGCGACCGTAGCTGAGCCCCTACATAGACTTCTCCACAAAAAAGTAACCTGGGTCTGGGGACACCGAGAGGAGCACGCGTTCTGACAAGTGAAAAACTTATTAAACTCAGATGCTGTTTTAATGCAGTATAACGAGACTTTGCCTTTAACAATTACATCTGATGCGTCACCATTTGGAGTAGGAGCCATTTTGAGCCACGTGTTACCAAACAGTAGTGAAGCCCCTATTGCCCATTTTTCAAGGACCCTATCAAAGGCTGAACGTAACTATAGTCAAATCAATAAAGAGGCTCTTGCTGTTGTATCTGCTGTGAAACAGTTTCATGAATATGTATATGGACGAGTTTTTACTATTATTACCGACCACAAATCTTTGCTGGGGATTATAGCGGGAGACAAGCCAACCCCCTATATATTATCACCTAAAATGACTCGCTGGTCGGAGTTTTTGGCTGCGTACAACTATAGACTGCAACACCGCCCGGGGAAAGCCATTCCCCACGCTGACGCACTGAGCCGTGTACCACTTCCGGAAACTGTCGACGACCCAGCTCCAACCCTTATGACACTCCAGATTGAAACGCTACATTCACCACTGCTAACAGCTAGAGACATTGCGATCGAAAGAAAATGCGATCCTGTCTTAGCGTGAATTTTTACCTGGGTTGAATGGGGATGGCCAGTAGAACAAACCCCTGATGACTTCACCCCCTTCAAGAACCAGCAAACAGAACTTTTTTCGCAAAAAGGCTGCATCCTATGGGGGGATAGAGTCGTCGTCCCAGAGCGGTTACAACGAGCAGTATTAAAAACACTGCATGAGAGTCACCCCGGCATCGTTCATATGAAAGTGCTTGCTACATGTGGTGGCCGGGCATCGACAAACAGATCGAAGCCTGGTAAAGATTTGTTTAAAATGCCAAGAAGTTAGCAGTGCCCCACCTAAAGCAACTCCAACATGAGAAACACCCCGGGGACCGTGGTCCCGCATCCACATTGACTTTGTGCGACCTACTAAGGGACATAAGTTCCTCCTAACAGTGGATGCCTATTCCAACTGGCTCGAGATCCACAAAATGAAGAGTACTACAACCGAGTCCGTCATCCAGAAATTGAACAGGCTATTTGCAACGCATGGACTGCCAAATGTTCTGGTCTCCGACAACAGATCCCAGTTTACCGCTCTACCCTTTGGACAATACTTAGCGGACTGGGGTATTCGCCATGCACTAACTTCGCCAGTGTACCCTGCGGCTAATGGAAGAGCCGAGCGCATGGTACAATTTGTTAAAAAAAACCCTCTACAAAATGGACTATGGGGAAATTGAAGATAAAATAAAGAGAATACTCCTTCTCCAACACATCACTCCTCACAGCGTTACCAACAAGACTCCAGCTGAACTATTGATGGGACGCAAACTCCGTTCCCACCTTGACCGGCTTCACCCATCTTACGAGCCAGAGAAACTCTGTGGATCTAGCGGAAAATGCCATGAGTTCAAGATAGATGACTTAGTTTTCGCCAGAAACATTTCCGGCGAACCATTGTGGGTCGAGGCAACCGTAATTCAAGCCACCAGACCCAGGTTATACTGTGTGAAAACCTGCGACAGAAAAATATGGAAACGCCATATAGATCAGCTTCGCTCGAGGCTACAACCCAGTTTCCGCAACTCTGGTAACTCCCAAACTGAGGGGGGAGGAGATGTCAAAGAAACCGAATTCGAGATGGTGGAAAGCAGGAGTGAAAGAAGTCAGCAATCGGGTGTGACAAATGAAGAAGAATCAGGGAGGGGAGTGTCCTCGCCACAGAGGAACACCTCAACAGAAGCAAGCCTGCAAAGATCAGAGGACAACAATGAGAACATTAGCGGCACCGAGTCATCCAATGAGGATACGGAACCACCGGTACCTGACTTGCCCAAAAATGTTCCGCCAAAACCAGATTACAGACAGGAACCAGTTGGACAGCGTAAATCTAATAGACAATCAAAACAACCTTCATACCTCAGGGATTACGTCACCGCACCCCTTAAACGGAACCCGGGGGGAAGGGGTGTTATGAACTAATAAAACGCTTAAATAAAGTTTTATCAAACCTTTCGAAAAAGCAGGGTTCTAATCCTGCACTTCTGATTGGCCGATAATAGTGATATCGGATTGGTCCGTTCAGGAGAATCTGATTGGCTGTTAACAAGCCACTCTCATTGGTTCAAGGGGTTAACACTCCACGTTTCTCATTGTTTACTAGATCAGCAGCCTGCCCCATAAAAGGGCTGCTGCTGCCCTAGGTTTTTGCTCTGTTCAGAATGTTTAATAAAGAGTTGAAGTTCACTGTTCACTGCCTCGTCTCCGTTCCTTGCACCCATGCGCAGAACTTAACACTAAGTACTCCACATACGAAATTATTTGTCATGCAACAGTTTACAGGAACTGTAAATATATGTAGAAGGATTTTATCCACTGATGCATTCCCCAAAGGAACTGTGTAAATATTCTGGCTATTTTATTAAATTCAAGTTTAGGTAAAAGCATTTCAGTTTAATTCTTCAATGGATTTGTTTGGTATTTGAATGAAGCCATCAGTAAATTGGAAGGAAGGGAGGGAGGAAGGAAGGAAATATTTATATAGTACCCAAGAAAATAATATGGAGAAGTTCATGTAGTCATCAAATTAGTTTGAAGAAGAATTTACTTTTAATTATTTTAGCATCTTAAGCAAATTAAAAGGGTACCTAAAATTAAAATTAAAATTAAACATGTGAAAAGAATATTATAACAGTGCAGAAAGGACCATTGCTTACAAGTATTGCAATGTGTTGCTTATAAAAAAAAATCCTAGGTTCAGATTTTAGCCATCATCTGCTGCATTTGTGACAACAAAAGTCATTAAAAGCACACAGAGAGAGACACACAAATACCAGGAGCATTTTTCAGCCTTGAAATTTGATATGGAGTTTCCCCCAGCCTCCTAAAAGTGCCATTAATAGCCCTGGTAAACCATAAGTGACTACTACCTCTGTTTTTGTTGTTTATTTATCCTTAATTTAATACTGCATTACCTGTCACAAAGAGCAGCCTCATATTTCATCTTAAATGGATCCACAAGAAAAAAAAATACTTTTCAAGAATCATGAATTGTTGATGGCTTCATCTGCTAGAACTGACACCTGAAAGTTTAATTGAATGGTAAGATATCTGTTCCATAGTTACTTAGTCTAATGATTTTCTTTGCTTTTTAGGTTAGGCATTCTTTGGCAGGCATTGGTTAGGCATTCTTTGGCAAGTAGCGTCTAGGTACAGAAGAAAAGATCCTTTAGGTCAGTGGTCCCCAACCTTTTTTGTACCATGGACCGGTACAATCCACGGACCAATCCACGGACTGGTACCAGCATCAGCACGCATGACTAAGGCAAGGCGAGCCAAGCGACCAGCCAGCCAGCCGTCCCCCACTTTTCCCCGCCACCTTCAACTCCTCTTTTGTACCTTCTCACAGTTGATGGGCTTTTCGGGCTCTTTCTTAATCTCCTCCTGAGTAACGCAAGACTCCACTGCCATCGGGACGGCTCTTCGTTCGAAGCCACCACCACCCCTTCAACGAAACTAAGGTGCGATGATTCCTTCAGCACCCAAATACCGCTTTCCAACTGACGATTGACAAACTCACCTGGAAGTACTTTTTCAAGAGCTGTCAAAACAAGATGGTGGTGCCCAAGCAAAATAGACAGCCCGGTACAAAATGATCCATGGACCGGTACCGGTCCGGGGCCCAGTGGTTGGGGCCCAGTGCTTTAGGTACTACACTAAAGTGTTGGGAAACTTTTGGGTGTGGCTGTCAGCCTCCAAGATTCCTTCTTCTGCTTGATTCTTTCCGACTGCTATAGAAATAGGGGGGGGGGGAATAATTGGGCCTCATGGGGGAAGGGTGCTGGTGGTTGAAGTTATATGAATTGTAAAAGTTGGAGTGCTTTCTTGCTTACTGCGCAAATGCAGCCACTTATCTAGGCTAAGGTCAACTATCTTGGCATGCCAGTTGTATGAGATGTCACCTGAAGATGTACCCACATGACATTGTACACACCTCAGATTGGATGTCCAGTTTGATTTGTTGGGGGGTGAGGACATGGGATAACTTTCTATATGTAATTTATGCACCTTTTGTCTCAGGTCTTGTATTTCTTCTGTTTTCACCACTTCATATTCAGTAAAAGTCCTTTTCTCTATAAAAATGGAGTCTAAGGTTTTCTTTCCTGGATATTGAATGAAGCCTCATGTCAGCAAAAATGGAGCTTTGGGAAGCTTCACACAGCTCACCTGGGCTCCGTTTTTGGCTGTGATGGCCTCCTGCAGCCCTCTGCCAGTGAAAACTGAGTTCAGGAGGGCTGCACATGGCCCACCCAGGCTCCGTTTTTTGGCTACAATGGCCTGCAGCCCTCTGCCAGTGAAAATGGAGCATGGGAAGGCCTCACACGGTCTCCCTGAGCTCCTTTTTCACTGGCAGAGACACCGTGGCCTGGTCCTTTGCTGTTTCCAGGGTGGGCCCATGGGCCAGATCTAAGCACCCTTCAGGCCAGATCTGTCCCCGGCCTTGAGTTTCCATCCTCACTCATTGCATTATGGTGTGGTATGCTGGCTTGACAGCTGTGGATAGAAAGATATTACAGAGGGTGGTGAGCATAGAACAAAACATTGTGGGCTGTCCCCTGATACCACTAGATGATCTCGCTAGGTCTTACTGCCTTAGAAGAGTGAGGAAAATCTCAGGGATGACGCACACCCTAGTCAGCACTTCTTCACTCTCCTACCATCAGGTGGGAGATATAGAAGCATAGCCAGCACACCAAGAGGCTGAAGAACAGTTTCTATCCATGGGCTGTCAGACTCCTGAATGAAAAATAACTTTACAACAATGTAGTATAATTGACTTGTGGGGCCGGCGTAACATGCAATAGGATTGTGTGCTTGTTAGTAGGATTCTCATTGTACACATGTTGTACTCTAACAATAAAAGTTTGAGTTGAGTTTGAAGAACAATGAGTCTGCTTGTAGAAAGGAAGTACAAGGGCTGACACTGTGGTGTAAAGAAAATAATCTTACACTTAACACCCAAAAAACATAGAATTGACTTCAGGAGGAAGAGAGATGTACATTTACCATTGTACATAAATGGCGAGGAGGTGGAGAGGGTTGGTAGTTTAAATTTCTGGGCACTTATATCTCGGAGGACCTCTTATGAACTATGAATGCTAACATGCTTGTGAAGAAGGCACAGAAAAGCTGTACTTCCTGAGAATGCTCAGGAAGATAAATATATCTCAGCATCTACTTTTGTCCTATAACCGCAGCTCCATTGAGAGTATCCTGACATACGGCATTCTTGCATGGTAAGGGAGCAGCTCTGTAGCAGACAAAAATGCTCTACAGAGAACCATTAAAACTGCCCAGAATATCATCGGGCTCCAGCTACCAGCCCTGGATAACATCTTCGCAACTCGCTGTTTGAGGAAGTTGCACAACATTCTCAGAGACTCTTCCCATCCTGCTTACAATCTTTTTGGACTGTTGCCTTCTGGCAGAAGATACAGAACAATTAAAACTTGGACCACACATTTTCTGAACAGTTTTAATCCCAGAGGTACAACTGCACTTAACAATGAACTTAAGGACCACCATCAGTGAGCCGTTGGACAGTATTACTTGGTGGATGCTTGTGTGTGTGTTTTAGGGGGGGGGAATTTGGGGGGGGTTGTTTGGAGGTTGTCATGTGTGTGTGTGTGTGTTGGGTCTGGTCTCTGGGTTTTATGTGAATTTCGTTGTATGTATATACATAACAATGACAATAAAGCATTTGAAATTTGATTTTGAATTTGAAACCCTTGAATTACAGCAAGTGCATTTTCATCCTTGTTCCCATCACACACACTTAAGATAGCCTGATTTTTTTTTTTTCCTTATCAGTACAGAAGCCTCTCACTCCTTTGTGCTGGTAATGTTTCTTTGATACGAAACAGATCCTTTGAGATCTCCAATGTAGTGTACTGGGAGGTTGCTCTACATGTGGCCTGTCAACTTTGCGCCACATACAAACCCACAACTCTATCACAGGACCCAACATCTTCACACAGAAGATTAGAGACCTTTTCATATAATCTTCTTCTGGTGCAATGTAGGCATCATCTGCCAGCAATCCCACCCCCTGAGTTCTGAATAGAACAGATTTTGTGCCAAAGAATGAAGGGACCCAAATAACATCAGACAAAATAACATCAGAAGATTTTTGTCCTTCCAGATTTCAAAGGAACTTTTCTTTCTTTCCTTGAAGCAGTCAATATCGCTTGATAACTACTGCTGACTGCTGTAACTGTTTGGTTTCAGAAAGTTTCAGAATGATTTTGAACACAGTTCTGATCACTGCAGAACACAGAACAGATGTTGTAGACAGAGGGGTCAAGAAAGAAAAGATCAGAGCCACAACTGTGAAAGGAAATACTTGCCTTTTTAAATTCGTGTTTTCAGTGTGTCACATGTAAAATACAAGTGACACATGGACACAGCTGTGATCTTAATTTTCATTAAATGTTTCCTTGCACGTATTGATGTCCTTGGTTGTAGAGATGGAAAAAAGGTTACAGAAAAGAGAACTCTAACATTAAGAAGACTAGAACAGCTTCTCACAACAAGGAAAAGATGGTTTTTTGGGGAGATGTTTACAATAGTAAAGCTGGCATTGATAAGTCCAGTTGCCTCTTGAAAAAAAAGCACCTTTGTCATTGACAAAATAGCAAGAGCAGTAACACTTAGACATACATTCCACTTCACAGTGCTTTTAGTCCTAAGTGCTTACAAAGTTATCCTATTGCCCCCAACAATCTAGATCCTCATTTTACTTGTTATGTCCTGAATTGGAATACTCGAAATCCCCGAGCCTTGATTGGCTAAGGCGCGGGGATTTCTGATTGGCCAGGCGAGCCGCGCTGATTGGCCCGATTGAAGTCTCCCGCGATTGGTTCAAACCAAGAGCGGGAGACTTGAATCGCTGCCATTGGCCGCGGCCGCCGCTGCGAAAGGTATAAAAGCCGCGGGCTTTTTGCCTTTCGCCGGTTCGGTTCTCCCATTGTAAATAAAGAGCTTTGAATGAAAGTCACCGACTCTGAGCTTCTTTTGCGGACACGACACTGGCGACGAGGGTGGGATCTCGCCCCTGAATCGAACCCCGTGTCCATCCAAGTACCAGCTCCAGCACAGAGATGGCGAAAATAGCACCGCCCGCCCCCTTCAACCCCGCCGCCGAGGACTGGGAATCGTACTCGGATCGGTTCCGTATGTACCTGGAATGCGCCGGAATGAAGGACGCCCCGGGCCCGCTAAAAAGCGCCGTCTTCCTTACTCACTGCGGACCAGAGGTCTTCCAGATGGCCAAAGCATTGGCCAAGCCGGCAGACGCAACCGCCATGGACTGGGACGTCCTCGAACCTATACTGCGGCGCCATTACGCCCCCGAAGTCCCCATCCTGATACGGCGCAACGAGTTCTACCGCCGAAACGAGAAACCAGACGAAAAATTGAGCGACTTCGTCGCAGAGCTACGGCGCCTAGGAGGACTCTGCGAGTTTGAAGGTCTGAACAGTCTCATAAGAGACCGTTTCGTACTCGGCTTATGGGATCCTACACTCCAGAGCCGACTTATGGCCAAGGGCGACATCAGCCTAGCCGATGCCCTTACCGCAGCCGCAGCCGCAGAAGCAACCCGCACGTCAGCGGACAGCATGCGAAGATCTGACGCGAAGGGCGGAAACAACAACCCGGCAAGGTCGGCCGACACAAGAAACGAAGCAACCGCACACTACGGTGAATACCAGTCAACCTCCAGCACGTCGGAAGACGAGGAGGACATACATCGCGTGCAGACGGGACGCGGCGACCAACGAAGTCGAAAAGGTCGTAGGTCGAGGACCAACTGCGCCGGGTGCGGCGGCGACCACCCCAGGTCAGAATGCCGATTCTTTGACTCTATCTGTAGGCATTGTGAATGACGGGGCCACATCGCTCGAGTTTGCCGTCAAAAGAAGACCCGCAGCCCGCCCAAATGGGAACAGCACGACAGAAGGAGAGAAAGCTCCCCGCCCAGAGCCAGAGAGCGCCAGCCAGACGGTCGGTGGGACCGTACTCAACGATCTCAAAGAAGCGGCGACGGTCGGCGAAAAGAAGAAACCCACCAGACGGTGACCATCGGCCACGCCATCTCCGACGGCGCCAGAAAGGTACACGTAGAAGTCCATATCGAAGGCCAGCCATGCAAAATGGAAGTGGACTCCGGGTCCTACCTTTCCATGATTGCATGGCGCGAAATCAAAAGACTAGTGCCTACACTACAAAAAAGAAACGTGCATGCCCAAAAGATCATCATAAAAGACTACCAAGGGAATCGCGTCCCGGTAGTGGGCACCAAGAACTTTAATATAACTTACAAAGGCCACACCGAACAACTGCCACTCACGATCGTCGACCGCGACCGCCCAAGCCTACTGGGCTTACAATGGTTCGCCCCGCTTAACATCGCGCTGACAGGTGTCAACCACGTCACCATCGAAGCTTGGGAACAGCGGCTAACCCAGGAGTTCCAGGAGGTCTTCGATGAAGGCTTGGGCAAGTACCAGGGGCCCCTTATCTCGTTTGACCTAGACCCAAGGGTTCCCCCTAAGCGGCTTAAACCTAGAAGGGTACCATTCGCCTTAAAGCCTAAAATTGACGAGCAGATCGACAAGCTCGTCAAACAAGGGGTATTGCAACCGATAGACCATGCCAGATGGGAGACCCCTATAGTGACCCCAGTAAAGCCAGACGGGTCCGTGAGAATCTGCGGGGACTATAAGGCCACCCTAAATGGCGCGTTGCAACAAAGCGCCTACCCAGTCCCAATAGTGCAACATTTACTGCACTCACTGGGAGGGGGCAAAGTCTTTGCCAAGCTCGACCTCGCCCAGGCATATCAGCAGCTACCTGTGGACGAGAAAACGGCGGAAGCCCAAACAATCGTGACCCATCGGGGGGCCTTCAAGTGTAACCGACTCCAATTTGGAGTCAGCGTGGCACCAGCATCTTTCAGAGCCTGATGGAACGTTTGCTACAGGGCATCAAGGGGGTGGTGCCCTATTTCGATGACGTATTAGTGGCGGCGCCAAACGAAGCCGAATTAGAAAACCGACTCAGACAAGTCTTAACAAAATTTAAAGAAACAGGACTTAAAGTCAAACGAGAAAAATGCCAACTATGTACAAAGCAAGTAGAGTTTTTGGGCTATCTCCTAGACCGGCATGGCATTCACCCTACGACTAAAAAAGTGAAAGCCATCAAGGAAGCCCCCACCCCAAAGTCCAAAACGGAACTACAAGCGTTCCTAGGCTTACTAAATTTTTATAATGTTTTCCTACCTCAAAAGGCAACGGCGGCGGAACCTTTACATAGACTCCTAGACAAGAAGGCAGCCTGGACTTGGGGGAGACGAGAGCAAGCCGCCTTTCAAAAAACCAAAGACCTCCTCACCTCCGACGCCGTCCTGATGCAATTCAGCGAAACCTTGCCCTTAGCTGTCACTTGCGACGCATCACCTTTCGGCGTCGGTGCTGTCCTCAGCCACACCCTCCCAGACCAGAGAGAAGCACCCATCGCTTTTTTCTCCAGGACTCTGACTAAACCGGAACGGAACTATAGCCAGCTGGACAAAGAAGCTTTGGCTATAGTTGCCGCCGTTAAGCGTTTCCACGAATACCTGTACGGCCGCCCGTTCACCATCGTGACGGATCATAAGTCATTGCTGGGCATCCTCGCTAGAAACCGAGCCACGCCGAACATCTTGTCACCCCGGATGACAAGATGGTCCGAATTCCTGGCAGCCTACAGTTACGAACTGCTACACAAGCCAGGTAAGAAAATTTCGCACGCGGACGCTTTAAGCCGCTCGCCTTTACCTGACTCTGAACCTGACCCAGCACCAACAACAAACACCCTAAGTATCGAGAGTTTACCTATTACCGCATCAGACATTGCCAGAGAAACCGTTAAGGACAGGCGTCTGGCACGAATCTTACACTGGTTAGAAAAAGGCTGGCCGGAAAAAGACAATGACGAGACTTTTAAAACATTCCGTCAGCGCCAGACTGAACTTTCACTACTGAGAGGATGTATTCTGTGGGGTGACCGGGTGGTAATCCCGGACAGATTGCAAGAGAGGGTATTAGAGATGCTACATGAGGGTCATCCTGGCATCGTCAGGACTAAAGCCCTGGCCAGGAGTTACGCTTGGTGGCCAGGGATGGACAAGCAAATTGAAGCATGGGTCGCCAAATGCCACCGGTGCCAGGAGACCAGATCCAGCCCACCCGCAGCACCTATCCGGGACTGGGAAACACCACGGGGGCCCTGGTCCAGAATCCATCTAGACTTTGCTGGCCCCACGAATGGGCATACTTTTCTAATCACAGTTGACGCGTACTCCAATTGGTTGGAGGTATGCGACATGAAATCCACTACCACAGAGGCCGTCGTTAAAGAACTGTGTAAACTGTTTTCCACACACGGCCTCCCAGACGTCGTCGTCTCAGACAACGGGCCCCAGTTCACTTCCATCGATTTCGAACGGTTCCTGGCGGAGAGGGGTATCCGCCACGCATTAACAGCACCGGCGCATCCGGCGGCGAACGGTAGGGCGGAACGGATGGTCCAGTTTACGAAAAAGACCCTCCGGAAAATGGACCACGGGGAGATCAGCGACAAAATCAACAAACTGCTCTTCATACAGCACATCACTCCCAATACCACAACTAACAAGAGCCCTGCAGAACTTCTAATGGGCAGAAAGCTGAGGTCCCCACTCGACAGATTACACCCGACCTATAACCCGGAGCGGCCCCCAGACTCCAGCTCCAGGTACCGGACATTTGACCCAGGTGACTTAGTCTATGCAAAGAACATGACGGGGGACCCCCTATGGATCCCAGCCGTCATAACTCAAGTCACTGGTCCACGGTCGTACCGGCTCCAAACCATCGATGGGCGAGCCTGGAAACGACATATCGACCAGCTCAGGTCACGAACAGCGACTGACCTCAACCCCCAAGACACGAACCAAGGGGGGAGGGAATACCCGGAGAGACAATCGCAGGAAAAAATAAACCAAAAATACTCACCGGAACACAGCCATCGCGAGTCCCCTCTGGAGAAGAACCACCTGGCCAGCTCTACCGACTCGGAGAAGCCAAGCGGGAGCGGCGAAATCCGTAGCTCAACCGACCCGGTAGGCCCAGGCGGGAGCCACGGCGAAAGAACCGGCCCGATCATCCAGCCGGTTCGCACAGAGGCAGGAGCAGCCAAAAAGATGACCGCTCCGGCCGAGTTACAGCATGCAAGTGAGTTGCGCAGGTCAACTAGGACTCGACGGAGCCCCGCCTACCTGCGTGACTACACCACGTGATGGACCATACCAAGAGGGGAGGGGTGTTATGTCCTGAATTGGAATACTCGAAATCCCCGAGCCTTGATTGGCTAAGGCGCGGGGATTTCTGATTGGCCAGGCGAGCTGCGCTGATTGGCCCAATTGAAGTCTCCCGCGATTGGTTCAAACCAAGAGCGGGAGACTTGAATCGCTGCCATTGGCCGCGGCCGCCGCTGCGAAAGGTATAAAAGCCGCGGGCTTTTTGCCTTTCGCCGGTTCGGTTCTCCCATTGTAAATAAAGAGCTTTGAATGAAAGTCACCGACTCTGAGCTTCTTTTGCGGATACGACATTACCCATCTCAGAATGATGAAAGGCTGAGTCAAAAACGAACTGTCAAACTGCTGGCTGCTGGCTGACAGCAGAATTAGCCTGCAATACTGCATTCAAACCACTGTGCCACCAAGGAGCTGTGGAGCAACATTGAACTGGACTCTCTTCTATAAGACACATTTAGGGACTACAGCACAAAATCAATACTAGGAATGACATACTCCAGAAATTATGTGGAACTAAATGGTGACTGTCAGCTGGCACCCTCAGGTCATTGGCACCAAGGTTGGGACAACAGAATATTGTGTCCCTGTATGGCTAACAGCTGCCATACTAGTAACTTAGACACTAGACTCAACAATACCATGAGGATTATAAGCGGATGTCTTAAAACTATTCCGACTTGCTGACCTTCTGTTCTGAATGATACAGCACCACCAGCTTTGTGAAAGCAAGATGCACTCGTGAGAGAATACAGAAAAATTATGAACAACCCACTCCTATTGGTGCGTGCCAACCTTCCTCATTTATCAACCAGGAGACTCAAATCCAGGAAACCCTCACTGGCACTTCCACAACATTTGTCCGGCAACTTTAATATCGATTCCCAGTGCAAAGCTAAATGGGTCGCGGAACGCCCAGTCATAGGAAGACATATAAATGACTTTACAAAAAAAGATGCCAGGTTTTGAACCAACATGTCAGCAGTGGACAATCCTGAATAGTATTCGCACCTCACATGGCATCTGCTGGGTCTCTCTGTATAAATGGGGCACAGCATCCTCCCCTCAGCGTGATTAGGGGGTCCCATGTCAAACTGTAGATCACATTGTGACTGATTGTGAGCTGAGGCAATACGCCAGTCCAGTATCTGATTTTATTTTTCATATAAACGATGCTGTACTTCAGTGATTAGATAGCATAGACATTGGTATTTGAAGATAGATCTTTTTAATATTTATGTTTTATTGTGTTTATGTTAATATATATTATTGCAGGTTCATATAATATGAGACGCCATACAATAAATAAATAAATAAATTTATTGACAACTGAAAAATATATGAGGGGCAATTCAAAATTGAGGAAAATAAAGGATTAAGTATCTGGTAATGCAGGTAACTAACAATCTGAATTGGTCTCTCCACACGTCATCCTTAGTGAAGAGTGTAAACCAGTATCTGCATTTCCTGCATCAGATGAGGAGAGCACATCTTTTTCCTTCTGTCCAGGCCACTTTTTTCAGAGGCATGATAGGAACATCTAAACAAACTGCATCATTGCTTGGTTTGGTGGCAGCAGCACCTCAGATAGAAGGCCCATACAGAGAATGGTGAGGACAGTGGAGAAGTTTATAGAAAGCTCTCTTCCCATTATTCAGGATACTGCTTGTAAGTGCTATGTGCTTAGAGCTCAAAGCATTGTTAGAGACCCCACACACCCATTTCACGGTCTGTTTCTGTTGCTCCCCTCTGGGAGGAGGTTTTGAAGTATTTCCAGCAGGACTATCTGATTCTGTAACAGCTTTGTTCCCTAGACCATCTGTCTCTTAAGATTTGTTTTTCTTGTCATGTACATGTATACTTCTGAACTAGATTGTGTTGTTTCTCTGTATCATATAATATATGTAGGTATATGCATAATTTCATATTTATTTATTTTGTCATGTTTACATAGTGTATATTGGAGGTGGCGACCCTTTGAGAACTGAATGCAACAAAAATTCATTTTAATGTATGCCAATTCATGTACATTCAAAGTGATGATAACATCTATTCTATTCTATTCTATTCTATTCCATTCCATTCCATGGTGGGATTCAAATTATTTTACTACCAGTTCTGTGGGCTTGGCTTGGTGGGAGTGGCAGGGGAAGGATACTGCAAAATCTCTAGTCAAAGGTGGTTTTTGCCAGTTTTCTGAACTGCTCAAAGTTTCTGCTACCGGTTTTCCAAAACTGGTCAGATCCTGCTGAATACCACTTCTGATTCCATTCCATTCCATTCTTTGTATGGGGCTTTGTTAAGTTATGGAATTCATAGTCATCAAATGTGATGATGGACTTCAGTTTAGATGGCTTTAAAAGGGGACTGGAGAAATTCATGGAAGATCAGATTATTATTGACTTGGAAGATAAATCATAGTTATTGTTAGGGATAACATTGTTTTACCCTAACTGGTTTAGGTAAATAATAATATGTAATCATAGTTTGTTATGTTAAAGTGTCTGCAACTTTAACTGTGGGATAGTAATTAAGGGAGTGGTTGTGAAAAGCACTTTAAAAGAAGCAAGGCTGCAGCTTGCTCACTCTCTGGCTTTGATGATCCCTGATTACTGCAAGGAAACAAGTCTGCATTGCTCGAACGGGAGAGAAAGCAAAGGACTGGCTTGTAAGTGAATTGACAAAGGATATTCAAAACGGGCTTTGCTAACTGAATATCCCTGAATGGACTGACTAAATGATACACGACTATTGGACTGTTATTTTGACTATGCTATGAACTCATAATGGAATAAACTATATATTTGATAGCACAAGCGTATCTGTTATTTTTACTGTATGTTAATAAACATACAAGCTTAGCTCACTCATTTATCTGTGTGCCTACCTGACTAAGCTGCACATTCTGTTTAGCTTGTCTCCCTAACCCTGGTTGGGGAAACCAGGCTTAACAGTTATGAAGTGATTCATTTTTATGTTCTGCATGTGAGCTGCCTAAAATGAACTGGAAGGCCTAGAAACAGCAATAGGAATGTCATGGTGGACTTGATGGAATCTTTGCTTGGTCTTAAATAGAACTTATGTTTTTTTTATGCTTAAAGGATGAAGAGGCATCTCATAAAGAACAAAGGCACATTTCTAGAGTTAGGGAACCATAAATTCTTCTTACTGCTTTCTTCAAGCATGAGTTTTCTTTGGCCTTTTTTTTTTTTTAGAAAGAAAAGAACAAAAACCAAGTCAGAAATATCTGATGGCCTCTATCTATTTATCCTAATTTGCCAGAAGAGTCTGCTTCCCTTCCTCAGCTAAGGAGAATGAAACAAACAAACAAATTTTAGGGCACAACACACTTCTTGTGAGATTAAAGAAACTGGTTATCTTCCATACTTCATGTGGCTGAATAATAATCTGTTATTATCCAGAGCAAAGAAAGACTAATTTATAGACGGCTATAAATACTTAATCATTGGAATGAATGATATTGCTCATGTTATTGCAGCCAAATAAATTCCTCTCCTAACTATCTAGAATAATTTTTCCCTACCTACAGACTAGGGGGGGGAGTGGGGGCTTGTGGGTGGGAAAGGATATTAAGGTAAATCAGCCAAGCCTACTATGATCTCAGGATCCTCTCTGGCCTGAGCTCATATTGAGAATAGTGATTAGTTAATCTCTTTCCTTCCACTCCTACTCACATAGGCATTGGGATCCAAAATAATTTTGGCTACTGTTTTGGGAAGAAACATTAGCCAACATATTCTGATCTATTATTACAATAGAAGAAAAATGGAAGTATTGCTGAATAACGTTTGAGGATATTCTTATTGTTCTGTCCCTAATTAGCATTCTTGAGATCCCCGCGCTTTGATTGGCCAAAGCGCGGGGCACTCTGATTGGTCAGGCGAGCCGCGCCGATTGGCTCGCTAAGAATCTCCCGCGATTGGTCCATTCGGATCGCGGGAGATTTAAAGTGGTGCCATTGGCCGCGGCCGCCGCGGCTAAAAGAATAAAACCGCGATCTTTTTCCCTTTGCCCCAGTTCGGTTCCAACTTTCAATAAAGAGCTTGAATTGAAGTCACCGACTCCTGGCATCATTTCGCGGACACAACACTTATCTAGCTATAGATTTGGTTAACTAGTTTTCAGAATTCTTCAGCAACCATGTTAGCTAAAAATAGTTGGAGCAGACCATAAGCAGAGACCAGCTTATGTGTATTTGGATGGGAAGAATGCTAAGAAGGGAAAATTCTTTCTTTCTTTCTTTTTTTCTTTCTTTTTTTCTTTCTTTCTTTCTTTCTTTCTTTCTTTCTTTCTTTCTTTCTTTCTTTCTTTCTTTCTTTCTTTCTTTCTTATCTATTTTATCTATCTATTATTGTCTATCTATCTCTATCAGATATATCTGTCTATCTATCTATCTATCTATCTATCTATCTATCTATCTATCTATCTATCTATCTATCTATCTATCTATCTCATCTGTCTGCCTATCTATCCATCTATCTGTCTGTCTGTCTATCTATCTATCTATCTATCTATCTATCTATCTATCTATCTATCTATCTATCTATCTATCTAATGATCTGTAGAGCGGGCGTTGGTGAATCCCCTCCTCTTGGTTCCCGAGGAAAGCCTATCCTCTCAAAATCTAACAGCTCCAATTTCAAAAGTAGAAAAAAGATCAACAGAAGTATTTTTGCACAATTATGTACCTCTTTTACTGTATTTGTTTAAAAAAAATCAATAGTGGAAATGATTGGTAAAGTTACTACAATGCAGAATTAACAATGTAAAATAAACCTGCAGGTCTAGCCATCTGTAAAACTCATCTACCAATCAGCTGTTTTGGCTGAACTTGCAACTAATGCAGAAATGAAGTGAGATGTTAAATCACTAACTGAAGAACCAGGGTGAAACAGAATTGACAGATACAGTTGTGCTGATGTGCGCTGCCAACCAAAAAGTATATTAATTTATCTAAGTTACTCTTTCTCCATATTTGAAATCTCTTTCATTCCAGTGGGTCGACATGTTTAAAACAAAGCTGAATGTATAAGCAATTTTGGTTAAAGCAAAGAGCCATAACCAGTTTGAAATTAGGATTTCATTTTGAAAGAAGGAAGAAGGAAGTAAGGAGGGAGGGAGGGAGGGAGGGAGGAAGGAAGATGGAGAGGAGGAGGAGTGGGGGGAAGGAAGTGGAGGAAGAAGAGAGGAGGAGGAGGAGGAGGAAGAAGGGGAGAGAGAAAGAGAAGGAGAAAGGGTCAGTGGCTACTAGGTTGGATTGGGTTTTAAAATGTTGTGTGGCATTAATTCTTTTATTTATTTATTTATTTTACTTATTTATTTGATTTATCAATCGCTTACAAGATAATAAGTATGTATATACATAGTTATGAATACATGAAATGGGTACATATAAGAAAAAATAAAAGAAATAATAGGACAGGAATGGTAGGCAGTTGGTGCACTTATGCATGCTCCCTACAGACCTTAGGAAAGGGATGAGGACAGTCTAAGGTTAAAGTTTTTGGGGTTTGGGAAAAAAAAACACAGAGTCAGGTAGAGTATTCCAGAAATTGACTACTCTGTTGATGAAGTCGTATTTCCTGCAATCAAGTTTTACCTTGAGTTTGTATCTATTGTGTGCTCTTGTATTGTTATGGTTGAAGCTGAAGCATTCATTGGCAGGTAAATCATTGCACTATGTGATTTTATATACCATACTTAGATCAGACCGAAGACGGCGTAATTCTAGGTTTTCTAGGTCTAGAATTTCAAGTCTGGTGGCATAAGGTATTCTACAACAAGTAGAGGAGTGGAGAACTCTTCTTGTGAAATATTTCTGGACTTTCTCAACTGTGCTAATATCAGATATGTAATGAGGGTTCCAGACTGATGAGCTGTATTCAAGTATTGGTCTAGCAATTGTTTTGTAGTAGTGTGATATTATCAGAGAAAAAGCTACATAGAATTAGGTTAACAACTCTTAATGCCTTTTTGGCTATGTAGTTACAGTGGGCTCTAGCACTTATATCATTAGAGATGAGTATTCCAAGGTCCTTTACAGAGCTTGGATCATCAACAAGGTCTTGACTGTTCAGCTTGTATTTTATTTTCTGATTTTTTTTTTGCCAATATGAATATAGAGCATTTATTTGTTGAGATTTGAAGTTGCCATTTGTTTGACCATTCTGATACATAGTCAAGATCTTTTTGAAGGGTACCAGTATTGTCGGTGGTGTTGAATAGCTTTACATCATCGGCGAAGAGAATGCAGTTGCTCTTAATGTGATCCCAGAAGTCATTTATGTAGAGTATGAAGAGAGTTGGTCCTAGAACACTGCCTTGGGGGACACCACTGTTGACAGGTACGGAATTTGATAGGATACTCCCAAGTTTGACCATTTGTTGTCTGTTTGACAGGGATGCTTCTATCCAGTTATGCAGTTGTCCAGAGATTTTATGCAATTGTCCATAAGATTTTAGTTTTAGGAATAGTTTGTCGTGTACCACTTAATCAAAGGCTTTACAACCAATTCTGTTTTCCTGTCATTTTTATTCATTGAACCATAGACTTGGGAAGGGTTATCAGGTTGTTATGTCCAGCTCTATCTTTAAGTATTTTAGAAGGCCTGTATTTTCCTAACATCAAAGTCTTCCTTCCTGTACTTTCAAGCCATTATTTTAGGTGTTGCATTTGAAATAATAAAGAATAGATATAGTCTTTCTTCTAATATGAACCCTTTCTGGTGACTGACAAATATTGTTTATATCCACTCCTTCCGTTATATTTTCTTATAGCTGAGACACATCAAATTCCTTCAATTTTCCACCCACCCTCCTCTTTTTAATGTACCTTCAAGTCAATACTTGATTTCTGCAACTTACCTGGGAAGGGTAGTTTTCCTAGCAGGATTTTAGAAGTGGTTCATCCTTGCTTGCTTCTTCCTAGGCCGAGAGAGCAGGACTGCTCCAGAGTCACCCAGCTGACATTTTGCCTAAGGTAGTGTTGTGAACTAAAAAAAGTGCTTGAATAAAGATTATTAAAACCTTTAGAAAAGTGCAGAGTTCTGGCCCTGCACTTCTGATTGGCCGATAATAGCGACATCTGATTGGTCCATTCAGGAGAATCTGATGGCTATTAGTGGGCCTCTTTCATTGGTTAAGGGAGCTAACGCTTCACGTTTCTTATTGGTTACTTGATCAGTGACTTGCCTATATAAAGGGCTATTGCTGCCATAGTTTTTGCTCTGTTCCACAATGTTAAATAAACAGTTGAAGTTCACTGTTCATCGTCTCGTCTCCACTTCTTGCTCCCATGCGCAGAATTTAACAGGTAGTACTAGAATTCACAGTCTCCTGGTTTCTTGCCTGGTGTCTTAATCACTAGAGCAAACTAGCTGTTCAATCTCTTCTTATAACTTAGTTTATAACCCCCCAATCATCCATGTTTCTTTCTTATCATCATCAATAACAACAACAATACCATTGTAATTATTTCAGGGGTGTGCTTCAAAAAATTTAGCAAAGGTTTATCATAGATACCTTCTGTTTTAACATCTTTATCAAATCTAGATTGTATTGCAAATATGAAAACCTTTGGGAGGGCGAAAACAGCTTTCCCGGACTCCGGAGGCTCTCTGGAAGCCAGAAACAGGCCCATTTCCAGCCTTCCCGCTTTCCTCAAGTCTCTGGGAGAGCGAAAACAGCTTTCCCGGACTCCGGAGGCTCTCTGGAAGCCAGAAACAGGCCCATTTCCAGCCTTCCACTTTCCTCAAGTCTCTGGGAGAGTGAAAACAGCTTTCCCGGACTCCGGAGGCTCTCTGGAAGCCAGAAACAGGTCCATTTCCAGCCTTCCCGCTTTCCTCAAGTCTCTGGGAGAGCGAAAACAGCTTTCCCGGACTCTGGAGGCTCTCTGGAAGCCAGAAACGGGCCCATTTCCAGCCTTCCCAAACTTCTGGGGAGCCTGTTTTTTGCCCTCCCCAAGCCTCCACACTTACCTGCATCCAAAATGGACTTCGTGGGGGACTCCTGGGAGGGGAGGGGAGGAGAGGGGAAGGGTGGGCAGGGCCAGCCAGGAGTGGAATTTGGGAGTTCTCTAAACTGCACAGAATCTTAGCTGGGGGCTCTCCCGAACCCTTGTGAACTCCCAGAAGCCCACCCCTGAATTATTTACAAAAAGAAAAAAAGAATAGGTCAACTATAAATATTTCAGTATTTCTCATTTGTGTATATATTATGTTATGCATAAGTTTCAATAAAAGATGGACATATTTCATTGTAATCATCCATATATAATCTACATCTGTAGGCAGCTTGTTCATAAATTGCAAATAATGTCAGGTCTTCAATCCACTAAGTAATTGGGGCCATAAATTTATCTTTCCCATGTTGGACCAATCTCTTAGCAATAAGAAGGCCATATAATCCAATTTCCTATTGTCCAGCCATCAATTTCCACTTAATAGGTATGTAGCTTTAAAGAAGATTGTCTCAGTCAAATTAATTTGTGCAAATTAATTCTTTGAAGAACATAAATTTGGACATTACAAGAACCTATGCTTTAATGAAGCATTTTCCTCATTGAATCTGCAATCATATGATTCATTTTCATTCTATTTCTATACAAACAGAATTATTTCTCTTTAGGCTACATAAACCCTTTGCCATTTATGGAGTTTGTTCTTTTGAAGAAATAGAATTTTCTCCAAAGGAGAAAGAAATTTCAGAAATAATCTCAAGGAAGTGAGTATGGACTTCTTAGCTTTATGTAATGAAAAACCACCCAAGGTAGTCCTTGACATATGACCACAATTGAATCCAAATGTTCTGTTGCTAAGCATGACAGTCATTAAATGCTCCATTTTATAACCTTTCTTGCCATAGTTATTAAGTGAATCGCTTTTTGTTAAGTCAGTTGTTAAGTCAGTTAACAATCAGTTCTTAAGTTAGAAACATGGTTGTTAAGTGAATCTGGCTGTCATGCCCCTGTTGGAATCTGATTCTGAGGGAGAGGCCAAGCAGCTGATAGGGAGTGGGAGTGAGGCTCCACTGACTGTGGAAGAAACTGGGGAAGGGCACAGTCCAACTGGGCAGAGCATGGGAGAGGTAGAAAAAGGTAGAGGAAATTCGGAGGAAGACCGAGGCCCAACCCCTCTTCATTCTCGGGCACACAGGCAGGAATGGAGAAGGGAGCAACATGAGTTCTGTGGTTTATGGGGGAGGAAAGGGCCCTGATTCCCTTCATTAGTTGAAGCTGGGAACACAGTGTTTTAAAAGGGAGGTTGCGCACAAAGTGTTGAAAGCAAATATTATAGTATTGTCAAGGCTTATCTGGAGTCCTGGGATATTCCCAACTATGTGTGTTTTGCTGGCCTTTCAAGTCTGCAATTCCTTATCCTACCCTGCCCAGTTAATTGCTGCAGTGTGGTTTGGGTGGATTTTTATTGACAGTTTGTATGTACTTTGTTTTCGGACTGAATTTCCTCTATTTAAAGACTGTTCTTGGGTGAGTTTTTTCTCCAGCTGAAGGTAACTGGACATTGGGGGCAAAGTTGGAGATATTAAAGGGGCACTTCTTACTTATGTGACAGTGTTGCCTTTGTGCCACGCCCTTTTGGGTCATCACACTGGCTTCCCCACTGGTTTTAGTAGTCAGAAGGTCTCAAAAGGTGATCATATGACCCCTGGACACTGCAACTGGCATAAATATGAGTCAGTTGCCAAAGTTTTGAATTTTGAGCAAGTGATCATGGGTTATTGTAACAATCGTAAGTGTAAAAACCGGTCACGTCACTTTTTTCACTGCCATTGTAACTTCAAGTGGTCACTAAATGAACTGTTGTAAGCCAAGGACTAACTGCATGTTAAACATCTTCTAGAACTAAGATTGGTCCTTCTAAAGCTAAGATGGTAGTCTTTCAAAGTCGAGGATTACCTGTATACAAGAACGTCTGTCTTTCATGGTAGAAAAATGGAGATGGCAAGACAAGTGGAGCCAGGTGGAAATGGACACAAAGATATAGTTTTTCCAACAGTTTACAATGTTGGATTTCCCAAATTCCCACATAATCCCAGGGAACATCAAAGTACAACTCCTATTCTCCCATTCCTTTGCACATTTGGACGCATGGGCAACTGAATTGACTTCAAGGTGAATAGCAATAGCACTTAGACTTATATACCACTTTACAATTCTTTACAGCCCCCTCGAAGCAGTTTACAGAGTCAGCAGATTGCCCCCCAACAATTTGGGTCCTCGTTTTACCTACTTCAAAAGGCTGAGTCAACCTTGAGCCTGATGAGATTTGAACTGCCAAATTGCAGGGAGCCGGCAGTCAGCAGAAGTAGCCTGAAAAGTAGCAGAGTAATCAAGTTTGATCACAGCCTAATCTAGGTCTGAACCTTCAGAGATGAGAAATGGTTTTTTAATCTTATTCACATTCTTTTTGTAAAAGCCTTTTGGCCAAATGCAAATTTCTTTTAAATAAACCACAATCCCTGATATCAATCCAGGTTATGGTGATTTAGAATGAACAGGAATATGGAAAGGTCAAGAGGGAAAGGTCTGCATTTTCAAAAAAAAATGTATCCTGAAAGCATCAACATTTTTAGACATTTTTTATTTTTATTTCTTGTGCACCTTCTGGTGTTGCTTCTTATCAGATGGGCTGCCATACAGCAATAGCAATAGCACTTAGACTTATATACCACTTCACAGTGCTTTACAGCCCTCTCTAAGAATCAGCATATTGCCCCTAACAATCTGTGTCCTCATTTTACCGATCTTAGAAGGATGAAAGGATGAATCAACCTTGAGCTGGTGAGAATCTAACTGCTGAACTGCTGGCAGCTGGCAGTCAGCAGAAGTAGCCTGCAGTACTGCATTCTAACCACTGAGCCACCACAGATAACACCAACAATGGTAGCTCCACAATGAAGGAAACTAAGAAACCATACTAAGATAACTATCCAAATATTGTTAGAATAAGATAGAATACCAATACTACTTTTTGTAGAGCAGGGAATCTCCAAACTTGGCAACTTTAAGACTGGTGGACTTCAAATCCCAGAATTCCTCAGCCAGCACAGGAATTCTGGGAGTTGAAGTCCATAAGTCTTAAAGTTGCCAAGTTTGGAGATCCCTGTTATAGAGGAGCAAAACCTTTGAGAAACTTCAAGGAAGATCTTGATACAGCCAGTTGGAGAGGCACCACTACAATGGAAGCTACACCAATTTAAGCAAAATTGTGACCAGCAAAACATTGCCAGAAAAATGTGCCAGGCAGCTGAGCACAACATTACTAGATAAACTTCACTTGGTTGCTGTGTATTCCATCTTTACTTAATTTTGATTTTTTTTTTAAACAAATGCAAACTTTAGGTCTTTGAGGTTCTCCATTACACTTCCATAATTCAGATGGAAAATAAGACTGTCCTTGAGCACAACATCCCCCCTGTTGCACTGTATGACATTGAATGCTGGGCAACAACAACAGGGACTGACAGCTATCTCCACGCCATGGAAATGCGAATGCTCCATTGGATATCGGGCAACTCCCTTCTTGACTACATCACAAATGACACCATTCAACAGCATTTTGGTGTGGCATCAATTATAGAGAAGATGAGAGAAGGCCTTCTGGCTCTGCTCGTATGGACATGGACATGTTTATACTTATACCTGTTATCTTATAATCGCTTGAAAAAATAAAATAAAATAAAACAAAACAAAACATAAAATAAAAAATAATAAAATAAAATAAAATAAAATAAAAAATAATAAAATAAAATAAAATAAAATAAAATAAAATAAAATAAAATAAAATAAAATAAAATAAGAAGAAGAAGAAGATTAGCACATCTGGATAAGTGTCCCTTTTATCTCTTCAATGATATATTTTATGTAGGTTAAAAAAAAGTGGGAGCGGGAATGACTTTTGTTTAAGCTGAACTTCATTTTGTTGAAAGAGCCTCCTGATGCCTCCTGAAAGCTAGCACAAAACCGTGGAGATTAAAGAGCAAGCAAAGACAGGGTCTCCAATAGCAATTCTGTTTGCTTTGGACATATATAATCTTTTGTGGCAATGAAACGCTGTGTGCTAATGAGAAATGCTGTTGAAAGCAGATAGGTAAAAGTAATAATAGATTCTTGCAGATTTCAATTAAGGGGAGACTGTCACATGCTCACCTCTTACAAAGGGAGATTTAATTGAATAGAATAATGCACACTCGTTCCATCAATAATTTACTGTATCCGCAGCTAAGTCTTCCAATGTGTCATGACTAGGGCACAGAGTAGGTTGCGGGGGGGGGGGGGGGTGTCTAAGGAACATCAACCAGAAGGTTAGCAAAGTTTCTTCTGCTATAAAACATTTTCTCCAATAGAAGATCGCAAAACAGCTGAAGGCAAGGCAAGAAGCAATGGATGGAAACTAAACAAGAAAAAAAAAAGGCTGTCTAGAACTAAGGACAAATTTCCTGACTATGAGAATAATTCATCAGTGGGACAACTTGCCTTCAGAAGTTGTGGGTGCTCCAACACTGGAAGTTTTTAAGAGATTGGACAACCCATCCGGGGTTATAATTTTCACTGTGAAAAGTAACCTTTTTGCTACAAATGGAGTCGAGAGTGTTTCTTTCCTAAAAAAAACCAAGCTGGGCCAGTTCTGACACACATACACATGTTTGTCATACCCCCGCTGGAGCCTGAATCTGTGGAGGAGGATGAGCTGGAGTTGGAGCCAACGGAGATAAAGGGGGAGGGGGCGTTGGCTTTGGAGGAATGTGGGGAGGAGCAGGCCGAGGCAGCTCAGGGCCCCTCAGGATTGGGATGACTTGTTAGTAGGGAGGAACAGGGGCAGTGTGCTATATTAGCATATTCCAAACCCTTGCAACTGATTGGTCCAGACGGACAGCGACCTGATTGGTCGAGATCCCGGCTGTGATTGGAGCGCTAGGAATCTACCACGATTGGCTGTGCCGATTGTGGGAGATTCAAAGCGCTGCCATTGGCCGCCGAGCCGCGAACCAGCCCTATATGAGGGGCTGCCGTGGCTTGTATTCTTCAGACTATTCTAATTCTAAATAAAGAGCTGAACTTACTAAGATGGTCTCAGGTCTCCTTCGAGCCGATCCACCCCAGACCTAACACTGGCGACGAGGGTGGGATCGTGAGACAAGGAGACCACCCAACACGTGGCAAAGTGGCACGCAGTGGCAGGCAGCATAGCCAGCAGCAACTTGCCACCCACACCCTTCAACCCTGCTACAGAGGACTGGGAATCCTATATCGATAGGTTCTGTTAAGCCTGTGTTCCCCAACCAGGGTTAAGGAGACAAGCTAAACAGAATGTGCAGTGTTAGTCAGATAGGCACACAGATAAATGAGTGATATGAGTTTGTATGTTTGTTAACATACAGTAAAAATAACAGATACGCTTGTGCTATCAAAAATATAGTTTATTCCATTTATAGCATAGTCAAAATAACAGTCCATTAGTCATGTATCATTTAGTCAGTCCATTCAAGGATATTCAGTTAGCAAAGTCCGTGTAGAATATCCTATGTCAGTTCACTTACAAATCAGTCCTTTGTCTCTCTCCCGTTCGAGTAATGCAGTCTTGAGTCCATGCAGTAATTAGGGATCATCAAAGCCAGAGAGAGAGCAAGCTGTCGTCTTGCTTCTTTTAAAGTGCTTTCACAACCACTCCCTTTATTACATTCCTATATTTAAAGTTTCAGACACTTTAACATATAAACCATGATTACATATTTATTATTTTACCTAAACCAGTTAGGGTAAACAATGTTATCCCTAACAGGTTCCAGATGTTCCTCGAGAGCAGCAACCTTAAAGATGCCAAAGGCCACAAGAAATGAGCTGTGTTTCTCACAGACTGCGGGCCCGTAGTGTTCAAGATGGCCAAAGCCTTGGCCAAACCAGAGGACGTCAAGACCATGGAGTGGGGCAACCTCAAGCCCCTACTACGAAGCCACTATGCCCCTGTCGTGCCCATCCTCATCCAGCGGCACGATTTCTACAGGTGGGATCAACGCGAGGGCGAGGGGCTTGGCGATTTCATGGTGGTGCTATGAGACTTGGGTGGTCTATGTGATTTCGCTGATCTGGACGAGGCACTATGAGACCGTGTCATCCTGGGACTCCGAGACCCCATCCTCCAAAGCCGCATCATGGCAAAGGGCGACATCTCCCTCGCCGATGCCCTCACCGAGGCCGCCGCGGCTGAGGCAGCCACAAAATCAGCAGCTCGGATGCAACAATCAAGCATCACGACATGACCGGCGGCTGGTGAGATGACCTCGACCCCCGAGAGGCGACCCAAAGCTGACCACCAGGACACAACCACACACCACGGCGACATCGACTCCTTCTCAGAGACCGAGGATGAGGAGGAGGAGATCCACCACCTTCAAGCAGCGCGGGAGTGATGGGAACCACGAGGTCATTCCAATGCGCCAGCTGTGGAGGCAATCACCCCCATTCGGACTGCCATTTTCTCGATGCCATCTGCCGGCATTGTGAGAAATGGGGGCACATCACCAAGTTGTGCCGAAATAAAAGGCACTACAGCCCGCGATGACAAGAGGGAAGCCCCAGGCAACAAGATGGCAGCCCCTGACGGCGAGAGAGTACCCCCACCAGACACCGAGATCGCCAGACAGAGAGACGCTGGAGCTAAGAGGGTTGGAACAGGCAGCTCCACGAGGCAAGACAAAGGGAGGAAACACACCAAACCATCGTCATCGGCCATTCCTCCACAAGCAACGCCAGGAAAGTATATATGACGGTGGGAATAGAAGACCAGCCATGCGACATGGAGGTGGACTCCGGGTCCTTCCTCTCCATGGTCTCATGGCGCACCATCAAGTGCCTGGCACCCACCATCCACCGCCATGAACTAGAAGACCAAACACTGACTCCCAAAGACTACCAGGGAAACCACATCCCTGTAGTCGGCAGAGGCCATTTCAAAATCACCTTCAAGGGCCACACCAAAGTGCTACCCCTGATGATCGTTGACCTAGATCGGCCGAGCCTATTGGGACTGCAGTGGTTCGCACCCCTGGGCATCGACGTAACCGGCATCCATCACATCGGAGAGATGGACTGGGAAATGGTGCTCGTGAGGGACTTCCGGGAAGTCTTTGATGACAGCCTAGGCAAGTACCGGAGGTCCCCTATCTCATTCAATATAGACCCGAGCATCATGCCAATCCACCTTAAGCCAAGGCGAGTGTCATTTGCACTCAAGCCCAAAATTGATGAGCAGCTAGACAAGCTTATCGTGCAAGGGATGCTGGAACCAAATGATCACACCCAGTGGGAGACCCCCATAGTCACCCACATCAAGCCAGATGAGTCCGTGAGAATCTGTGGTGACTACAAGGCCACCCTGAACCACGTGCTCCAACAAAGCGCATACCCCATCCCAGTAGTACAGCACCTTCTGCACTCACTGGGGGGAGGCCGGATTTTCGCAAAACTCGAACTGGCACAAGCCTACCAGCAACTGCCAGTTGACTCCACAACCGCCAAAGCCCAGACCATCGTAACACACTGGGGGGCTTTCCGTTGCAACCGGCTCCAATTTGGAGTCAGCGTGGCACCCGGGGTTTTCCAAAGACTCATGGAAAGACTCCTCCAAGGCATAGAGGGGGTGGTGCCCTACTTTGACGATGTGCTGATGGCTGCGAAAAATGAAAAGCAACTGGAAGCCCAGTTGAGGGAGGTACTGAAGAAATTCAGAGACTCGGGACTCAAAGTTAAAAAAGGGAAATGCCAACTACAGGCAGAGAGGGTTGAATTTCTAGGGTACCTCCTAGACAAGCAAGGGATCCACCCCATGGAAAAGAAACTGAGAGCCATAAGGGAAGCGCCATGGCCCAAAAACGAAACGGAGCTACAGGCTTTCTTGAGACTGTTAAATTTTTACAATGTCTTCCTACCCCAAAAGGCGACTGTGGCGGAACCATTGCATAGGCTGTTAGACAAAACGGCCACCTGGACCTGGGGAGCACGGGAAGAGAACGCCTTCACCAATACAAAGAACCCGCTAACATCTGATGCTGTGCTAATCCAGTACAGCGAGACCCTGCCATTAACGGTACCATGCGACGCATTGCCTTTCGGGATCGGCGCCATCCTCAGCCACCAGCTACTGGACAGGAAGGAATCACCCATCGCTTTCTCATCATGGACACTTTCAAAATCAGAGAGAAATTACAGCCAGCTCGACAAAGAGGCCCAAGCTGTTGTCGCTGTCGTAAAGAAATTTCACGAATACCTTTATGGTAGGACTTTTACAATCATCACAGATCACAAGCCACTGCTAGGGATCCTGGTAGGAAATAAGGCCACACCGAACATTCTATCACCAAGAATGACAAGGTGGTCTGAATTCCTAGCAGCATACAACTACCACCTGGTACACCGACCCGGCAAGGACATCACCCATGCAAACGCCCTGAGCTGCTCACCCCTGCCTGACCTGGAAGATGACCCAGCACCGACGACAAAGGTACTTCAAATAGAAACAATATCCAACCCGTTCGTGACCGTGCCAGACATTGCCAGAGAAACAAATAAAGACAACCGGCTGGCGCGAGTCTTGAGCTGGGTTGGAAAAGGGTGGCCGGAAGGGGACAGGGACGAACTATTCAGACCCTTCCGAAACAGGCAGACTGAACTTTTTACCGAGAAGGGCTGTATACTTTGGGGGGACAGAGTGGTAGTCCCAGAAACATTACAGGAAAGGGTGTTGGGGATGCTGCACAAGGGACACCCAGGGATGGTCAAAATGAAAAGCCTGGCCAGAAGCTACGCATGGTGGCCGGGAATGGATAAACAGATCGAAACCTGAGTAACCAAATGCAAACAATGCCAAGAATCCAGACCAAATCCTCCTGCCGCCCCAACCCAAGAGTGGGAAATGCCAAGAGGCCCGTGGTCTAGGATTCACATAGACTTCGCAGGGCCAACCAAGGGGCACATGTACCTTATTACAGTAGACGCTTACTCCAACTGGCTGGAGGTAAGCACCATGAAGTCTACCACAACGGAGGCGATAATAAAAAAAACTTAGTAAACTCTTTGCCATGCACGGCCTGCCAGATGTACTAGTGTCGGACAATGGACCCCAGTTCACTGCACTAGCATTCGAACAATTTCTGGCAGGCCAAGGCATACGCCATGCGTTAACTGCGCCCGCCCATCCGGCGGCGAACGGGCGGGTGGAACGCATGGTTCAATACACGAAAAAAGCCATCCAGAAAATAGAAGCAGCCAACATACAGGACAAAATCAATAAAATGCTCCTCATTCAACACATCACACCTAGCGCAACCACAAATAGAAGCCTGGCAGAACTAATGATGGGCAGGAAACTACGGTCGATGCTAGATAGAATGCACCAACATACAACCCTGAAAAAACCCCAGGTTCCTCCAGCAAACACAGAAAATTTAACATAGGGGACACAGTATACACAAAAAATCTTTCAGGGGAACCACTCTGGGTACCAGCAACGATCACCCAAATAACCGACCCCTTATCATACCGATTAGAGACAAGCGACGGGAAAAACTGGAAACGGCACATCAACCAACTAAGGTCAAGAATAGCCGTCACCAACAACCATACACCCGAGCAAGAAACTAGAAGGGGGGGGAATGGCAAGCGTTAAAGAAAAAGTCGAAGGGAACCTCCTAGCGCAAGCAGAACACCCCCCACCCAGAACAAATGAACCACAAATAAACCGGTCCTACTCACCAGTAAACTCAGGACCAACAGGACACGAATCCCCAGAATCTTCACCTGGAAGGAGCAGCCAAGCCAGTTCAACCAGCCCGGAAAGATCCGGCGGGAACAACAGGAGCGGCAGCTCAACCAGCCTGGGTAGACCGGGAGTGACCTACCAAGAAAGGTCTGGCTCATCCTTCCAGGCGGTTCCATCCCAGGGAATCGGAATGACAGAGAATCCCTCCGAACCGGTTGACGACCACGCTGGAACTGAACCGCGCAGGTCAACTAGGAAGGTATGAAGCCCCGCCTACCTGCGTGACTACGTCACGACGCACCGACAAACGAAACCAAGAGGGGAGGGGTGTGCTATATTAGCATACTCCAAACCCTCGCAACTGATTGGTCTGGACAGACAGCGACCTGATTGGTCGAGACCCTGGCTGTGATTGGAGCACTAAGAATCTACCACAATTGGCTGCGCCGATCGCGGGAGATTCAAAATGCTGCCACTGGCCGCCGAGCCGCGAGCCAGCCCTATATGAGGGGCTGCCACGGCTTGTATTCTTCAGGCTATTCTAATTCTAAATAAAGAGCTGAACTTACCAAGATGGTCTCGCATCTCCTTCGAGCCGATCCACCCCAGATCAAACAGGCAGGATGACCAAGAGAGGGCAAGCAGTAGACAGGAGGAGCAACAGAGTTCAGGTGATGAGCAAGGAGCGGCCCTGCCTGATCCCCGAGCACAGAGAGAGGAGAGAAGCCAGGAACAGCGCAGGCTGACTCGACAACTTGGGAGGACAGCGCCCTCCCCCTCTTCACAAGGAGCACCTGGGGACTGAGATTTAAGGAGACACTGTGGGGAGGGGCATTTGTCAGGAACAAATGCTGAATTTGTAGTTTGGTGTGCCAGTACAGACATTTGGAGTTTGCAGAACCACTTGCTTCTTCCTGGCTTCATGGACTCAGTACCTTGTCCCTGATTTCGTGGATTCATTTTTTATTCTTTTGCTTTGCTGGACTGGGCACAGCCAGAGGCTGCCATTTGGGGGGCACTTTGAAGTATTAAAGGGGAATTTGAACTCCCAGCTGGCTTGTGACCTTCATGCCTTATCCCAGATCATCACAATATTACACTAGCAAGTATCTTTTCTGAATGATGTGTTTGCATCGTTTTAGTGCCACTTTTTTACTGTGAATAGGAACTTACACAAAGATATACTGAGTATTTTTTAAAAAATCCATACTTAAGTGCATTATTCATTGTTATTCCTTATTTGTTTATGTGATAGAGCTCTCCTAATAGAACTGTTTTTGGATTAAGAAGGTATGTGGGGAGTAAGCAACGTTTGATTAAGTATCCATTTATCTAGGGATATTTTACTTTTATCTTCAAAGTTCCAAAGTATACTGCCTAGCGATAGCTTTAAGCAATTACTACATTAATGAAAAGGAGACTTTTAATCCTTTTTAATATGTTCAGATTTATTTTGGCCTGGGAGGGTTGAGGTTTCATCAATCTAATGAGTTTTCAAATATGTGCAGGATTAGCACGACTCAAATCCATGGGAAAATTACACCAAAGTGAATTCCAAAACCTATTTAGAAGGACTCAGAAACTTCAGAAACTAAGGTAAATAGAAGCTCAAAAGAAGAACAGAAGCAGAGGTGAGATCTTCACATGACTCTAGACCAGGGCAGTGGTAGGATTCAAATTTTTTTAGTACCGTTCTATGGGCGTGGCATGGTGGGCATATCAGGGGAAGGATACTGCAAAATTTCCATTCCCTCCCCAATCCTGGGGGAAGGTTACTGCAAATTCCCATTCCCTCCCCACCCCACTAACCTGCTTTCTAGCTCCGTTCGCCTGTGCAGGGCAACAAAAGAAGACCCAGCCAATCAACTGGGACTCAGAAGGCAGAGAATGGAGGAGGGTACAGCCAGTCAGAGGTGGGATTTGCCAGTTCTCCAAACTACTCAAAATTTCTGTTACCGGTTCTCCAGAACTGGTCAGAACCTGCTGAATACCACCTCTGAACCAGGGGTGTTCAAACTCAAGGCCTGCAAGATGAATCCAACCCGTGTGGTGCTTAGATCTGTCCCACAGAGCCACCCTTACAAATAATGCAATATCGGATTTTCAATTCAATTGTGTAGAACATGAAGGATGTGTGTTTGTGTTCTATTTTTATTGTTATAATGTACACTGAAGATTAATTTCGTTGTACGAGGTGCAATGACAATAAACTAAAGTAAAGTAAACCAAACCAAACCAAACCAAACCAAACCAAACCAAACCAAACCAAACCAAACCAAACCAAACCAAACCAAACCAAACCAAACCAAACCAAACCAAACCAAACCAAACTAAACTAAACTAAACTAAACTAAACTAAACTAAACTAAACTAAACTAAACTAAACTAAACTAAACTAAACTAAACTAAACTAAACTAAGGACCAGCCCAAGGTGCCTCTGCCAGCAAAAACGGAGCTCAGGAGGGCTGTGCACTACTCTCCTGAGCTCCATTTTCACTGGCAGAGGGCTAGCAAAACAAACAAAACACAAAACGAAAGGAGAAATGTTTCCCCTTTTGCATTTGAGCATGCAAGAAGGGACAGGAAAGGAAATTTCACAAGAAGAGTTCTCCACTCCTCTACTTGTTGTAGAATACCTTATGCCACCAGACTTGAAATTCTAGACCTAGAAAACCTTGCATTGCACCGTCTTCGGTCTGATCTAAGTATGGTCTATAAAATCATACATTGCAATGACTTACCTGTCAATGAATGCTTCAGCTTCAACCATAACAATACAAGAGCACCCAATAGATACAAACTCAAGGTAAAACTTGATTGCAGAAAATACGACTTCAGCAATAGAGTGGTCAATGTCTGGAATACTCTACCTGACTGTGTGGTTTCTTCCCCAAACCCCAAAAAACTTAGACTGTCTACTATTGACCTCACCCCTTTCCTAAGAGGTCTGTAGGGGGCGTGCATAAGCGCACCAATGTGCCTACCGTCCCTGTCCTATTGATTCTTTGTATTTTTCTCATATGTATCCATTTCATGTATTCATAACTATGTATATACTTATACCTATTATCTTGTAAATGATTGACAAATCAAAATAAATAAATAAATAAATAAATAAATAAGAAAGAGAAAGTGGAAAGAAAAAGAAGGGAAGGTGGGAAGAGAGCAAGAGAGGAAAAATAAGGAAAGAGGGGAAGGAAGAAGGAAGAAGTATGAAGAGGGAAGTAAAGAAGAAGAAAAGAAAGGGAGAAAGGAAGATTATAATGAGAATGAGGGAGGGTCTGAAGCAACTCCTGCCTTAGCACTTGGCGACCACACTAACCCTAACCTGACACGAGTGACATTGAGCTGCCCACTTCAACACTGTGTCAGGATTTTGGCAGTTACCCCATTTGGAGCCAAACTTCCAAAACTTCAGAAGGATTTATTGGGAGTTAAAATATCCGGCACTGCCTGGGAGTAGCCGACTCTGAGACACTAATTCACTGTCACCCTTGACCTTGGTTTCCCCTCCCCCCTGGCGCCGTGGGTGTGTCATAATTCATACTCATTGGTGAGACACATCCATAGTCATCAATCACGTTCTCCAGTTAGAATTTTGCATGGCAGAAACTTCAGTCACTTAGTTACTGTCTTTGAAAAACTATGTATGGAAAGCACTTTCAATTTCCAAGCTGCCGCACTGCTCTTTCAAACCCATTTCCCCCCTCCCTTTCTGTTGGCAACTCTAAAAAGACCATACAAATATTTTATGAGTTGACACACTGGCCACCTCCAAGCTGGCCATGCCGCCTGCTCCTCCCCCCAGGTCAAACACAATCCTGATGCGGCCTCAGTGAAATTGAATTTGACCCTGCCTCGTTCTAGACAATGGCAACAGTTTTCCATCCTTATGTTCTGAGATCTCAGAGAACACATTAAAGTGGCATTATTCCATCAGTTAGTTTATGAGCAATGTAAGCACCCAAATGGGCCCAAAACCTAATACACATGCATACCAGAGTTGGTATTCAGCAGGTTCTGACAAGTTCTGGAGAACTGGTAGTGAAAATTTTGAGTAGTTCGGAGAAGCGGCCAATACCCTCTGACTGGCCCCACCCCCAACTATTCTCTGCCTCCCGAGTCCCAGCTGATTGGCTGGGTCTTCTTTTGTTGCCCTGAACAGGAGAACGGAGCTGGAAAGCAGGTTAGTGGGGTGGGGAGGGAATGGGGATTTTGCAGTATCCTTCCCCTGCCATAAAAAAATTTGAATCCCACCACTGATGCATACCTATATGCAGGTAGTCCTGGACTTACAACACTTCATTTAGTAACCGTTCAAAGTGACCCTAGCACTGAAAAAAAAAAGGGATTTATGATTGTTTTTCACAATTTGCAGCATCTCCATGGTCATGTGATCAAAATTCAGACTCTTGGCATCTGACTCATAGTTATGACGGTTGCAGTGTGGTGGGGTCATGTGATCTGCTTTTGTGACCTTCTGACCAAAAAAATCAACGGAAAAGCTAAATTTACGTGACCACTGTGTTACTGACCTAACAGCTACACTTAACAATGGGGGCAAGAAAGGTCATAAAATGGGGCAAACTTCACCTAGCAAATGTTTTGCTTAGCAACAGAAATTGTGGTCGTAAATCAAGGGCTATCTGTATGTTTAACAGTTGGAAGGTACCCTGTAGGTCATCTAGTCCAACCCCCTGCCTGAGCAGGAGGCCCTACACCATTTCTGACAAATGGCAGTCCAATCTCTTCTTGAAAGCTTCCAGTGATGAAGCTCCCACAACTTCCAAGGGCAAGCTGTTCCATTGGTTGATTGTTCTCACTGTCAGAAAGTTTCTCCTTATTTCCAGGTTGAATCTCTCCTTGTTCAGTTTCCATCCATTGTTCCTTGTCTGGCCTACAGGCACTTTAGAAAATAGCTTGACCCCTTCCTCCTCTCTGTGGCAGCCCCTCAAATATTGGAAGACTGCTATCATGTCTCCTCCGGTCCTTCTCTTCACTAGACTAGCCATGCCCAGTTCCTGTAACCGTTCTTCATATGTTTTAGTCTCCAGTCCCCTAAATATCTTGGTTGCTCTTCTCTGCACTCTTTCTAGAGTCTCAACTTCTTTTTTAAAGTTTGGTGATCAAAACTGGAGGCACTCTAAGCGTGATCTGACTAAGGCTTTATAGAGTGGTATTAGTACCCCAATTGATTTTGATTGTATCCCTCTGTTAATGCAATTTAGGATTGCATTGGCTTTTTTGGCTGCTGCTGCACACTGCTGGCTCATATTTAGCTGGTTGTCCACTAAGACTCCAAGATCCCCCTCACAGTTACTGCTCTTGAGCCTGGTTTCACCCAGTCTAGAACTTGACTTTTCCCTACATTGAATTTAATTTTGTTAGATACGGCCCAGTGTTCTAATCTGTCAAGATCCATCTGGATCTTGAGCCTATCTTCTTGGGTGTTAGCTATTCCTGCCAACTTTATTTATTTATTTATTTGTTGAAGGGGCTAATCCTATCCCTGTGTGAAATTACATGGTAACTCCAGATGTGGGGGGGGGGGGGAATTGCCAATCTACACTGTTTAAATTGTCACTAGTATGTTAAAAATAGAGGTGTTTTGGAAAGGTGAAATCATTAATTTTAAGAAAAGAAGGAAGACCAGTAGCAGAGTTATGGAAAATGTTCCAGATTTTGTTTCCATTCCATAATATTTTCCGTCTCTCGTATAATCTTTGGGGTTTTTTTGATAATTAAGTAGATTGGAGATCTATTAATATGTAGGAGGCCATTGTTGGGTTGATAAGGAAGAATGACAATAGGCTGATGGAGAAAGGTGAAGAGATAACCGCAAATATAACATCTGTCCAGAATCCAGTCATCAAACTCTGATTAATCCTGATACACAACTGATCTTTTCAATTAATAGAAAATAAGCTGCTCTTTTCAGTAGCCGATTACCACAGGCCATTCGGCAGTATTTTTTATTCTTCCACATTTGACCTTAAAACTGTTTTGTAGTTATCAAGGATACAATTTTTCACACAGTAGGGATGTAAGAACTGCTAATTAAATAGTGTTTAATGACATTTGTTTCTTAAAGCTGGAGCTGATTAAATGTAGCATGTAATTTTTTTCACACACACTCAAAAAAAATCAAATCAAGCCATTTTGCCAATTTTCAAATGTGCTTAATAAGCCGGGCCAAAATAATTAGACATCTGATGGTGTCACATCAGGGTTCAGAGGAAAAGTTGGCACATTAGGTGCCATTTATTGAAAATGTTTAAAATGTTCGGAGGTAGGTAAAAATCACAAACATTAGAGAGTTTTGCTAATTTCCCAGCATTTATTCCTAGGACAAAAATATCAATTTTAGTACAAGTGGAATGTTTCCTATAGAGCTTTACCTCTATAAATACTGACATTCTTATATTTGTTTTATTTATTCATTTCCTCTGTTTTTCTTAGAGCCAGGTTCCAACACAGCTGTTAGTTTGGCACCATTTCAATGTTTCATCCTCTTCCTCCTTTTAGGAGCAGTTTTACCAGAGGGATGATTACAGTTAATCAGAGATCAAACACAGGCCAGGATAATGTCATGATATTCAGTAGGTATCTGAACTTGTCACGATGATGATGATGATGATGATGATGATGATGATGATGATGATGACATCCATGGACAAATCAAAGAGGGTTAAGCGGAAGAACAAATAAGAGAGCCATTTTGGTGCAGTGGTGAAGGTGCTGGCCTAGAGACCAGGAAGATTGTTAGTTCTAGTCCTGCCTTAGGACATGAAAACTGGCTGGGTGACTTTGAGCCAATCACCAAGACACCGTGAGTTCCAGTCCTGCCTTAGATATGAAAGTCAGCTGGGTGACTTTGGACCAATCACCAGGAAGCTGTGAGTTCTAGTCCTGCCCTAGGTAGGAAAACTGAAAGCATAGCTTTTAGATTTATATACAGCTTCACAATGCTTTATAGCCCCCTCTAAGCAGTTTACAAAGTTTGCATATTGCCCCCAACAATCTGGGTCTTCATTTTATCAACTGCAGAAGGATGGAGGGCTGAGTCAACCTTGAACTGGTGAGAATCAAACTCCTGGCAGGGAGCAAAGAGTTAGAGTGCAGTACTGCATTCTAACCATTGCACCACCACGGCTCTTAGATGCACAAGGATGATCCTTGGTGATAATCAAGCAGATCAAGAAACCATCTTGAAGATGATATAAAAATCAATATAAAAGAAAAGACAAGGAAATGCTATGCTAAGCTACAATGTGCTAAAATATAGTTGACTGTCCCGAAGGAACTTTTTCAAAAAGCAACTGGGCTGGTGCCAAAACAGTCCCTTAGAACTTCATAAATCAAGAAAGGAGAGCTGTGACATCCCTTAGGAAGACAACCAAATATCACCATCTTTAATAGATTAGCAGATCAAAAGAGTTGGAAGGGATGTTGTAAGTCATCTAGTCCAACCCTCCAGCCAAACAAGAGACTCTACACCATTGCTGACAGATGGCAGTCCAGTTGTCAGTGTTCCAGCAAACCTCTATTCCAATCAATAACTCCGAGACAGACAACTCTCAAAGGTACGTTTATTTGGATAGTAATTGGCCCATCTGTGGAATCCGAAATCTGAAAATTCTGGGCTTCCTTGCAAAAGTCAAAACTACAAATCCATCGCCCCCTTAGCCATCACCACATCATATGGTCCAATCATCATCCGTCCTAAAGTAAGATTCCCATTTCATTATGCGCCACACTTGAACCCTGAACCAAACAAAAGAATTTTATTTTGTCTAACTAGATATACTCAAATAAATTTCTCCCTCCCACTTTTTCAGGCTCAACTATGGCATCGTGGGAGTATCAAATCTCAATATAGCTTCCAAGGCTGACACCAATCTCTTCTTGAAAGCGTCCAATGCTGAAATATCCATAACTTTTGAAGGCAAGCTGTCACACTGGTTGATTATCCTCATGGTGAGGAAGTTTCTCCTTAATTCCAGTTGATTTTCTCCTTGATTAGTTTCCACCCATTGCTTCTTGTCCTGCCTTCAGGTGCTTTGGAGAATAGCTTGACTCCCTCTTCTTTATGGCAGCCCCTCAAATATTGGAGCACTGTTCTCATGACACCCCAGTCCTTCTTTTCACTAAAATAGACTTACTCATTCCTGCAACCATTCTTTGTATGTCTTAGTCTCCACCCTTCTAATCATCTTTGCTGTTCTTCTCTGCACCCTTTCCAGAGTCTCTATCTGCATCTTTTTTGTAACATGGTCACCAAAACTGCATGCAGTATTCCAGGTTTGCAAAGCCTTTATAAAGTGGGACTCTTAAATCTTCCAGTGTTGAAGCACCCACAACTTTTGAAGGCAAACCGTTCCACTGGTTGATTGTTCTCACTGTCAGTAGAGGTGGGCTGCGGCAGATTTGGGCCGGTTTGCCCAAACCCCTTTATTAAGTTCTGCGCATGGGCGCAAGGAACGGAGACGAGACGGTGAACTTCAACTCTTTATTAATCATTCTGAACAGAGCAAAACCCTAGGGCAGCAGCAGCCCTTTTACAGCAAGCTGCTGATCTAGTAACCAATAAGAAACATGGAGTGTTAACCCCCTTAACCAATGAGAGTGGCTCGATAACAGCCAATCAGATTCTCCTGAACGGACCAATCCAATATCGCTATTATCGGCCAATCAGAAGTGCAGGACTAGAACCCTGCTATTTTCTAAAGGTTTTGATAAACTTTATTTGTTTTATTAGTTCATAACACCCCTTCCCCCCAGGTTCCGTTTGGGGGGTGCGGTGACGTAATCTCTGAGGTAGGAAGGTTGTTTTGACTGTCTATTGGATTTACGCTGTCCCACCAGTTCTTGTCTGCAACCCTGCTTTGGTGGGACGTTCTCGGGCAAGTGGGATGCCGGTGGTTCCTCATTGGAAAACTCGGTGCCACTAATGTTCTCATCGTTGCCCTCTGACCTTTGTGGTCTTACCTCTGTTGAGGTGTTCCTCTGTGGTGAGGCCATGCCCTTCCTTGATCCTTCTTCATTTGTTATGCCCAATTGCTGACTTCTTTCATTCCTGCTTTCCACCATCTCGAATTCGGTTTCTTCGACATCCCCTCCCCCCTCAGTTTGGGAGTTACCGGAATCGCGGAAACTAGGTTGTAGCCTCAAGCGAAGCTGATCTATATGGCATTTCCATATTTTTCCGTCGCAGGTTTTCACCCGGTACGACCTGGGTCCAGTGGCTTGAATTACAGTTGCCTCAATCCACAACGGTTCTCCAGAAAGGTTTCTGGCGAAAACTAAGTCACCTATCTTGAACTCACGGCATTTTCTGCTAGATCCACAGGGTTTCTCTAGCTCGTAAGATGGGTGAAGCCAGTCGAGGTGGGAGCGGAGTTTGCGTCCCATCAATAGTTCAGCTGGAGTCTTGTTGGTGACGCTGTGCGGAGTGATGTGTTGGAGAAGAAGTATTCTGTTTATCTTATCTTCAATGTCCCCATAGTCCATTTTGTAGAGGTTTTTTTTAATAAACTGTACCATGCGCTCGGCTCTTCTGTTAGCCACAGGGTGCACTGGCAAAGTTAGTGCATGGCGAATACCACGGTCTGCTAAGTATTGTTCAAAAGGGAGCGCGGTAAACTGGGGTCCATTGTCGGATACCAGAATGTCTGGCAGTCCATGCATTGCGAATAATCTGTACAACTTCCGGATGACGGACTCGGTTGTGGTACTTTTCATTTCGTGGATCTCGAGCCAGTTTGAATCGGCATCCACTGTTAATAGGAACATATGTCCCTTAGTAGGTCCTGCAAAGTCAATATGGATGCGGGACCATGGTCCCCGAGATGTTTCCCATTCTGTCGGAGTTGCTTTCGGTGGGGCATTGCTAACTTCCTGGCACTTATAACAAGTCTTTACCCATGCTTCAATCTGTTTGTCCATGCCTGCGTAGCTTCGTGTGAGCGCTTTCATACGCACGATGCCGGGGTGGCCCTCATGCAGTGTCTTTAATACCGCTCGTTGTAACCGCTCTGGGACGACGACTCCATCCCCCCATAGAATTCAGCCTTTTTGCGAAAAAAGTTCTGTTTGCTGGTTCTTGAAGGGGATGAAGTCATCAGGGGTTTGATCTACTGGCCATCCTCATTCGACCCAGCTAAGAACTCGCATTAAGATAGGATTGCGTTTTGTTTTGATCGCGATATCTCTAGCTGTTAGCGGCAGTGAATGTAGCATTTCAATCTGGAGCGTTGTAAGGATTGGAGCTGGGTTGTCGACGGTTTCTGGAAGTGGTGCACAGCTCAATGCATCAGCGTGGGGAATGGCTTTCCCCGGGCGGTGTTGCAGCTTATAATTGTACGCAGCCAAAAACTCCAACCAGCGAGTCATTTTAGGTGATAATATATAAAGGGTTGGCTTGTCTCCCGCTATAATCCCCAGCAAAGGTTTGTGGTCGGTAACAATAGTAAAAACTCATCCATATACATATTCATGAAACCGTTTTACAGCAGATACAACAGCAAGAGCCTCTTTATCGATTTGACTATAGTTATGTTCAGCCTTTGATAAAGTCCTTGAAAAATAGGCAAAAGGGGCTTCACTACCGTTTGGTAACACATAGCTCAAAATGGCTCCTTCTCCAAATGGTGACACGTCACATGTAATTGTTAAAGGCAAAGTCTCGTTATACTGCATTAAAACAGCATGTGAAGTTAATAGGTTTTTCACTTGTCGGAACGGTGCCCCTCTCGGTGCCCCCAAACCCAGGTTGCTTTTTTGTCAAGAAGCCGATGTAGGGGCACGGCTACGGTCACTTTGTGGGGCAGGAAGATGTTGTAAAAATTAATAAGCCCCAGGAAAGCTTGGAGATCAGTCTTATTTCTGGGTCTTGGGGCGTTCTTGATTGCTCTTAACTTGCTATTGGTGGGGTGAATGCCTTGTTTATCGATTAGGTACCCCAGGAACTCTACTTTATCTGTACAGTTGACATTTATTTTTTTTAACCTTAAGGCCGGAGTCTTTAAATTTCTGGAGAACCAGTCTAAGACGCTCCTTTAGTATTTCTCTATTCAGGGCAGCAATTAAAACGTCATCAAAGTATGGTACAACCCCTTTTATTCCCTGTAATAGTCTCTCCATCAAGCTCTGAAAAATCCCTGGGGCCACGCTAACTCCGAACTGGAGTCGGTTGCACTTAAAAGCACCTCGGTGCGTAACGATCGTTTGTGCCTCTGCTGTTTTTATATCTACAGGCAGTTGTTGGTACGCCTGTGCTAAATCCAATTTAACAAAGACTTTTCCACTCCCCAGGGAATGGAGGAGGTGTTGTACCACCGGCACTGGGTAAGCGTTCTGTTGAAGGGCGTGATTCAGGGTGGCACGGTAGTCCCCACAAATCCTTAACAATCCATCCAGTTTGATGGGTGTTACGATTGGGGTTTCCCAAGGAGCGTGGTCTGTTGGTTCTAAAAGACCCTGGGCTTTTAATTTATCAAGATGCTCATCAATCTTTGGTTTAAGGGCAAAAGGGACTCAATGAGGCTTAAGGAGGATGAGGACTACTTCAGGGTTAAAGTTAAATGATATCGGGGTCCCCTTGTACTCGCCTAGTTTGTCTGCAAAGACGTCCTGGAATTCCTAGATGAGGGCCTCCTCCCAGTCGTCACTGATGGTTTGGTGAATGCCGGCTATCTCGATCTTAAGTGGAGCGAACCATTGAAGGACTAACAAGCTAGGCCGATCATGGTCGATGACGGTCAATGGTAAAGATGCAGTACGATTTTGAATGAGACCTGGACTAGGCTGGATCCAACGTCCAGAATTCAGTTTCCCTGATAGTCCTTGAGAATGATTCTTTGGATTCTGAGATCTTGTCGCCGGACGGCAGGGATTAATTTTTTAAGGGTCTTCCAGGAAACCATTGAGAGGGATGATCCTGAATCGACTTCCATCACACAGGACTGGTTTTTGATGGCGACCTTCACTCGGATCTTCTTTGCATCTAATGATGAGGTGTGACCAATCGTGATGGTTTGGTGTGCCTCTTCTCGTTTCGTTGAATGGGCTAGTGGTTTATTTCTGTAGGAGTGGTTGTTCCATTGGTGGTTCGAATGTTCCCGATTCACAGGACGACTTCCTGTGGGTTGGCAGTAGTTGGTCCCCCTCTGAAGTGGGCTGGATCCTAGCTTGCTTCTACAGACCTTTCCGATGTGGCCTCTCTTCCCACAAATATGGCAGAGCGCGTCAAGGAATTTGCAGTTTGATCGTGGGTGGTTTGCCCCACAACTTGCACATTGATACTGCAGTCTCTGGTTACGCTGGTGGCATTGGTCTCGTTCAGACCGGAGCCGGTTGACCTCTTCCTCATCACTTTCTGATGACGATTCGAGGTCCTCATGGTGGGTTGCCGTTGCAAGTCCCTCAAGGCGAGGTGAGGTTTCGCCGGCGAGTTGGTGGAGCGGTGCGTTGGTGTGGCGCATTCTGGCAGCCGACTTCCTGGTTGCTTCTGCTGCAGTAGCATCAGCGATGGTTTCTGCAAGGCTGATGTCGCCTTTTGCCATCAGCTTACTTTGCACGTGTGGCGCATCTAGTCCCAGAACTATTCAGTCTCTTAGAGCTTCTTCGAGGTCAGCGAACCCGCAGAGGCCTCCCAGGTTCCGGAGATCCGCGATGAAATCTGCAATGCTTTCTCTTTTCTGCTGGTCTCTCTCTCTCTGTCTTCGGACAAGCGTTGGTATGGTAGGTGCATAGTGGGCCCATAGGAGGGGCTCGAGGATGTCCCAGTCCATAGATTTCACCTCAGCCGATTTTGCCAGTGCCTTAGCCATCTTAAAAACGGCAGGTCCACAGTGAGTCAGGAATACCGCTCGCTTTTTTCCCGTAGTGGCATCCTTCAAGTTGTTGGTCTCCAGAAACATCTGGAACCGGTCCATGTATGAGTCCCAGTCTTCTTGTGCCGGGTTGAATGGAGTGGGTGGTATGGTGCCGCCGGTCATGGTTTCCGCCGTTTTTCCGCCACATGCTCTGTTTGGTGCTCTGTAGTGTTCAGTCAGCTCTGACATCTCCGCATCCCACCCTCGTTGCCAGTGTTAAGTTTTGCGCATGGGTGCAAGGAACGAAGACGAGGCGGTGAACAGTGAGCTTCAACTCTTTATTAATCATTCTGAACAGAGCAAAACCCTAGGGCAGCAGCAGCCCTTTTATAGGCAAGCTGCCGATCTAGTAACCAATAAGAAACGTGGAGTGTTAACCCCCTTAACCAATGAGAGTGGCTCGATAACAGCCAATCAGATTCTCCTGAACGGACCAATCCGATATCGCTATTATCGGCCAATCAGAAGTGCAGGACTAGAACCCTGCTATTTTCTAAAGGTTTTGATAAACTTTTTTTAAGTGTTTTATTAGTTCATAACACCCTTTTTCTGATTCTGTGCTGTTCAGAGAACCGGCAAATCAGACCACGGTCTGGCCTCACACCAACCTATTTTGGGGGCCATTTTCAGCCATTCTGGAGGTGAAAATGGCCTAAAAATGCCTCCCAAAATGGCCTGAAAAAAGCCCCGAAACAGGCTGAAAAACAGGTGGAAAAATTGATTGGGGCAGGGCCAGGCAGTGATGGGATTAACCCCAACTGGGTGAATCCTACCTGTTCCTTTGAGGCAAGTGGCCGGGAGGCGGGACTGGGTATAATGAGTGACATCACCCACCCAGTCACATGACCAACTGGCCACGCCTACCCAGCCAGAGAACCAGTTGTTAAAAAAATGTTCCGCCCACCCCTGACTGTCAGGGAATTTCTCCTTAATTCCACATTGCTTTTCTCCCTAGTTAGTTTCCATCCATTGTTTCTTTTTCCTGCCCTCTGGTGCTTTGGAGAATAAATTGATCCCCTTATTTTTCTGGAAAATAAATTGACCACAATCCATCCTACCAAAAGTAGGATTTTTATTTTTATTTTAATCTCCACCCCATCCTCGTAGCACAAAACTGCCTTCTTTGAAGCAGAGATAATTGCACTTGCTTTCTGACCCCTTTTTTGTGAAAAGTTTTCCCTTTGCATAAAAGCTTCCTTTTGTTTTCTTTTCTGGGTTTTTTTCCTTCCCTCCTCCCTCTTACGGATGAAGAGCAGCTCTGAAAGGAAAGTGCAATATCTCAGTTCATCATTTATTAACGTGATTATTGTACAATAAATTTGGCTAAATAGATAAGAAGTATCAAATTAAAAATTTAATCTCCAAGAGCAGCAAACAGGAAAAGATTTGAGGCAAGCAATCTGGAGCCATGGATTTGATTCCTGCCAGTTTTCAATCTCTGAGAGAAGGCTGGTGAAGAACAAACAGGGACTCCAGTCTGGGACACACAAGCTATAATTCATATCAATTCTGTTGCATAATTCACTCTTAGGTACTTTGATCTTAAACACACTATATCTTTCTCTTCAAGGGGAAAAAGTCTATCAGGCAATGTTTCATGTTCTTGAGGGAATTATTTTCTTTAGAGAAAAAGAGAAGGGTGGAAAAAGAGAGGAAAAGAAGGAAGAAAAGAACTTAGATTAATATATCAGAAGAAAGCTTAATAGATATATTGAGGCAAGCAACTACAGGATGTCCTTGAGTTAAGAACACAATTGCACCCCAAATTTCTGTCACTAAGTAAGGCGGTTGTTTTGTCCCATTTTATAACTTTTTTTGCAACAGTTGTTAAACAAATCCCTACAGTTGTTAAGCAAAGCATTGGTTGTTAAGTGAATCAGGGTTCCTTTATTGATTTTACTTGTCAGAAGTCAGCTAGGCGATAACAGCCTACCCCGGGCTCCAGAGGCCCTCCGGAAGCCGGAAACAGGCCCGGAACTAAAGGAGGACAAAAGGAGGGAAAGAAAGAAAGACACACAAACTATTTCACTTTCTTGGCATCCTGTCATGCCCCTGTCAGAGTGTGGATCCAGGAGGAAGACAAACAGCTGATAGGTAGTGGGAGTGTGGCTCCGTTGGCTGTGGAGGAAACTGTGGAAGGGCAAAGTCTGGCTAGGCAGAACAGGAAAGAGGTAGAACAAGGGAGAGGGAGTTCAAAGGAAGACCCAGGTCCGCCCCCTCTTCATCCTAGGGCATGCAGGGAGGAACGGAGAAGAGAGCAATGTGGGTTGCATGGCTTATGGGGGAGGAAAGGGCCCTGATTCCCTTCATTAGCCACAACTGAGAATGAGACTTTAAAAGAGGTGCAAGCTAAGTGCTGTGTCTTTTGGGAAAAAAATATAAGTTTATCTTGTGTTGACTTTGGTTATCTGTATTCCTGGCATCCCCCCAACCAGGTTGAATTACGATCATGCCAGACTAATTACCTCTTTTTTCCTTGTTTGGACTTATCGTTGCAGATTTTATTGACCACATTTTGGACTTGATTCTCTGCAGCCAAAGGCTGTTCCTGGGAGAGGTTTTCTCCAGCCCAGAAGGTAACCAGGACATTGAGGACAAAGTTGGAGCTAATAAAGGGACTCTTACTGATTATCTGACTGTGTTGCCTTTGTGCCATGCCCTGAGTCATCACACATCCATAAGAACAATTGCAGTGAAAAACTAAACTGAAATGAAATGAAAGCAGTAATGGGGATCTTGGAGTCCTAATGGATGATCAATTAAAACGAGCCAACAGTGTGCAGCAGCAGCTAAAAAAGCCAACACAATTCTAGGTTCAATTGACAGAGGAATAGAATCAAGGTCCCATGAAGTACTAGCACCGCTTTACAAAGCTATAGTAAGACCACACCTGGAATACTGTATCCAATTTTGGTCACCATACTATAAAAAAGATGTAGAGACTCTGGAAAGAGTACAGAGAAGAACAGCAAAGATGATTAAAGGATTGGAGACTAAAACATACGAACAACAATTGAAGGAATTGAGTAAGTTTAGTTTAGTGAAAAGAAGGACTAGGGGTGACATTATCACAATGTTCCAATATTTAAGGGGCTGTCACAAAGAAGAAGGGATCAACTTATTTTCCAAAGTACCAGAAGGCAAGACAAGAAACAATGGATGGAAACTAACCAAGGAGAGAAGCAATCTAGATATAATGAGAAATTTTCTAGCAGTGAGAACAATCAACCAGTGGAACAATTTCCCCTCAGAAGTTGTGGAGTTGTGGCTGCACCCTAACTAGAGGCTTTTAAGGAGAGACTGGACAGCCACTTGTCTGGAATGGTTTAGGGCAGAGGTGTCAAACTCGTGTTGTCACCTGATGTATCAGAATTTTTCCCCCTTTGCTAAACTGGGCATGGGTGTGAGCAGTGCATGAGACATCCAGTCCACAGTTTGACAGCCCTGGTTTAGGGTCTCCTGCTGGTGCCAGGGGGTGGACTAAAAGATCTCCAAGGTCCCTTCTAACTGTGTTATACTGAAATTACTTAGGACTGCCTGTACATGGAACCATGGTGAATATGACACTTTTTCCAGCCTCAGAAGGTCTTGTTTTTCAATTGCAAAATTTTCCAATAAATCTTTATTTTCAAGAACACATCCTAGCGATACTACAGACCTGACTTTTGAAATTTCACCACAGCTGAAGTCCACACATGTTAAAGTTCCTACAGTTAAGAAATGCTGCCCTAAAGACAGAAAAACCAATATTTCCTTTGAAATTTGCCATCTAACCCCCACTGCTAAAACTCAGAAACCTAAGCATATTTCTGTAGCCTGAAGTAATAATTTGCTTTCTAGGAGAAAATTATTACTATTATTTTGACTCTTCTGACTTAGTATTTAATGTTTCCCTGTAATCAAGGCTACCCAGCTATCTACAGCAACAACAAATTTCAAACTTTGTTCAGGCTGCAAGAATCTTGTTATTGGTTTTTAAAGTCACACATCCTCTGATCAAGAGGCAAGTACAAGTAAGAGAAAGTTGGCAATAAAATAAAAAGCATTCTGTTTCTTGTAAATGGAAAATTAACATTTTCAATGTACCAAAAATGAAAGCTAGATTTTGCAGTTATTTGGGGAAATAAATTAAAAGTTCAGAAATTGAAGTTGCTTTTGCTGGGATAAAAGTTTAATATTTAAAGAAATTGAAATTACTTGTAAGTGGAGAACATCTATATTTAGATTATTTCTACACTTGTTTTGTTGTTAAAGATAAAAGGAAGAATCTCTCAAGAGCTATGTAGCTGCAAACACCATAAGATATTTCAATACTTGACCAGCAATTTCAGCTTTTAAAAAGCTCTATCTGGAAATCCATCAGTTCTACATGAGGAGATGCTATTTGGGCAGCAAATCAGTTGAATTTAATTCCCTAAATTTGAGCTGGAAGAAGAAGCAGAAACATCAGCAATAGTGAAATTTATTCTGCCTTATCTATTTTCACCTCTTTAGGTACAGTCTGCAATTTACCCAGAGGGTCAATGATCCAAATCTGGGGGGGAGGGGGGGGATATTCATATTGCATATACTGTATCTTTATTAAGCACAATCAAAACACAAAATTAAAAATAATATATTCAGAGAGTAAAGGATAAATATCTAGGATGGATGTTGATAGCATGAGGGGTTTTTTTTTCCCATTGTAGATGCTTGATTGAAGTCATTTAAACATCTCTCTTCCTTTTGCCTGTGTGGCTTCTGCAACCAGACCATTTAGGTATGTTATGTTATGTATGTATGTATGTATGTATGTATGTATTTTTACTTACTTACTTACTTACTTACTTACTTACTTACTTACTTACTTAACAATATCTTACAGCCCATTTGTGGCCTTGAAGACTGATGAGAAAAAGTGTTTCAAATGATACAGAGATATGCTTCAAATCAAAATATATATGGCCATCCACACCCAAACGATCACATTTTATCTTTATTTTCTGGCTAATATCTCTGGACTCACATGGTGGATTAGGAAACCTGATCAAGAACCAATGATACTTATTTATTTTATTTATTCAATCAGAGTAGAACTTGGAGATCTTTCTAGTCTAATCCTTTGCTCTGGCAGGCAAACCTATGGCAGGTGTGCCGGAAGTGGCACACAGAATCATCTTTCCGGGCAGGCCAGCTGTTGCTCTTCCAGGTTCCGGCACACCAGCCAGCTGGTCTTCTCATGCATGGGAGTGCCAGAAACTGCCTTATACCATTTCAGACAAATAGTTGTTCAATCTCTTCTTAAAATCCTCCAGTGATGGAGAACTCACAACTTCTAGAGCTAAGTTGTTCCAGTGGTTAATTGTCCTCACTGTTAAGATGTTTTTCCTGAATTCCAGGTTTCTTCTCTCCTTGATTAATTTCCATCTATTGTTTCTTGTCCTGCCTACAGTTGTTCTGTTTGCCATTCATCTCATCATGAGGTGACTGACTCTGGGCAGCTTCCAATGTTGAAAAGGCTAAAACTATACTAAACAAGCATATAATAACAAGAATAAAATTCTCTAAAAATGCAAATTATCAGCTATAACTAAAAGATGGGAAGAGAAAGAATATGTAGGATGGGCGAGGTGAGATTTTTGTCTTTCCATTTTAGTGATAAAATGTTTTCCCAGGGATTCAACAGCATTTAAACCTATGTACCGTTCCATAGTGCTTTATGGCAATCTGGGTGGTTTATAATGTCAGCCTACTGCCCCCAACAATCAGGGTCCTCATTTTACTGACCTCAGAAGAATGGAAGGCTAAGTCAACCTTGAAACCCATCAGGATCAAACTCCAGGCTGTGAGCAGAGTTTGCCTGCAATTGTGTACTTTAACCACTATAGTTCAAAGCTATAGTTCAAAACTACACCATGCCAAATGATTATTATTTTACAACCAACCTGAGTCTGGCACCTGTCAATAGATTTTTTGGTCTCTTTTTATAATTCATCCCTTAAATCAGGTGTAGGTTTCCATTTCTTGAACCCAGACAGAATTATCGATGAAGCTGAATAAAAAGATAGACTTGCTAGATGGTCTATGTTTATTGACAATTCTCCAAAGACCTGATTGGGCATTAGAAAGGAAAAATGTGGAAAGGAGTGGAAGATAGGAAGCACTGTTAGCAACTGATAATGTCCACCCATGGGCTATTTTCCCAGAAGAAAGTTATAATTACAACAATTCAGACTCTGGAGTTTTGGGTCTGGAAAATTTGTTGAAAAATTCTCCTTTCTCTGAAATTGCGTGCCAGCAAATGTTTACAAATGAGCTGAGATTGAGACATTTCCACAAATTTAGCAGAGAAGGCTAAATTGACTGTTTTGATGAAAGAAAAGAATACAATTAATGTTGTTTCTACTTGGAAACCACTTTTGGACTTTGTGCCTGAGGTGGGAAAAAATGAAACTTTGATTTTATGTTTTGCTGATTAGCTAGGTTTGGTGTTATACAAATGGCTAATATATATGCTATTGTATAAAAGTTAAAAAATTGAGGTTTCGTGTTATTACTATCTTATTCTAATATACCCAAAGGAGTCGGAAATCAATATTTTTTTTTTCTTTTCCTCTCTCTTCCCTAAACCTTTCTCTCTTCCCCTTTTCCTCCTCTATTTTACCTCAATTTTTCTTTATATTTTTGTATTTTATGCTTTGTAAAAAAAAATTAAAAAAATTGAACCCAGAAGTTTCTATAAATTAGGTATGAGAAACTAATCTTGAAGTAGGAAATTGAGGTAAGGAATCACTAGGGATGACTACAATGATTTATTACCCTGGTTTTATTTAATGTGTCCATCAGGGCAGCTGGAGACTATCTCTGTAATAAAATGAACAGTGAATGTATGATTTTATGATCATTTTAAATGGTGTTAACATTATTACTGTTAATGCCACTTCAATGTGATCTGTGAGGAGAATTCCCTTCCCTGCCATAAATCAATGGTCAAATTATTATCTGTGAAATTCAGGGGACCTGAAGAGGCTGCTCTTGAAATTTTCATTCAGGTTGGTCGTTATTACGCAGCCATTATAAGGATGAATAATCCCACTTAGCCGTTTGGAATCAACTGTATAATTTACAATGGTTGGCGCATTTATGTGTTGAACGGCAGCACATAGAAGGTAAAAATAAATAAATATTGACCAGCATGGCAGACTTTGCCATTTGATGCTTATTCCAGTCCACAAGTAGTAGTAGCTGTTGTTAGTGATATTAGTCCTTCTACAGTTGCAAGGCAACTAAAGTTAAATCACATCTTTAAACAGAATTATCTCTTCACATAATGTGGAATTAAGAATCTGATCATTGTAAATTTAGATATAAATTAAGCTAAGGTCATTTTTTTCTTTTTAGTATAATGTTTTTAGCTTTATCTTCCTTCCTTCCTTTCTTCCCTCCTCTCTCTCCTCCTCCTTCTCCTTCTTTCTCTCCCTCTCTCCCTCCCACATTTCTTGCTTTCTTTTTTCTTTCTTTCTTTCTACCTACCTAACTATCCTTCCTTCCTTCCTTTTTTCCTTGCTTGCTTAAAGATTACTTCATTTACTCATGTGGGTTTTTTTTTACTGTTAGCTATTTTATTGATACTATGTATTTTGAAAAATATAAACTTAACTTTGGTTACCTTCCAACAATAGAAGAGCCGTGGTGACAAAATTGGTGCTCAAATAGATCAGTTCTACAAGCTTCTCATGCATGGTCACATTCTGGCCTAATAACTCCTCCATTGGTAAATCTAAATGCAGAATATTGTCAAACCACATAGTCTTACCAATTCCAAGGATCAACCTTATCCTTTTTCAAGTGAAAAACAAAATACATTTTTCAACCCAAATGAATTGTAAGTGAGTGGGGCAAAAATTCTTCAACAACCCCATCAACATTCACTAGCCTGATCACTCACTGCTTGGATATCTCCCTGGATCACAAAAGATCTTCAACTATAGGGAATTCAGATGATGAAGAACCAGAGGTGGTATTCAGCAGGTTCTGACCAGTTCTGGAGAACCGGTAGTGGAAATTTTGAGTATTTCAGAGAACCAGCAAATTCCACCTCTGACTGGCTGCACCCACCTCTATTCTCTGCCTCCTGAGTCCCAGTTGATGGGCTGGGTCTTCTTTTGTTGCCCTGCACAGGAGAACGGAGCTGGAAAGCAGGTTAGTGGGGTGGGGAGGGAATGGGGATTTTGCAGTATCCTTCCCCTGCCATGCCCACCAAGCCATGCCCACAGAACTAGTAATAAAAAAAATTGAATCCCATCACTCTCATCATTAGGAAATTTCCCCTTAGTTCTAGGTTGCTTCTTTGGGTGCTAGAATTTGTTTATTCCTGCTGATACCTGACCAGAAGGTCTACAACCACTCTTCCCCTGAGCCTTCATGCTTGTGAGCCAACTCGGTGACCTCTGGGTTACCATTCAGAAATCAACTAATCAGAGCCAACATCAGCAAGGGAGTCACCCACCACATTAATTCCTTCTTGTCTGATATTCTTCCTTGCCCATAAATTTTTTTTGTGCATAGGTTTCCTCTCCCAGAAGAAAAGATGAAGAACTGCAATTGTACCTTTCCAGCTTATTCTTGGATCATCTTCTGCCCTGCTCTCAGGCTCCCCACAGTCTCAGCCATTGTTCTGGGGCTGGGCTCCTTCTAATGCCCTGCTTCCCCAGGCCGACTGCAGCTCGCCAAATGCCGAGGTGCTTCAGTCACTTCCACCATGATGATGATTGTTAGCCATTCAGCTGTGTCTGACTCTTGGTGATTCTATAAGCCATGTCTCTCCACATCGTCTGATTTTGCATTGCTTCTTTGAGTTTTTCTGTGCTCTGGCTGGTATCCAACCTGTAACTTTGTTTCTTGTATCCTTATCCTATATTGACTGTTTCCTAGTATGATTTGATTGTTGATTGTACCCTATGACTATCATTATGTGTTGCATGTTATTATTCTTGATTCTTAACGAATGTATCTTTTCTTTATGTATACTGAAAGTATTTACACCAAGACAAATTCCTTCTGTTCCATTCACACTTGGCCAATAAAGTATTCTATTGTGTTCTTTGTGTTGTGGCCTGTTGCTGCCGGCCCTTCCAGAAGCCAAATCAGAGGAGGAATAGGCGTGGGAGTCAGGGTCAGCATCAAGGCGACCTGAGAGCTTCGAGGGGGAAGAGGGAATGGAGCTGGTAGAGAGAGAGAGAGAGAGAGACAGAAGAAGATTCTGGGCCATCCGTCAGCCCTCAGATGGAGAGTCAACAGCCCCCAGGTCTGGAGGTGGCTGATGAGGAAGAGGAGGAACAGCTGGGTCCAGTGCCTGATGCGTGGATGCAAAGGAGACAAGAGGAGAGGAGAGCAGGGGAAATCTATGGGCTGATCCTTGGGACGGAAGAGCCACCACTGCTAGTGAAGCCCCACCCTAGCTCTGGGGATAAAAGGCAGGGGATGGAGATTAATAGGTGTGGCAAACAACTATTCATCTCCCTGCCGGACAGACTTATTAGCCTGTGGTGAGAGAGAAACTTTTTGCCAGGGCTGCCGGCGCTCCTAATAAAGGAATCATTGATTTAACTTCAGAGGGTTTGTCGTGTTTGGGGAACTGGATCAGAACATTTTGAGGCCTGGTTTTCTTTTACTTCTAACTCCTCCAAACATAATTGCTTTCTCCAGGTTTTTTTTTTTCTCTAGAGCTTGATTTTAGACAGCTTAAAAAACTGTGCAAAGAATTGACTTGGCAAATTGGGGTCACAAACAATGGAATTGAGATAAGATTAGTACAATATAGTCAACAGCCCATGCCTTCGGTTCTAACAGCTGCTGTGTTTTGTTCCAACTGCCTATTTTGGATTCTGTTGTGTTGTAGCCCAAAGAAAAAACACATTACAGTAAACGCAAATTAGTCTTCCAGCCACTACCAGCTTTTAAATCAGCATCTGGGGGCAGATGTTTAAGAGGTGAGTCAAGTTTAAAAGGAAATGGGAAAGAATCCAACCAGGTCATCCCACAAAATATCAGATTTTGTTGTGTTTGTATAAGTTTGTATATTTATTGGGGCTCGAAGATTTCAGCTCTTTTTCTGCTAGGACACAGAACCAGCCCTGTGATCTCTCAAGAGAAATAACATTGGTAGTAATTGTAATAAAGCACAGCAGTTGGGTGCATTTTCTGTTTTCAGAAAAAAACAGAAATTGTCACTTTTCTCTTGAAGATCCTCCTGAGTCCAAGTAAGAAAAAACAGTTTTGAAGATTCAGGTTTCTAAAACAAGCAAAACTGATTGCCTAAAAAGGAAGAGGGATTTTTGAGGGATTTTTCACAAAGAGGTCAAACTCATTTTTTTTTTCTTCATGAATTTTAAATATTGTAATCCCTGTACTAATGGAGATTTTTATTTCCCTGTTATAGTCCCTTTTCCCTCAGATGAGCATAACAATCAATCATTTCATTTGTGGATTTTTAGTACATCTTCATCACTCAAGATACACTGAAGAACTTACACTCCAATATTCAATTATTATGAAAATCATTTATCGATGCAATATTTATATGTGTGTGTGTATGTGCGGGTACTTACATGTCTGGCATTCAGCTTTGTTCGGGTATTTTCCCACGTCATAATAGTGGTGCTTTTAAAGTTGTAGCAACATTTCAGCAGAATCTCATCTGCCATCATCAGGCTTCTGTATGGTGTTTGTCTGTGAGTCAGACTTTTACAGTGGTTTCAGATTTAAATTTGGGGCAGCCTATTGCTGTGTCAGAATGGTTTTTTCTTCCTCCTGATTGGTTGAGAGTCTTGGTCTGTGTTTATTGGTCTTGGAGTTTGCTGTGTTCTGCTACTAATATCTTCTGTCTGTTTCTTTTTTGGGGGGGGCTCTTTTTGTATCTTGATTGGCTGGCAACATTGTGTTACTTTATTGGAGGCCTTTAGTGCAGCTTGGCTTCGGGTAAATGGATGGCTATCATTAGTTAGGAAGCTGGGTTTCATCTGGGTGCCTGGTTGGGGTGTGTTTGAGCTGGAGGTATCAGGGGGGATCTGTTTGTGCCCAGGTGTTTGCCTGGCTTGTGGTGTGGAGATTTTTTTGTTTGTGAGTGCAGGCTTCCAAATGATTGACAGCCTAGTGGAATCATCTCTTCTGTTCATGCTTTCTGGTCTTTTTTCAATCTCTATGGCTTCTCTGATGATTCTGTGGCTGGGATTTTCTATGGTGGCTAGGGTTTTGGTGCCATTGAAGTTGATGTTATGACCTGTGGCTTCCATGTGTTGGACGAGTGAGGAAGTGTGTTCCAGCTTTTTGACTGCATTTTTGTGTTCATCCAGGCGGGTGCTTATTCTTCTATTGGTCTGTCCAATGTATGTGCATCATGCCCGGCCACATACATTGGACAGACCAATAGAAGAATAAGAACCCGCCTGGATGAACATATATATATGTTGTGGCTCAGAGGTTGAAGATTTGGTAAATGAGGAAGAGGAGGATTTGGCTCTGAGATTTGAGCCTGCTTTGTTAGAGGATTTGGAATTGCCTTCCTCCCCAGGACTTTCCTCTTCGGCAAGACCTTCCTCCCTGGTTGTGCCTCAGGTGTCAGCAGATAATCAGGAGGATGTATCAGAGCCTCTGGCTCAGGAATGTTGGTTTGATGTGAGGCAAAGACGCAGGCAAAAGTGTAAGTTGCAACGTAACAGGAAAGGATGAATTAGAGACTGAGATGAGGGACTGATGCGCCCCATAGATAATAAAAGTAAGTGTGTTCGCTCTGAGAATTTGTTCGGGACCACGTGTTAATTTGTGAGAGCAGCTCCGATGGATTCTGTGTGTGTGGCGATAGCCTATGATTTATGTTCTTGCTTTATTATCAGACTTGGCAGACAGCTTGTGTGAGACTGCCAAGGACTTGCCTGGCCAAAGGAATTTAACCCTGTCATTACTGGTCTTGTCTGTTTGTGTATATTCCTTTAGAAACTTGGACTTCTCACTTCGTTGGCACAGGTGAGACATTATATATATATATTTGTTTTCTTAAGTTTTCGCGGGTACTTACATGTCTGGCATTCAGCTTTGTTCGGATATTTTCCCATGTGGTGCTTTTAAAGTTGTAGCAACGTTTCAGCAGAATCTCATCTGCCATCATCAGGCTTCTGTATGGTGTTTGTCTTGAGTCAGACTTTTACTGTAAAAGTCATAATAGAGACATAATAGAGACCCAGAAGATGAACAGACCCATGGAACAGCTGTCCTGCCCTACATAAGAGGCACTACAGACAAAATTAGTAAGATTCTATACAGACACCACATCAAGACTGCCTTCAAAACAGACAGAAAAATAGCAGCCATCCTCAGGAACCCCAAAGACAAAATTGACCTGGAAAACCAAGGCATATATGAAGTCCCCTGTGCATCATGCCCGGCCACATACATTGGACAGACCAATAGAAGAATAAGCACTCGCCTGGATGAACACAAATATGCAGTCAAAAAGCTGGAACACACTTCCTCACTTGTCCAACACATGGAAGCCACAGGTCATAACATCAACTTCAATGGCACCAAAACCCTAGCCACCATAGAAAATCCCAGCCACAGAATCATCAGAGAAGCCATAGAGATTGAAAAAAGACCAGAAAGCATGAACAGAAGAGATGATTCCACCAGGCTGTCAATCATTTGGAAGCCTGCACTCACAAACAAAAAAACCTCCACACCACAAGCCAGGCAAACACCTGGGCACAAACAGATCCCCCCTGATACCTCCAGCTCAAACACACCCCAACCAGGCACCCAGATGAAACCCAGCTTCCTAACGAATGATAGCCGTCCATTTACCCGAAGCCAAGCTGCACTAAAGGTCTCCAATAAAGTAACACAATGTTGCCAGCCAATGAAGATACAAAAAGAGCCCCCCCCAAAAAAAAAACAGACAGAAGATATCAGTAGCAGAACACAGCAAACTCCAAGACCAATAAACACAGACCAAGACTCTCAACCAATCAGGAGGAAGAAAAAACCATTCTGACACAGCAATAGGCTGCCCTAAATTTAAATCTGAAACCACTGCAAAAGTCTGACTCACAAACACCATACAGAAGCCTGATGATGGCAGATGAGATTCTGCTGAAACGTTGCTACAACTTTAAAAGCACCACGTGGGAAAATACCCGAACAAAGCTGAATGCCAGACATGTAAGTACCTGCGAAAACTTAAGAAAACATATATATATATATATATATATATATATATATATATATATATATATATATATATATATATATATATATATATATTCTGAGGTTCTCGCGGGTATTTGTATGTGGATCTTTGGTTATTCGGGTTTTCTCCCGCGTAAGATTGGAAGTATCTAGGCAACGTTTCGATGAAGTCTCATTCATCATCTTCAGGCTTGGTCTTCAGCTCTGTGCTTCTCAGAGTGATGTGAGCTTGCTGCAAGAAGAAGCAGCTGCAAGCTCACATCACTCTGAGAAGCACAGAGCTGAAGACCAAGCCTGAAGATGATGAATGAGACTTCATCGAAACGTTGCCTAGATACTTCCAATCTTACGCGGGAGAAAACCCGAATAACCAAAGATCCATATATATATGTGTGTGTGTGTGTATATGTGTGTGTGTGTGTATATGTATATGTATATGTATATGTATATGTATATGTATATGTATATGTATATGTATATGTATATGTATATGTATATGTATATGTATATATATTAGATAATCCTTTGTATCAAGCAGAAATATCCACAATTGTACATAGACAGATTCAGAATAACAGAGTTGGAAGGGACCTTGTAGGTCATCTAATCCAACCCCCTGCTCAAGCAGGAGACCCTGTACCATTTTTCACAAGTGGCAGTCCAGTCTCTTCTTGAAAACCTCCAGTGATGAAGCACCCACAACTTCTGAAGGTAAGCTGTTCCATTGGTTGATTGTCCTCGCTGTCAGAAAATTTTTCCTTATTTCCAGGTTAAATCTCTCCTTGTTCTGTTTCCCTCCATTGTTCCTTGTCTGGCCTTCAGGTGCTTTGGAAAATAGCTTGATCCCTTCCTCTCTGTGGCAGCCCCTCAAATTTTGGAAGACTGCTATCCTGTCTCCCCTGGTCTTTCTCTTCTCTAGACTAGCCAAGCCCAGTTCCTGCAACTGTTCATTGTATGTTTTAGACTCTAGTCCCCTAATCATCCTGGTTGCTCTTCTCTGCACTCTTTCTAGAGCCTCAACGTCTTTTTTTTTTTTTTTATAGTGTGGTCAACAACACTGGATGCAGGACTCTAGGTGTGGCCTTATTAAAGCTTTATAGAGTGGCATTAGTACCTCCCTTGATTTTGATTGCATCCCTTTGTTAATGCAATTTAGCGTTGCCTTGGCTTTTTTGGTTGCTCCCACACACTGCTGGCTCATATTTAATTGATTGTCCATTAGGACTCCATGAACCCTTACAGTTATACAAAACAGCATGTGGCTTTTTCACAAAATAGCAGTCACAGGAGTTATGATGAGCATTTAAGCACCAAGATCAAGTAGTCAACTATAAGGCTGCTCTCTTCCATTACCCAGTCCTGCTCTCCATAGATGAGAATCTCCATAGAAACCACAAGAAAGTTTACTTCCAAAATTCTAGTTGGTTCAAATGGATCAATGTGTCCATTTCTCTTTGCTTGTGAATATTTCCATGGAAATCATAACTGCCTCCTGACAGTTAGGAATTTATGGGAAGTAGTTACAGACAGGAAATCTAGCCCAGACATGGGGCAGGTTGTCCACACATTAAAATATAAAAAAGTCAACATGGTGATCATAATAATGCAATCAAAACTGATATAGACATAAAAATGGACAGAGCTTTGGTTGAGCATCATGGGTACTATCTGGACCTTCTTTTTTAAAGCATACCTTATGGATAGACCTGTTGATGGAAGGAAACATTGAATAACATTGTGTCTTAGTTGGCTTACTATAAGTCTGGCTGAGAATTTATTTTTATGATGTAGAAAGTAAGCATCCACCCTTCTCGTGGAAAAATGAAATATTCTAGGAAATATTTAAAAGGCAGAATATTTCTCCTAAAACAGAAAGAAAAATCTGAAGGGAGACAGAAACTCAGCCCCAGTAGATATTTTGGTCCCAGCTTATCTACAAGACAAAAGACTGGGCCGCATCTTCACAAAAAGACAAAAGACCTTCAGCTCCAGGGTGATAGTATTAGCCTTCACTCAAGATCCAAACTAGGACAAAGCTATTGAAGCATATTAGGAATTGCCCAAAGCCCCTTTATTACATCACCCAGCAAGATTCAATCAAGCCTGGAACTCAAAACAACCTGCAAAGTTACCCCTGTATGACCCCATGGGAGTCTGACAACCAATCAGGATACATTTCTTGCCTCAGAAACAGGAAGCAAGTTCAAAGCCCAAGAGAGGGTATAAATCTCTCTCTCTCTCTCTTCCATGTGCTCAATTGCCCAGGACCTTAAACCAGGTCCACCATTAAACCAGGTCCTGTCCACCATTAAACCAGGGATGAGCTTCAAATTTCTTAGCAACCGGTTCTCTGCCATGGTGGGCATGGCTTAGACAGCTGCCTCTGGGCTCCAGAGGCATTCTTTGTGCCTCTGGGAAGGCAAAAAGACTTTCCCAGTCTCTGAAAGCCTCCAGAGCCCAGGAAGGGCGGAAAATGGGCCTCTTGGAAGTTCTGGAAGCCAGAAATGGCCCCATTCCAGCCTTCCAGAACTTCTGGGAGGCCTGTTTTTCACCCTCCCCAGACTCTGGAGGCGTTCCTCATGTTATGAACTAAGCACATGCTTTAGTTAAAAATCCTAATTGTTTTGTTTCCGCAGCAGGCTCATAATCCTGCACTTCTGATTGGCTTGCGAACAGCGGATTGTGATTGGCCATTTCTGGCTAAACTGATTGGCAGACAGCGGGTCACCGCTGATTGGCAGACAGCGTGGCAAACTCAAACCATTGGTTATTGTGACAGCAGCCAGCTCTATAAAAGGAGCTGCTGCTGCCCAGTATCGCTGCTCTGTTCTGAAGTCACTAATAAAGAGTTGGAGTCACTATTCGATGTCTCATCTCTGTTCCTTGCACCCACGCTCCGGACTTAACACTAGCAACGAGGATGGGATGCAGAGATGATAGAGCTGATTGAACACTCACCGAACGCTAACAGAGCACGTGGCTAAGAGCGCACCAAAAGTGGCAGAACGACCAGTAGCACTATACTACCCGCTCCATTTGACCCGGCTAATGAAGACTGGGACTCATATATGGACAGGTTCCAGATGTTCCTGGAGACCAACAATTTGAAAGATGCTACACCTGGCAAGAAACAAGCTGTATTTCTGACCCATTGCGGGCCTGCCGTTTTTAAAATGGCAAAAGCAGAAGTCAAGACAATGGACTGGGACAACCTCGCCCCAAACCTACGGGATCATTATGCACCCGCGGTGCCAACACTCATCAGGAGACACGAATTTTACCAGAGGGAGCAGCAGGAAGGCAGAAATGATGGAGACTTCATCGCTGACCTTAGAAACCTAGGGGGACTCTGTGGCTTCGCAAACCTCGAGGAAGCCATGAGAGATCAAATTGTTCTGGGCCTAAAAGACCCCACGACCCAGAGAAAGATTATGGGGAAGGGAGACATCGGCCTCGCAGATGTCATCGCCGATGCTACTGCAGCAGAAGCAACCAGGAAGTCAGCCGCTCAAATGCGCCGAGCAAACGCACCGCACCGCCAACTCGCCAGTGACACTACGCCTTTCTCTGAGAGGCACACAACAACCACCCACCATGAAGACCTCGAATCCTCATCAGAAAGCGAGGAAGAGGAAGTCAACAGACTCAGATCCGAATGCAACCAGCAAGACCAGTGGAATCGTAAGCCTTCGAGTCAATGTGCTGGATGCGGGGGAAACCACCCGTGATCAGACTGCAAATTCCTAGACGCACTCTGCCATTCCTGTGGAAAGAGGGTCCACATCGCAAAGGTCTGCAGAAATAGGCGAGGGTCCAGCCCAATCCAAAGAGAAAACAACTCCTGGCATACAACAGGCACTCCACCAATAAATTGGGACCGCCTAAACAAACAATGGAACCAATACTACAGAAATCAAGCACCCGCCAATTCAACCAAATGAGAAGAGGGCCATCAAACCATCACCATCAGCCATGTGTCCTCCCTTGAGGCAAGGAAAATCCGAGTAAAGGTCACCATTGAGAATCAACCATGTGTTATGGAAGTGGACTCTGGATCGTCCCTGTCAATGGTCTCCTGGAAAACCTTAAAACAGCTGATCCCTGACATTCATCACCAGGACCTCAGCACTCAAAAAATCATACTAAAAGACTACCAAGGAAACAGAATTCCAGTTGCCGGTTCCAGCCACATCCGAGTATCCTTCAAAGACCACACCGCAACCCTACCTCTTACCATCATCGATCGAGATCAGCCCCGTTTGCTGGGTTTGCAATGGATCGCGCCACTAGGAATTGAACTAGCGGGCATCAACCAAACCGGAAGTGATGACTGGGAAGCTGCCCTCCTCCAGGAATTCCAGGACATTTTCACTGAGAAACTAGGCAAGTACAAAGGATCCCCCATATCATTTAATCTCAGCCCTGATGTTGCGCCCATTCGCCTTAAGCCTCGTCGAGTGTCCTTTGCACTCAAGCCAAAGATTGATGAACAATTGGACAAATTAATAGCCCAGGGTGTGTTGGAACCGATTGATCACGCCTGGTGGGAGACCCCAATTGTAACTCCCATAAAACCTGACGGATCCTTAAGAATTTGTGGAAATTACTGGGGCACCCTAAATCATGCGCTTCAGCAGAGCGCTTACCTGTACCTGTGGTCCAACATCTCCTTCATTCCCTGGGAGGTGGGAAAATATTTGTAAAATTGGACCTAGCTCAGGCATACCAGCAGTTGCCCGTAGATGCAGAGACTGCAGAAGCCCAAACTATAGTCATGCATAGAGGTGCATTCAAGTGTAATAGACTCCAATTCGGAGTGAGTGTAGCACCTGGCATCTTCCAAAGTCTGATGGAAAGATTGCTTCAAGGCATAAAAGGGGTCGTACCATACTTCAATGATGTCTTAATAGCTGCCCCCAACAGAAGCCTGCTAGAAAAACAACTCAGAATGGTCATCCAGAAATTTAAAGATGCTGGCCTGAAGGTCAAGAAAGACAAGTGCCAACTTTGTACTGAGAGGGTCGAATTCCTTGGGTACCTTCTTGACAAACAGGGAATTCACCCTACAGAGAAAAAACTCGCTGCAATAAAAAACACCCCAAGACCTAGGAACAAAACAGACCTCCAAGCCTTCCTGGGACTCATTAACGTTTATAACATCTTCTTGCCCCAGAAGGCGACTGTTGCTGAACCCCTGCATAGGCTTCTCGATAAGAAGGCTTCCTGGGTCTGGGGACATCGCGAAGAGCGAGCTTTTCAGCAAGTAAAGCACCTGTTAACTTCAGATGCTGTATTGATTCAATATAATGAGACTTTGCCTTTAACTGCCACCTGTGATGCCTCACCGTTTGGAGTAGGAGCCATCCTGAGCCACGTTCTACCAAACGGTACTGAGGCACCTATTGCGTTCTTTTCAAGAACTTTATCTAAAACTGAGAGAAACTATAGCCAACTTGATAAAGAGGCTCTCGCTATTGTGTCTGCGATTAAATGATTCCACGAGTATGTATATGGAAGATCTTTCTCCATAATTACCAATCACAAACCATTACTTGGCATTTTAGCAGGAGACAAACCAACTCCCCACATCTTATCACCGAGAATGACACATTGGTCAGAGTTTCTAGCCGCATACGATTACCAACTGCTACACTGCCCAGGGAAAGCCATTCCCCACGCTGACGCTTTGAGCCGTTCTCCGTTACCAGAAGTCATAGACGACCCAGCTCCAACCCTCACTATGCTACAAATCGAAACTCTTCCTTCACCACCACTGACTGCACAAGACATTGCCTCCGAAACAAGGAAGGATCCTTGTTTGGCACGGGTCCTCAGCTGGGTAGAAAGAAGTTGGCCTGACACCGAACCAAATGACATCTTCAAGCCATTCTAAAACCGGCAGACAGAACTTTTCTCCCAAAAGGGATGCATCTTGTGGGGAGACAGAGTCGTCATTCCAGAGAGATTACAGCATAAAGTCCTAAAACTATTGCACGATGGCCATCTGGGCATCGTGCGAATGAAGGCACTAGCAAGAAGCTACGCTTGGTGGCCAGGTATAGATAAGCGATTAGAAACCTGGGTGGCCACTTGCAGCAAGTTTCAGGACACTCGTTCATCTCCACCTAAAGCACCACCAACTGAATGGGAAGCACCCCGAGGTCCCTGGTCCCGTATCTACATCGATTTTGCGGGACCTACCAAGGGGCATACATTTCTCATAGCAGTGGATGCATACTCCAACTGGCTGGAGGTCCTCAAAATGAAGAGCACCACCACAGAAGCCATCACTAAAAAACTAAATAAACTATTTGCTATGCACGGGTTGCCAGATGTCCTAGTTTCGGATAATGGCCCTCAATTCACCGCTCTGGCATTCGAACAGTACCTGGCAGAGCGGGGAATACGCCATGCGTTGACATCGCCAGCTCACCCTGTGGCCAATGGCAGGGCTGAGCGAATGGTCCAATTTGTAAAGAAAACTTTACAAAAGGTGGAGCAAGGGGACATCGACGACAAGGTGACCAAGATGCTTCTCCTCCAACATATTACTCCAAACAGCACCAGAAACAGAACCCCGGCCGAACTTCTGGTGGGCCGGAGACTTCGCTCACATCTTGATCACTTGCACCCTACCTACACACCAGAAAAGCCCGTGGGGTCCAGCAGCAGGTATCGCACCTTCAAGGTAGGCGACCCAGTCTTCGCAAAAAACTTTTCCAGTGACCCATTATGGGTCCCTGCTGCCATAACTCAACTTACGGATCCACGTTCGTACCATTTACAAACTACTGATGGAAAAATGTGGAAGCGCCATATCGATCAACTGCGCTCCAGGCTGATACCTACCCCTGTCACAAACCCCAAACCTCAAACCAAAGGGGGAAGGGAAATCGAGGGGACCGGAGAAGAAATAGCATACGACCCAGTACATGAAAACCAGCAATCAGCACAACCAACCTGGAGATATTCACCTTCTGAAGGAGAGCCAGGCCAGACGATCTCCTCAACACAGAGCAGCACTGCGACAGCAGCAAATCCAAGGGATCCGGAGGACAGCCTTAATGGAAGCAGAGACGACAACCCCGAGTCACCCAACGGAGAGGGCGGAACATCTTTGTCAACAAGCGCAGCAAGCAGCCTACCGAGACCAGAGTCAGGACAAGGACTGGTGGAGCAATGCAGATCAGGTAGACAGGTGAAACAACCTGCCTACCTGTGACAATATATCACCCCACCCCTCAGACGGAACCTAGGGGGGAGGGGTGTTACGAACTAAGCAAATGCTTTAGTTAAAAATCCTAATAGTTTTGTTTCCGCAGCAGGCTCGTAATCCTGCACTTCTGATTGGCTCGCGAACAGCGGATTGTGATTGGCCATTTCTGGCTAATCTGATTGGCTGACAGTGGGTTGCTGCTGATTGGCCGCTACCAGCATGGCAAACTCAAACCATTGGTTATTGTGACAGCAGCCAGCTCTATAAAAGGAGCTGCTGCTGCCCAGTATCCCTGCTCTGTTCTGAAGTCACTAATAAAGAGTTGGAGTCACTATTCAATGTCTCGTCTCCGTTCCTTGCACCCACACTCCAGACTTAACACCTGAAGCCTCCAGGAGGGCAAAAATGCCCCCCTTCAGGCTCCAGAGGCCCTCTGGAGGCCAGAAATGGGCCCATTTCCGGCCTTCCTGAGCCTCTGCACAGGCCCTGCACTTACCTGGCAACCAAAATGGGCTGCGTGGAGATTCCTGGGAGGGGAGGGGTGCACAGGGCCAGCCAGGGATCAGAGTTGCAGGTTCACCAAACCAGTAATTAAAAATGATAACATTAGCTACCAGTTCGCCCAAACCAGGACGAACCGGTAGCAGCCCACCCCTGCATTAAACCATCTTTCCAAATAGCCTCCATGTTTCCCGTGTCTTTGCCCCACTTGGAACTGAACCCAGATCAGTGGTGGTATTCGACCAGTTCTGCCTGGTTCTGGAGAACTGGTAGCGGCGATGAGCAGTGGAGACCGAACCGGTTCTCTTTGCTGCTCTCTGGTTGGCCCATCCACCCGCCCGGGCTCCCATGCTCACTTTTATGGCCAGAATTCAAAGCGCAGCTGCCCTTGCATGGCACAGAATAGCGCCGCGCAGCAGCTGTGGCAGCGACCACCATCGTGCAGGCTTGCAGGAGGCAAGTTAGAATGCCTCTGCGCCTGCGCAAAGTGCGTGTTTGGCCCATGCATGCATGCAAAGGGTGGACATGTGTGCAAAGCCACACCCACTGAACCAGTGGCAACTTTATTTGAATACCACCAATGACCCAGATGGACATTTCTTCCTACAATGGTTGTCAGGATCACATTTTTATCCCTGGCTAGCATTCAAACTGCTTTCTGAAAGTTTGTCCTCCTCCCTTCTTCAGCTGACCACCTACCTAGGGCATGACAAGTGATTAGCCATGCTAGGGACTTAGGGCTTTGCAATGACCATATCACTCACATTTCAGGGATGCTCTGTGCTCAAAGTTCTAGAGAGCTTGGTAGGCAGCGCAGTTGAGAAGAAGTCAGTCCCTTCTGAAGTAAGACAGGAGCCCAGCTTGTCTTTCCCTCTTTCAAAATTCTATTCGGAGCAGTTAAAGTTGTTTGAGTCAAGATTAGTTCCCTCTAGCAGATGCCCTTATCAAATATTAAGCACTGTGGATACTGATCACATCCATGAAACACATCTAAGTCCCTGGAGCCAGGTAGAAGCAAATGTCTTCCAGGCTCTGTCTTCCCAAACTGCAGAATACTAACTGGTCCAGTTAGGTGTTAAATAAACCAAGATCCCTCGTGGTGGAAAATCTGTCTGTCATCGCATCATCCATGCAGCAGAAAATTCCTGCTCTCCTTCCCCTAAGCTCTTTTCTGCTGCATTAGTGGAACAAGTTCTGCAGGCATCCTTAAAACATGTTTGCTGGATTAGGAAAAATAATCATCTAGACCAGCATTCCTCAAGTTTTGCGACTTGGAAGCTCGGCTGGGGTGGGAAGGGGAACTAGGCTGTGTGAGCGGAGGGTTGGTGTGCCCGTAGCTAGTTGTGCTAGTGGCAGGCCAGCACGGATGTGCACACAACTCAACTGCAAGCTCAACTTGCTGCTTGCACAAATGGACGCTTGCACAAATGGGATGCACACCTGCTCACCCACCAGTTCTGCAGCCTGGTTCCAAATGGCTCGAGGTTGGGGACCAGAGGTGGTATTCAGCAGGTTCTGACCAGTTCTGGAGAACCAGTAGCGGAAATTTTGAGTAGTTCAGAGAACTGGCAAATACCAGCTCTGACTGGCCCTACCCCCATCTATTCTCTGCCTCCTAAGTCCCAGCTGATCGACTGGGTCTTCTTTGGTTTCCCTGCACAGGAGAACGGAGCTGGAAAGCAGGTTAGTACGGTGGGGAGGAAATGGAGATTGTACAGTATACTTCCCCTGTCACTCCCACCAAGTCATGCCCACCAAGCTATGCCACACCCATCAAACCATGCCCACAGAACCGGTAGTAAAAAAAAATTTGAATCCCACCGCTGTTGGGAATCCCTAATGTAAAGCACAAATCTTGGTATCAATATAAGTGTGGACTTGAAATAGCTTGAAATATATCTATACTAGTCTCCCTTTATTTCTTTGTCAGTAAATATAAATTCAACACAAAAATAGTTTGGCACAAAAGCAACCACCTGCGAAGGCTCCTGGATTGGGCTGAAAGGCGAAAGTGGAAGCAGCATGCTCCATCCCATATTTGGGGTAGACAGATTGCCCTGATAGACTGCATAAAAAACAATTACTACCAACCTGCCTTCAGTTGAGGACCCGTATACTGCAGGAGTCAAAAAGAGGGCTGTGAAAATATTTATAGACCCCTCACATCCCGGACATAAACTGTTTCAACTCCTACCCTCAAAACGATGCTATAGAGCACTGCAAAGCAGAACAACTAAACACAAGGACAGTTTTTTTTCCAAATGCCATCACTCTGCAAAACAAATAATTCCCTCAACACTGTTCAACTATTACAAAGTCTGCACTACTATAACTATTAATCTTCTCATCACTCCTTCTCACCCACTTGTGACTGTATGACTGTGACTTTGTCACTTGCATCCTTACAATTTATATTGACTGTGTCCTAGTATGATTGATTTCTTATTGTACCCTATGATTATCATTAAGTGTTGTACCTTATGATTCTTGACTCCTGATGAATGTATCTTTTCCTTTATGTATACTGAGAGCATTTGCACCAAGACAAATTCCTTGTGTGTCCAATCACACTTGGCCAATAAAGAATTCTATTCTATTCTATTCTATTCTATTCTATTCTATTCTATTCTATTCTATTCTATTCTATTCTATTCTATTCTATTCTATTCTAGACCCATCTCACCAGACAGAAAAAAACATTTAATCTGAACGGACCAACAATACGACAACATAGCTGGTCCTCCAAATAATTTACTCCCTGTTTTTAAAAACTCGGAAGCAAAAAAAAAAAAAGATGGAATATAAAAACTTTTCCCTGGTTGATTAAGCGGAGCACATTTTATTATTCAATCCATGTCATGATTGAAAATAGGTATGAGATATAAATGGTGAAAGGGGTCAAGTATTTATTGTACAAAAATACCAGTGATGATCTAATTTGACCTAAAATTGTGGGAAGGCGTTTATTTGGGGGAACTGGGACAACTCCTGACAGGAAACCTTTTAACATAACGCTTGTCATTTTCGAAATAAGAGAAAAAAGCCTTGATAGACATTTCATAATATTAAAACCTGGAGTTATTCAATGATGCTAAATTGTCCCCCAAAAAGGAGAATGAAGGTCATGTTCATACTACATCAACCCAGCCACCCACCCCAGAATGGAAAGGCAGGGTATGTTGTAGGACCCGTCTATTAAGGATGTACATCTGATGGGATCATGGAAAATGGTCTTTTCTCTATGGAACTTCATTCCCCCAGTGGTGGGATTCTAAAAGTTTTACCACGGGTTCAGTGGGCGTGGCTTGCTGGGCAAGCTTTGAGCATGTGCACACACTTTGTGTGTGTGCGCACACCAAACATGCACTTCGCACAGATGTGTTCCAACTCACCTCCTGCAATCCTACACACTCCCTGTGTCTTCAACAGCTGACATGTGGCACTCACGCAAAGCAGCTGCGCTTCAAAAGCAGGGAATAAAGGTGAGTATGGGAGCCCAGGTGGGTGGGTGGGGCCAACAGCAGAGCGATGGAAAGGACGGCTTTGGTCTCCACACCTCATCGCCACTACCAGCTCAGCAGAACCAGGTCGAACTGTATTCCCCATGAGAGATACAACTGGTCCCCACCTTGTTGCTTTTCCAAAAGGCACCGGCGATGCGGTTTGGTCAGCAGGGACCATGAATGGAAATGGAGATGATCAAATGATTGATTTAATTGGGTTGCTGCAGCCATGGGTTAGCGAGGTGGGGTTTTATGGGTTTCCGTATCATGTTGTAAACAACCCGGAGGCATTTTGGTGAGAGTTGAGCAGCCGTATTAATTCGTTAGATAAATGCATATGCTCGAAGTACAGTACGTGGTACCCATTTGAGGAGGAGGGAGAATTGGAGAAATTAATGAAAGATGAAAGATAATGAAAGATAAGGCCAGCTGTGATTAATAACAGAAGCCGGAGGCTGTTAATATAATCATATCCTGCTTGTTGGATTCTGACAGATATGTAGATGACCCAGCATGGAACTGAAAACTGGACCAGCTAAGCCTTGGGTTGAATGTTGAAAAGGTTTTACGATGTCTTCTCTACAAGAATTGCCAGAGCATCTTGGGCCAAGAAAAGGAAAGCAGGGTAGAGGCCCAAAGCACCAAAATCAGAGGTGGTATTCAGCAGGTTCTGACCAGTTCTGGAAATACCACCTCTGACTGGCCCTGCCCCCTTCTATTCTCTGCCTCCCAAGTCCCAGCTGATCGGTTGGTTCTTCTTTTGTTGCCCTGCACAGGAAAACGGAGCTGGAAAGCAGGTTAGTGGGGTGGGGTGGGAATAGAGATTTTACAGTATCTTTCCCCTGCCACACCCACCAAGCCACGCCAATAGAACCGGTAGTTGAAAAATTTGAATCCCACCACTGACCAAAACTTATCATTTGAACTTCCAAAGACATTGAAGTTTGGATGGAGTTCCCTTAGTCAACCCCCAGAAGACAATAAACTTTGTTTAATATTACCAGAAGGTAAAATGAATCTAGAGAATGCTTTTTTTTCCCAGCAAGCTCACTTTGATTGATGAAGCTGTAGCAGCAAAATGTCTCAAATGAAGAAAAAAATTAATCCAGTTGCATGATTCAAACTTTTAGACACCTTGGGCAGGATGATTGAGACTCTCTTCAATAACATAGAAAATGCTCTTATTCGCTGCATTTCGTTTTATGTCCAGAAATGGGTGCTGGGGGGGGGGGTTTCCTGAAATAGTGAAATAATGAAATAACTTCATATCCTGAGAGAAGGCGCTTTCAACAGTTTAACACTCAGTGCTGTGCCATTACCAGATAACGTCTAAATCACATACCTTGAGATCCTTTCTCGCCTCACTCAAGAGCAGCTTGTAATATTAACAATTTCCTTGCTCCATTTCTCTTGGCTTTAAACCATATGGTCAAACGGTGAGGTTTAATGCATTCAAAAGCTTCCCAAAATTATAAACTTTCAACCGGGGAGGTTAAAAAAAAAGAGAGAGAGAGACTATTGTAGACTCGTACGTTTGTATACTATTCATTTCACTTAATTTTTATTCACTTTGCCCCTTAGCTTAAATTAAGAGTTGTTTTATGGTGGAGCTGACCACAATTTGAACTACCAAGAATAGACTACCAAGAATAGACTACCAAGTTCACTATAAGTCGTGTTCGACTTATGACCGGTCGCTTAGCAACAATTCCAAGTTACAAAAGATCCCTCAAAGGGGACTTGTGGTCTGGTTCTGAAGTTCCAATGGCTGACCCTGACTTGATCAACCTGCTTTTTTTTTTCTCAATTTTTCATATTTTCTTATCTGCCTAAGCAGGAAGAAAATGCACATTCTTGTAGCCTACCCATTTGACAATGGGTAGCAATAACAAGAGCTTTTAGACTTATATACCACTTCATAGTGCTTTACAGCCTCCTCTAAGTGGTTTAGAAAGTCAGCATATCACCCCCAACAATCTGGGTTTTCATTTTACTGACCTCAAAAGAAGGGAAGGCTGAGTCAATCTTGAGGATCAAACTTCTAGCAGTTGGCAGAATTCGCCTGCAATATTCGAGCCACTGTGCCACCAGGGCTCCTACAGTGATAAGGGCGATTATTATGCAACTTTGATTCTCCAGATATTTTTGTTTCCAAATTCTGCTGTCTGAGAAGCGTGAGTCAGATTAGATTCCTCCCATTGAAACTGGGAGAAGTTAAAGGTTTGATTCCTGACCCCTTTCGAGTTCTGATGATAGAAGGCAACATAACTGCAGTCTGCCCATTTAATAAGGAATCCATTATTTTCATACAGATACGCACATATCTATAGCAGAAGATCACAGAACTGCCTGTGCAATTGGCACAGGGGAGGGGGAAAAAATCCACTTCTCTCCTAAGAATGCTCATTTCTCAAATGACACTCAGCAGCTCCAAACACAATATTGCATGGCTATAATTTTATCCGCTGCAGAACGGGAAAGGCTGAGAGAAACAGCAGTCAATAAGAATATTTAATAAGCACAACCAGAGCCGGCAAGAGTACAACTGAATTCTTGCCAACTTGTTATCCTTAAGGGCCCTATTCCATCCAATTTGCGCCCCTTAAAAACTAATTTTCTTTCATTTCGTTTAAGTGCTCGTCCTTCCCTGCCGTTTCACAACAATCACCCTCTCCAAGTGAACAAGGCAGGGGAAATAATCAACAGGAAAGCAGGCGGGGAGAAGTGTGTGAGAGGACACTGTTGAAAGGAAGAGCCATGTGCAGCACAGAAACAACAGCAAGACGAAACCAATTTGCTGGGGAGACTCCTTGGAAAGGCACACTCTGTGTGCATTGATATAAAATCTCACTGCAGCACTCCAAAAGCTTTAATAAAATGGCAGAAGGAATACCAGAGGCCACACCTGGAATACTGTGTCCAGTTTTGGTCCCCACGTTATACAAAAGATGTCCAGACTTTGGAAAGAGTGTAGAGAAGAGCAATACAAATGCTTTAGGGGCAAGGGTGCAATTCAACTGATATAACACCCAGTTGGGTAAGTGTGTGCTTTGCGTGCATATGCACACTTTGAACATGAGCACAGCCAAATGCATGTTCCATGTTTAAAAAAGCTAATACTTACCTTCAACTGCAGCTGAAGAAAACAGCTGAGGCACGGCAAACCGCTCTGCCACCCGAATCAGCTCTGCTCTAACAAAAAGACATAAAGCACAAGAAAGAGCATGGTCGTGTGGGCGGGCCCACATGCTCATCGGAGCAAACCAGTTCAGTACTGGCTGATTGTCACAACAAGGAGGTGCCTGATGGAATAGAAATAGCAATAGCACTGAGACTTATGTACCGCTTCACAGTGCTTCACAGCCCTCTCTAAGCGGTTTACAAACTCTGTCCCCCCAACAATTTTGGGTCCTCATTTTACCTACCTGGGAAGGATGGAAGGCTGAGTCAACCTTGAGCTTGGTGAGATTTGAACTGCCAAACTGCAGGCAGTTGGCAGTCAGCAGAAGCAGCCTGCAGTACTGCACTCTAACCACTGTGCCACCCAGGCTCATAAGAAAATCGATCCTCATATTGTCTGTCTCATTCATTCTGGTTTTTGATTTATTTTTAAAATTTTAATGTGCATTAAAATCTTCAAATCCCTCTGTTAACCAGAGTTTAAATTTTTAACTGCTTCTCTATTTATCTTTTAAAGCTCTGTAAGCCACCCAGATTTAATCTATAGATGAGATGGGTGACATCTGAATGAATGAATGAATGATTGAATGAATGAATGAATGAATGAATGAATATTGTGGTTCAGCTCCAAAAACCATGAAAGACACTCCGAGTTTCTTCTAAGCAGTTTCCTTTATTGTTCCCTGTAGACTAAAATCTTGCCAAACTAAAGCAAATACTTGCATCACTAAAATATATGTCTATAAGGTCTTTAGTGCTCTCTGAGATTGGTGCCTTTTTTTTTTTTTTTTTGCAGATGTTTTATAACTGAAATGGCCAATCGCTATACCTTCCATCACACATAAGGCTGCAAAACATTGAAGACTCCATTGCAATATTGCTCGTTAAGCTTCAGATTTTTCCTTAATTATTTGTTAGCAGGGATTCAATCTCCTTTCACTCTCCTGCCATTTTAGGAAAATCACTACGGAACCTTAAACCTACCCTAACCCCCCATCATCACCATCGAGAATCCTTCCTTAAAAACTCACAATGAAGTAAGGACTACAGACAACAGTGATCCCTCCAGCCGCTGCTAATAAGGATGCTAATAATTGCCAGTAACCATGTAGTAATTGCATGTTTGGTATGCTCTATAGGGTAACTCATGGGTCTGTCTTGAATTAATGGAGTTCAATTAGAGGACAGAGATTCCCTGATTTCTTGTAATTGTTTACCTTGGGACTCCCTCATCAAGTCTAAAGAGGCAGGGATGCTCCAACATGGCCCAAATTAGATGCAAAATGAGCACTGGTTTGCTCAGTTCAATGGATTACAGCCACTTACATCATAACTGTGAAGGTAAATTCTAGAGGGAGAATAGATCACATCAAGTCCCATTGTTCGACTATCCTCCAATGGATCCTTGCAATAAAGTTGAGCATCTATAATACATGTTTCTTCTGATCCAGTCCAGGGAAGAAAAATACAGAGGAGGACTAAAAATGTTTCCTACAATTTGCCCCTAATATATCTATATCTATATCTATATCTATATCTATATCTATATCTATATCTATATCTATATCTATATCTATATCTATATCTATATCTATATCTATCTATCTATCTATCTATCTATCTATCTATCTATCTATCTATCTATCTATCTATCTATTCCCTTCATTTGTGTGGTGGGGAGATTAAAGGAAATCATTTTCACTTTTAATTTTATTTCTGGGCAAAAATAGAAGAAAGGTTCAAAGAAATTCATCACGGTGGACCCCCATGTTCTTGTCACTCAATGAGTGAGCTTTGGATTATATGCAGAATGATTTCCTCAGTGGGATTTGGAAGATGTAGGACCTTCCAAATGTTTTGGGACCATCATTAACTCTACAAGGGAGGCCAGATGCTTCACTGAATTTTGCAAGTCTGCTTGCAATGTCTGACATAAATAACATCTGGAAGATTAAGGACATCAGCCTCACAACCAAATGTAGATTAGTTAACACATTTTCCCCCCTCCCTTTTTATGACCTGTAACCCCTTCCTTTGGTATGGATTTGGGGCAACTAAATGGATCTGAGCATTTACCATCCAGCTGCCCTTCCTGACATCTCTTTGCATCCTGATAAGAGAAACATGTGTTGCTGTCTAGGATTGAACTTTCAACCTTCCAAGTGGGAGGCAAGCATCTTCACCTCTAGGCCACTAAACCATTCAGATTAGTTAACACAATAATTTTCCCAATTCCTACTTAAGGCTGCAAAACTTGGGCCTCTGAAAAAGGCAGATAGGAGACAGGTGGATGCTTTTAAACTGTGGTACGGGGGGGCAGCTATCACATGGACTGCGAACAAAAACCAAACAGACTTTACCAAAAATATCACTTGAAGCCAAGACAGCCAAACAGAGTCTATCATATTTTGGTCATGTCATGAGAGCTGACTCAGTCAAAAAGTGAATCATGCTGGGAATTATGAGCAGAAAAAGAAGAAGGGGCCACCCCTTTTGCACCCACTGGCTGGCACTGTATAAGATGACATTGAGATTACCATGGCAAATCTGAAGGAGGCAGTGTGAGACAGAGGGGTCAGACATGCCTGAATGGCTGACAACAATGACAACAGCTTGTGTTTTATCTTCCTTCCCTCTTAGGCTCCAGGGAATCAGGGAAAATTAGCCCTGAGTCTCTTTCTAATACTCGCTTCTCTTCCCCAGCAGTGGTGCATTTCAAAAATTCTTACCACTGGTCCAGTGGGCCTGGCTTGGTGGACATGCTTTGTGCACACATATTTTGCATACACGAGCACACCAAACGTGCACTTTGCACAGGTGCAGAGGCATTGACTCACCTCCTGCAATCCTGCACTCTCCCTGTCACTTCAGCAGCTGCTGCGCGGCAATTGCTATGCTGTGCAAAGCAGGTGTGCTTCAAAAGCAAGTGTTGTGAATTAATAAAAGTACTTGAATAAAGATTATTAAGAGCTTGAAGTAAAGTGCAAGGTTCTAGCCCTGCACTTCTGATTGACCGATAATAGCGACATTGGATTGGTCCGTTCAGGAGAATCTGATTGGCTATTAACGAGCCTCTCCCATTGGTTAACGGAGCTAGCGCTCCCTGTGTTTTCATTGGTTAAATACTCAAGAGCTTGCCTATATAAAGGGGGCTGTTGTGGCCATAGAGCTGAGCTGTTACACATGTAAATAAAGAGTTTGAAGTTCACTGTTCACCGGCTCGTCTCCATCCTTAGCGCCCATGCACAGAACTTAACAGCAAGGAATAAAAGTTAATATGGGAGCCCAGGCAGGTGGGTAAGCCCAACGGCAGAGTGATGGAGAGAACCGGTTCGGTCTCCACTGTACATTGGCACTACCGGCTCGGCAGAACCAGGCCAAACCGGTAGAATACCACCACTGCCCCCCATCCTGGCTTAATGATTTTCTTTTTTTGTACCTGCTGTTGTTCTAACAGCAGTTGTAGTGGCCTTCTCAAAGGTCATCTTGGTGGGTATCTACAACAGCAGAGTTGGCCATGTTTCTTGATTATTCTGAGATTTCTAGTCTCAGCAGAGAGAGACAACCATAGCAGGAGATAATAAAGTCAAAACAGTGGGCACCGTTGGACAATCAAATGTCCACCCTTCCATAATATGTGCCTCAAAGATCTTTCAGATATAAAAAAGATGAATATGGGACTTCAACTGCCTAGTTTTATTCACTGTTGACCTTCTCGACAACAGGCCTGTCAATATGTCTAGAGAGTACTAAGCTGAGAAAGAGTAGTTAGGATATTCTACAAGAAAGAGAAAGATCTAGATTTAAACATTACCTCACATTTATGAAACTTTCTGAGCAAGTTTGAGTCATCTGAGAAACTCTGTGAGCAGCCACTATCTTCCTGACAAATCAATGCTCAAGATTGGTAAGACCACACTTGGAATACTGCATACAACTTTGTTCATCACATTATAAAAATGATGTTGAGACTCTGGAAAGAGGGCAGAGAACAGCAACAAAGGTGATCAGGGGTCTGAAGGCTAAAACATATAAGAGCAGTTGCAGGAACTGGGTGTGTCTAGTCTAGTGAAAAGAAGGGTGACAAGTGATGTGATCACTGTTGTGAATGAATAATACCAATAAAGTTGTCATTGAACTTAAAGTCAAGGGCAGGGTTCTGGCCCTGCACTTCTGATTGGCTGTTAATGGCAGGATCAGATTGGCCCATTCAGGAGCATCCGATTGGCCATTAACAGGCCATCCTCATTGGTTAACGGAGCTAGCGCTCCAGGTTTGCTATTGGTTGAATAGTTAATGAGTTGCCTATATAAGTAAGGCTATAACAGCCCTTGAGCTGAGCTGTCACAATATGTAAATAAAGAGTTTGAAGTTCACTGTTTCTACCAGCTCGTCTCCATCATTCACACCCATGCTCCAAACTTAACAATCACAGTGTTCCAATATTTGAGGGGCTGCCACATACTATTCTCCAAAGCACCTGAAGGCAGAACAAAAAGCAACAGATGGAAACTAATCAAGGAGAGAACCAACATAGAAATAAGAAGGAATTTCCTGACAGTGAGAACACCTCCAGAGTTGTAGGTGCTCCAACACTGGGTATTTTTAAAGAAGAGATTGGACAACCATTTATTTCAAATGGTTTAGAGTTTCCTGCCTGATCAGGGGGTTGGACTAGAAGATCTCCAGAGTCCCTTCCATTATTCTGATTTTTGTAAAGGTGAAGTGTAAAATGGTAAAATACAATGAGTAATTGGCAAGATAAGTGAGAGTCCGATATAATGTATACATACATACATACATACATACAAACTGTTATGTTCTGCGCATGGGTGCAAGGAGCGGAGACGAGGCAGTGAAAGTGAACTTCAACTCTTTATTAATCATCCTGAACAGAGCAATCACCTAGGACAGCAGCAGCCCTTTTATAGGGTTGGCTGCTGTCCTATTAGCCAATGTAAAACATGGAAGTGTTAAACCCTTGAACCAATGAGAGTTGGCCCGTTAACAGCCAATCAGATTTCCCAGAAAGGACCAATCCGATGTCGCTATTATCGGCCAATCAGAAGTGCAGGATTAGAACCCTGCTTTTTACTTAAGGTTGTTAAAACTTTATTAAACGCCTTTATTAGTTCATAACACCCCTCCCCCCTAGGTCTAATCGCGTAGATATGCAGGTTGTTTCAATTGCCTATTAGATTTGCGCTGTCCCACCAGTTCCTGTCTGTGGTCCGGTTCCGGTGGAACGTTTTTTGATTTATCTGGTACAGGCAGTTCCTCATCCCCACAGGATGACTCGGCACCGCTAATTCTGTCATCGTTGTCCTCCGGTTCCTGTGGGCTCGCCTCCATTGAGGTATTTCTCTGTGGCAAGGCACACCCCCTTTCTGATTCTTCTTCATGGAACGCGCCTGGCTGCTGACTTTCTTCGATTCTGTCATCCAGCATCTCGAATTCGGTTCCCTCGACATCCCCTCCCCCCTCAGTTTGAGGGTCACAGGATTCGTGGGAACTGGGTTGCAACCTAGAGCGAAGCTGATCTATATGGCATTTCCATATTTTCCCATCCATTGTTTGTACGTGGTACGATCTGGGCCTGGTGGCTTGGGTTACGGTTGCTTCGACCCACAACGGTTCGCTGGAAAGATTTTTAGCGAAGACTAAGTTGCCTACTTTGAATTTGTGGCACTTTCCTCTAGATCCACAGGGTTTCTCTGGTGCATAGGCCGGGTGGAGACGGTCAAGGTGGGAGTGAAGCCTGCGTCCCATTAACAGTTCAGCTGGCGTTTTGTTGGTTACACTGTGTGGGGTGATGTGTTGGAGTAGGAATATTCTGTTCAGTTTGTCGTCAATGTTCCCATGGTTCATCTTGTGGAGAGTTTTTTTAAGAAATTGGACCATGCGCTCAGCCCTTCCATTGGCCGCAGGGTGTGCCAGTGAGGTTAGCACATGGCGGATGCCCCGGTCTGCTAAGTATTGTTCAAACGCCAGGGTGGTGAACTGGGGTCCATTATTGGAGACTAAAATGTCTGGCAGTCCCTGTGTTGTGAATAGTTTATTAAATTTGCAGATGACTGAATCGGTTGCAGTAGTTTTCATCTTGTGGATTTCGAGCCAGTTGGAATAGGCATCTACTGTCAGGTGGAACATATGTCCCTTAGTCGGTCCCGCAAAGTCAATGTGGATGCGGGACCACGGCCCCCGGGGAGTTTCCCACTCTGTTGGAATCGCTCTAGGTGGGGCACTGCTGACTTCTTGGCATTTTAGACAAGTCTTCACCCAGGCTTCGATCTGCTTATCGGTGCCTGGCCACCACGCGTAGCTTCGTGCGAGCGCTTTCATACGCACGATGCCGAGGTGAGCATCATGCAATGCTTTCAAAACTGTTTGTTGTAACCACTCTGGGACGATGACTCTGTCTCCCCATAGGATGCAGCCCTTCTGTGAGAAAAGCTCTGTTTGCCGGTTTCTGAAAGAGGTGAAGTCGTCAGGGGTTTGGTCTGCTGGCCATCCTCGTTCGACCCAGCAGAGAACTCGCGACAGGACAGGATCTCATTTCGTTTCGACAGCGATGTCTCTGGCTGTTAGCGGCGGTGAATGTAGGGTTTCAATCTGGAGTGTTGTGAGGGTTGGAGCTGGGTTGTCGACGGTTTCCGGAAGTGGGGCATGGCTCAATGCGTCAGTGTAGGGAAGGGCGATGTTGCAATTTATAATTGTACACAGCTAAGAACTCTGACCAACGAGTCATTCTGGGTGACAATATATAAGGGGTTGGTTTGTCTCCTGCAATAATCCCCAGCAAGGGTTTGTGATCGGTAATTATCGTGAAGGCTCGTCCATACACATATTCATGAAACCGTTTCACAGCAGATACAACAGCAAGAGCCTCTTTGTCAATTTGGCTATAGTTGCATTCAGCTCTCGATAAGGTCCTTGAAAAATAAGCAATAGGGGCCTCACTACCGTTTGGTAACACATGGCTTAAAATGGCTCCTACTCCAAACAGTGAAGCATCACATGTAATGGTTAAAGGCAAAGTCTCGTTATACTGCATTAAAACAACATTGGAGGTTAGTAAGTTTTTCACTTGTCGGAATGCCTGCTCCTCTCGGTGTCCCCAGACCCAGGTGGCTTTTTTGTTGAGCAGTCTATGTAGGGGCTCAGCTATGGTCGCCTTCTGGGACAAGAAGATGTTGTAAAAGTTAATGAGCCCCAGGAAAGCTTGAAGGTCTGTTCTCTTCTTAGGTCTTGGTGCGTTTTTGATCGCTCTTAGTTTGCCCTCAATGGGGTGAATTCCTTGCTTATCGAGGAGGTACCCCAGGAACTCTACTTTCTCTGTACACAGTTGACATTTATTTTTTTTTAACCTTTAGGCTGGAGTCTTTAAATTTTTGGAGGACCATTCTAAGACGCTTCTCTAGTACTTCTCTATTAGGGGCCGCAGTTAAAACATCATAAAAATATGGTATGACTCCCATGAGCCCTTGTAAAAGTCTCTCCATCAGACTTTGGAAAATCCCTGGAGCTACGCTCACTCCGAATTGGAGTCGGTTGCATTTAAAAGCGCCTCAGTGCGTAACGATAGTCTGCGCTTCCATGGTTTTTTTATCTAGGGGTAGCTGTTGGTACGCTTGCGCTAAATCCAATTTAGCGAAGATTTTTCCGCCCCCCAGGGAATGGAGAAGGTGTTGAACCACCGGCACCGGGTAAGTGTTCTGTTGTAGGGCGTGATTTAGGGTGGCCCGGTAGTCCCCACAAATTCTTAATGATCCATCCGGTTTGATGGGTGTTACGATTGGGGTTTCCCAACTGGCGTGGTCAGTTGGTTCTAAAATACCCTGGGCTATTAATTTATTGAGCTGCCCGTCGATCTTTGGTTTTAGAGCAAAAGGCTCCCGACGAGGCTTAAGGCGGATGGGGGCTACTTCAGGGTTAAGGTTAAATGATCTCAGGGTCCCCTTGTACTCGCCTAGTTTGTCTGCAAAGACGTCCTGGAATTCCTGGACGAGGGCTTCCTCCCTGTCGTCGCTTCTGGTTTGGTGAATGCCAGCTACCTCGATCCCGAGTGGGGTGAACCATTGAAGGCCTAACAAACTAGGCTGATCACGATTGACGACGGTCAGCGGTAGCGATGCAGTGCGGTTTTTGAATGATACTTGGACTTGGCTGGAGCTGACGACCAGAATTCGGTTCCCCTGGTAATCTTTGAGTATAATTCTTTGGGCTCTGAGGTCTTGACGCCGGATGGCAGGGATTAACTGCTTGAGGATTTTCCAGGAAACCATTGAGAGGGATGACCCTGAGTCGATTTCCATCACGCAAGGTTGGTTCTCGATGGCGACCCTCACTCAGATCTTCTTTTCATCTAACGATGAAGCGTGACCGATGGTAATGGTTTGGTGTGCCTCTTCCCGTCTTGTTGAAGTGGCCAGTGTTTTATTTCTGTAGGAGTGGTTGTTCCATTGGTGGTTCAAGTGTTCCCGACTCACAGGACGATTCCCTGTGGTCTGGCGGTAGTTGTTTTCGCTCCGGATTGGGCTGGATCTTCGCTTGCTTCTACAGACCTTCCCAATGTGGCCTCTTTTTCCACAGGAATGGCAGAGCGCATCGAGGAATTTGTAGTCTGATCGCGGGTGGTTTGCCCCACAACCCGCGCATTGGTGCGGTAGTCTTTGATTCCGCGGGTTGCGTTGGTCACGTTCAGACCGGAGCTGGTTGACCTCCTCCTCATCATTTTCTGATGGAGATTCGAGGTCTTCATGGTGGGTCGCTGTTGTGTGCCTCTCTAGGCGAGGTGAGATATCATTGGCGAGTTGACGGAGCAGTGCGTAGGTGCGGCGCATTCGGGCGGCCGACTTCCTGGTTGCTTCTGCTGCAGTAGCATCTTTGATGACATCGGCAAGATCGATTTCCCCTTTGGCCATGATCTTGCTCTGCGCTGAGTGGTCATCTAATCCCAGAACTATTCGGTCTCTCAGAGCTTCTTCAAGGTCTGCAAACCCATAGAGGCCTCCCAAGTTCTGGAGGTCCGCGATGAAATCTGCGACTCTCTCTCCTTTCCGTTGGTCCCTCTGATAAAACTCATGTCTTCGGACAAGTGTTGGTACGGTGGGTGCATAGTGGGCCCATAGAAGGGGCGCAAGGACGTCCCAGTCCATGGATTTCACCTCAGTCGGTTTCGCTAGTGCCTTGGCCATCTTAAAGATGGCAGGCCCACAATGGGTCAGGAACACTGCTCGCTTTTTCCCCATAGTTGCGTCTTTCAAGTTGTTGGTCTCCAGAAGCATCTGGAACCAGTCCATGTACGAGTCCCAGTCTTCTTGTGCTGGGTCAAATGGAGCGGGTGGTATGGCACCGACGGACATGGTTTCCATTGTCGATGCGCCTTCAGCCACGTGCTCTGTTTGGTGCTCTGTAAGTCTTTAGTCAGCTCTGATGTCTCCACATCCCACCTTCGTCGCCAGTGTTATGTTCTGCGCATGGGTGCAAGGAGCGGAGACGAGGCAGTGAACAGTGAACTTCAACTCTTTATTAAGCATACTGAACAGAGCAATCACTTAGGGCAGCAGCAGCCCTTTTATAGGGTTGGCTGCTGTCCTATTAGCCAATGAAAAACATGGAAGTGTTAAACCCTTGAACCAATAAGAGTTGGCCCATTAACAGCCAATCAGATTTCCCAGAAAGGACCAATCCAATGTCGCTATTATCGGCCAATCAGAAGTGCAGGATTAGAACCCTGCTTTTTACTTAAGGTTGTTAAAACTTTATTAAACACCTTTATTAGTTCATAACACATACATACATACATACCAAACCAATAGACCCTTACTTAGTTTTCATCAGTATTTTAAACTTTTTGCTGTTGTATTACAAATGGCAGTTGCCAAGAGCAGGAGGAGGCAGCTGCTCACTCTGGGTTCCAATCTATATCTTAAGCTGGCAATAAAAAGATTTATTGGAAGCTAATTGTGGGATCATAAGAACTCCAGAAGTGTTGAAGATTCATATTGATTTATAAAAGGAGATTTAGAGTGTCTTTTTTTAAATTGCAGATGCTGATAATTTAAGAGTGACAGACATGGACGTAAATCTTGCTTTTCCAGACACTGACCTTCTGCACTTGGTTTACTTTAAAGAAAATCCACAGGAGTGAGATGACATGATCATCTCTATTGTAGACAAGAATAGAATAGAATAGAATAGAATAGAATAGAATAGAATAGAATAGAGTAGAATAGAGTAGAATAGAGTAGAGTGGAATGGAATGGAATGGAATGGAATGGAATAGAATAGAATAGAATCGAATCGAATCGAATCGAATAGAATAGAATAGAATAGAATAGAATAGAATAGAATAGAATAGAATAGAATAGAATGGAGTGGAGTGGAGTGGAGTGGAATGGAATGGAATGGAATGGAATGGAATAGAGTAGAGTAGAGTAGAATAGAATAGAATAGAATAGAATAGAATAGAATAGAATAGAATAGAATAGAATAGAATAGAATAGAATAGAATTCTTTATTGGCCAAGTATGATTGGATACACAAGGTATTTGTCTTGGTGCAAATACTCTTAATAAACATGAAAGAAAAGATATATTCATCAAGAGTCAAGAATCATAAGGTACAACACTTAATAATAGCACAATAAGCAATCAATATAAATTGTAAGGATACATGAGATAAAGTTACAGTCATACAGTCACCAGTGGGAGGGGATGGGTGATAAGGAGTGATGAGAAAATTAATAGTAATAGTAGTGCAGACTTTGTAAATAGTTGGACGGTGTTGAGGGAATTATTTATTTAGCAGAGTGATGGCATTTATGGTAAAACTGTCCTTGAGTCTAGTTGTTCTGGGGTGCAGTGCTTTATAGTGTCGTTTTGAGGGAAGGAGTTGAAACAGTCCAGAATGTAAATATTTTCACAGCCTTCTTTTTGACTCCTGCAGTGTACAGGTCCTCAGTGGAAGGCAGGCTGGTAATAATTGTTTTTTCTGCAGTCCTAATTAGTCTCCGAAGTCTGTGTCTGTCCTATTGGGTTGCAGAACCAAACCAGTCAGTTATAGAGGTGCAGATGACAGATTCAATAATTCCTCTGTAAAACTGTATCAGCAGCTCCTGGGCAGTTTTTGAGCTTTCTGAGTTGACGCAGAAAGAACATACTTTATTGTGCTTTTTTGATGACATTTTTGATGTTAGGTGTCCATTTTAAGTCATGTGATATAATAGAAGCTAGAAATTTGAAGGTCTCTACTGTTGATACTGTTATGGACTAAGCCAACGCAGCGATTCAACCTTCAACAACTTTACTTAACAGGCTTGTAATCCTGCACTTCTCATTGGCCCGTAGATAGCGAGTCGTGATTGGTCGTTTTTGGCCAGTCTGATTGGCTGTTAATGGGGGCCCCTGATTGGATGCTTGTGAAAGCGGGTAACTCAATTCATTGGCTGTTTTGACAGCAGCCAGCTCTATAAAAGAGCTGCTGCTGCCCAAGTATTTTGCTCTGTTCTTTCCTGTTAATAAAGAGTTGAAGTCACCATTCGATGTCTCATCTCCATTCCTTGCCCCCATGCCCAGGACTTAACTCTGGCGACGAGGGTGGGATGCAGAGACTATAGCTGACTAAGAACACATCGAACAAGACAGAGCACGTGGCGAAAGAGTGCACGCAACAAACGGTAAGATGACCAGCGGCGCCGTACCACCCGCTCCATTCGACCCAGCAACCGAAGACTGGGACTCGTATATAGATCGCTTCCAGATGTTCCTGGAAACCAACAACTTAAAAGATGCTACGCCTGGCAAGAAACGAGCGGTGTTCCTGACTCATTGCAGCCCCACCATTTTCAAAATGGCTAAAGCACTAGCAAAACCGGTGGAAGTGAAGACCATGGATTGGGATACCCTTGCTCCAATCTTCTGGGCCCATTACGCACCCGCAATACCTACACTGATACGAAGACACAAATTTTACCAGAGGGACCAACGGAAGGACAAGAGCATTGGTAATTTTGTAGCCGACCTCCGGAACCTAGGAGGCTTTTGTGGTTTTGCAAACTTAGAGGAAGCCCTAAGATGCACCACACGTGCAGAGTAAACTGATGGTGAAAGGCGACATCAGCCTTACAGATGTCATTGCCGACGTTACTGCCGCAGAAGCAACCAGGAAGTCAGCTGCTCGAATGCGCCAAGCGAATGCACTGTTTCGCCAACTCGCCAACGAGATCCCACTCGCCACTGAAAAGCACTCTACCACTACCCACCACGAAGACCTTGAATCATCCTCAGACAGTGATGAAGAGGAGATCAACCAGCTCCGCTCGGAACGAGAGCGAAGGAACCAGAGATGTCCGTGCCAATGTGCTGGCTGCAGGGCAAACCACCCACGATCGGACTGCAAATTCCTCGACGCACTCTGCCGTAACTGCGGAAAAAAGGGCCACATCGCGAAGGTCTGCAGAAGCAGACGAGAGTCCAGTCCCAACCGAAGGAAGAACAACCTCCGTCGGGAGATAGGCAAACCTCCTGAGAACCGGGACCGTCTGAACCACCAATGGAACAACCACTACTACTACAGAAACCAAGCACCTGCCTCTTCAACGAGACGAGAAGAGACCCACCAAACCATTATCATCGGCCACGCTTCATCATTCGATGCAAGAAAGATCCGCGTAAAGGTTACTATTGAGAATCGACCGTGTGTGATGGAAGTCGATTCGGGATCACCCCTATCGATGGTAACCTGGAAAACCCTCAAACAGCTGATCCCTGCCATCTCCCGCCAGGACCTCAGCATGCAACGAATCATCCTGAAAGACTACCAGGAAAACAGAATTCCAGTTGTCGGTTCCAGCCATGTCCAAGTATCTTTTAAGGACCGCACAGTGATGCTTCCCCTGACTGTCGTCGATCGTGACCGACCCAGCTTGTTAGGGTTACAGTGGTTCGCGCCACTCGGGATTGAACTAGCTGGCATAAACCAAACCAGAAGCGATGACTGGGAAGAGGCTCTCATCCAGGAATTCCAAGACGTGTTCACAGGAACATTAGGCAAGTACAAGGGGACCCCTATATCATTTAATCTCAGCTCCGACATAGCTCCCATTCAGCTTAAACCTCATCGGGTACCTTTTGCCTTAAAACCGAAGATCGACAAGCAGCTAGATAAACTGATAGCCCAGGGCGTATTGGAACCAATTGACCACGCCCGCTGGGAAACCCCGATAGTAACGCCCACGAAGCCGGATGGTTCGTTAAAAAATTTTGGGGATTACCGGGCCACCCTAAATCATGCTCTTCAACAGAGCGCTTACCCAGTTCCGGTGGTTCAACACCTTCTTCATTCCCTGGGTGGGGAAAAATATTTGCGGAATTGGACTTAGCTCAGGCGTACCAGCAACTACCTGTAGACGCAACAACTGCAGAAGCCCAGACAATCGTTACACATAGAGGCGCTTTTAAGTGCAATAGACTCCAATTCGGAGTAAGCGTGGCACCGGGCATTTTCCAAAGTTTAATGGAGAGACTTTTACAAGGCATAAAAGGCATCGTGCCTCATTTTGACGATGTCCTAATAGCTGCCCCCACTAAAGAGTTATTAGTACAACGACTCAGAAAAGTCCTGCAGAAATTCAAAGATGCTGGTCTGAAGGTAAAAAGGGACAAGTGTCAACTTTGTACGGAGAGAATGGAGTTCCTGGGATACCTTCTCAACAGCCAGGGAATCCACCCTACCGAAAAAAAACTAACCGCAATCAAAAAAGCCCCGAGACCTAGGAATAAGACAGACCTCCAATTCTTCTTGGGACTCATTAACTTTTATAACATTTTCTTGCCTCAGAAGGCAACTGTAGCCGAGCCCCTACATAGACTTCTCGATAAAAAGGCTTCCTGGGTCTGGGGATGGCGTGAAGAGAAAGCGTTCAAAGAGATAAAAGACCTTTTAATCTCCAATGCTGTATTAATGCAATACAACGAGACTCTACCTTTGACAGTTATCTGTGATGCCTCACCATTTGGAGTGGGAGCCATCTTAAGCCATGTACTACCAAATGGAAATGAGGCACCTATTGCGTTCTTTTTGAGAACCTTGTCCAAAACCGAAAGGAACTATAGTCAACTTGATAAACTTGATAAAGAGGCTCTCGCTATTGTATCTGCAATTAAATGTTTTCATGAATACGTATATGGGAGACCATTTACTATAATTACAGACCACAAGCCGTTACTTGGTATTTTGGCGGGAAACAAACCAACTCCCCATATATTATCACCAAGAATGACACGTTGGTCAGAATTCTTAGCCGCCCACGATTACCGATTGCAACACTGCCCGGGGAAAACCATTCCCCACACTGATGCTTTGAGCCGCTCTCCACTACCAGACATCATAGAGGACCTGCTCCAACCTTAGCCGTATTGCAAATCAAAACACTCAAATCGCCGCCGCTGACCGCTCGAGACATCGCCTTAGAGACAAAAAAGGACCCTGTTTTGGCATGAGTCCTCAGCTGGATAGAACGGGATTGGCCGGTCAGCACAACCAATGACACGTTCAAGTCATTTAGGAATAGTCAAACAGAGCTATTCTCCCAGAAAGGCTGCATAATGTGGGGAGACAGAGTCATAGTCCCAGAGAAATTGCAATATAGGGTATTGAAAATGCTGCACGATGGACATCGAGGCATCGTGCAAATGAAGGCATTGGCCAGGAGTTATGCATGGTGGCCTGGCTTAGATAAACAGATAGAGACCTTGGTAGCAAAATGCAGCAAATGCCAGGAGACTCGCTCCGCTCCGCCAAAGACTCCTCCAACTCAGTGGGAGACGCCTCGAGGTCCTTGGTCCTGTATCCACATCGATTTTATGGGACCCACAAGAGGACACACTTTCCTCCTAACATTGGATGCCTATTCAAACTGGCTCGAAGTCCACAAGATGAAAAGTACCACCACAGATGCAGTCACTAAAAAACTGAATAAACTATTCGCTACCCACGGACTTCCGGATGCCCTGGTCTCCGATAATGGCCCCCAATTCACTGCCCTGCCATTCGAACAGTACCTGGCAGATTGGGGCATCCGCCATGCTTTAACATCGCCAGTTCACCCTGCGGCCAATGGTAGGGCTGAGCGAATGGTTCAATTTGTAAAACAAACCTTGCACAAAATGGACCATGGCGACATTGACGACAAAATAAACCGGATGCTGCTTCTCCAGCACATAACCCCAAACAGCACCATGAACAAAACCCCAGCTGAACTCCTGATGGGTCGCAAACTTCACTCGCATCTCGATCGCCTCCACCCAAACTACACACCGGAACAACGGGATCCAGCAGCAAGTGTCGGGCTTTCCAGGAAGGTGACCTCATGTTTGCAAAAAACTTCTCGGGCGACCCATTGTGGGTCCCCATGACAATAACGCAACTTACAGGACCCCGATCCTATCGCCTACAAACCGCAGACGGTAATATGTGGAAACGCCACATAGACCAACTCCGTACCAGATTAGCACCGGAACCTCTAGCTGGGGGGGGAAGGAACATTGAGGAGGCCGAAGAAGAAATGAAAATCGAAACCCAACAGCCTATACAACCAAACAGGGGATACTCACCATCCGAAGGAGAACCGAGCCAGGGAGTGGCCTCGCCGTGTGACAGCACTGCGTTGGAGGCGGTTCCAGGGAACTCAGAAGACAGCACTGACATAAGCAGAGAAAGCAGCCCAGGGCCACAATCTTCCCCATCCAGCCCAGTGAGCAGCCTACCGGAACCAGAACCAAGAAAGAAACCAGTGGAACCGCGCAGGTCAAGCAGACAGGTGAAGCGACCTGCCTATTTACAAGAATACATCACCCCACCCCTCAGACGGAACCTAGGGGGGAAGGGTGTTGTGGACTAAGCCAACACAGCGATTCAACCCTCAACAACTTTACTTTACAGCAGGCTTGTAATCCTGCACTTCTCATTGGCCCGTAGATAGCGAGTCATGATTGGTCGTTTTTGGCCAGTCTGATTGGCTGTTAACGGGGGCCCCTGATTGGATGCTTGTGAAAGCAGGTAACTCAATTCATTGGCTGTTTTGACAGCAGCCAGCTCTATAAAAGAGCTGCTGCTGCCCAAGTATTTTGCTCTGTTCTTTCCTGTTAATAAAGAGTTGAAGTCACCGTTCGATATCTCGTCTCCATTCCTTGCACCCATGCCCAGGACTTAACTGATACTGTGTTGTCTAGTATTGTAAGAGGTGGTAGTTTCTCCTAAAGCCTACCACCATTTCTACAGTCTTGAGTGTGTTTAGTTCCAGATGGTTCCAGTTACACCACGAGGTAAGTTGTATAACCTCCCATCTGTATGAGGATTCATCATTGTCTCGAATGAAACCAATCACCGTTGTGTCATCTGCAAACTTCAGTATTTTAACAGATGGATCGTTTGAGATGCAGTCATTGGTATATAGGGAGAAAAGAAGTGGAGAAAGCACACAGCCTTGGGGGGGCCCTGTGCTAATTGTACAGATATCAAATATGATTCTGCTGCTTCCTGTCTGTTAGGATGAAGGTACATATGCATAGAACATTTGTCTACTGCCCACTGAAAGATGCAGAAGTTAACACCCATATGTAGGTCTACTGGTACTCCTTGACTTACAACAGTTCAGTTACTGACCATCACAACAGCACTGAAAATAGTGACTTATGACAATTGTTCACACTTTTGACCATTGCAGCATCCCCATGATCAAAATTTGGATGCTTAGCAACTGACTCATATTTATGACAGATCCCCTTTTGCGATGTTCTTACAAGCAAAGTCAATGGGGAAGCCAGAATCACTTAACAACCATGTTACTAATTTAATAACTGTGGTGATTCGCTTAAGAACTGTGGCAGGAAAGGATGTAAAAGGGGGCAAGATTCACTTAACACATCTTTCACTTAGCAAACAGAAATTCAGAGCTTAATTGTGGTCATAAGTCAAGGACAACCTATATTTAGCCATTCCCCAGGTGGGTTTGGGTGTCAATTGACCTTCTTGTTACCCTGGAAACTATCTATTTTTACACGTCCTTTACAATGCAATTATGTACACAATGCAGGGAAACCGCTACTCCTCCAAAATCTTTGTTTTTGAGGCGATACTGAATCTCAGATTTATGGGAAGATAATTATGGGATCATAAGAACTCCAAAAGTATTCATCCAGTAGTGGGATTCAAATTTTTTTACTACCAGTTCTGTGGGCGTGGCTTGGTGAGCGTGGCATGTCTTAGTGGGCGTGGCAGGGGAAGGATATTGTAAAATCTCCATTTCCTCCCCATTTCTCAGGGAAGGTTATTGCACAATCCCCATTCCACTAACCTGCTTTACAGCTCCGTTCTCCTGTGCAGGGCAACAAAAGAAGACCCAGCCAATCAGCTGGGATTTGAGAGGCAGAGGATAGATGGGGGTGGGGCCAGTCAGAGGTAGTATTTGCTGATTCTCCGAACTACTCAAAATTTCCACTACTGGTTCTCCAGAACTGATCAGAACCTGCTGAATACTACCTCTGTCTTCATCTTTACCAACTGTTGCAAAGTTCTACACACTACCAGTTGTAAGTCTCTTATTTTCAGTGAGGGTTTAATTTCAAAGCATTGGCACCAGGCGTGGTATTCAGCCAGTTCTGACCAGTTCTGGAGAACCGGTAGCGGAAATTTTGAGTAGTTCGGAGAACCGGCAAATCCCACCTCTGACTGGCCTCGCCCCCATCTATTCTCTGTCTCCCATTGAATCCCAGCTGATCGGCTGGGTTTTCTTTGGTTGCCCTGCACAGGAGAACGGAGCTGGAAAGCAGGTTAGTGGGGTGGGGAGGGAATGGGGATTTCGCAGTATCCTTCCCTTGCCATGCCTACCAAGCCACGCCCACAGAACCAGGAGTAAAAAAATTTGAATCCCACCACTGATTCACACCAATAACCAACCTTTTCTGGAGGCCATTTCCCCTCTGTTTATTAATTTAGCCTTCTTTCTCCCTCCACTTCTGAAAGTCAAAGAATAAAGACAGAAATGTGCAGGTCTGACTTATTAAAGGTGCCTTGAGGATTCTCTCTCTCTCTCTCTCTTTCTCCTCTTTCTTAAATGGTTCAGGAAAACTCATTCTGAGATAAAAGTCTGTCATCAGCAAATGAGAATTACAGCGGGCTTAATCGATTCTGATATAATCACATTTCTTTTGAGGCCTTTCTCCCCTCAACCTTTTTCTTTCTTTCTTTCTTTCTAATCCTTCCAGGCTTCTGCTTTGGAGAATAGAGGAGGGGAAGGGAAAACCCTTTTTTCAGTGCTGAAAGCATAAGTATCTTGTGATGAATATAGCAGCAAATGAAAAACTTTATCTCGAAAACTTCCTTTGTCGACAAACCTCTTGAGGAAAGCGGGAGTCATTGGTGGTGGCAGCTGGAAAAAAAAATATATTGTTCCCAGATGAATATTTCCTTCACCTTCAGATGTATCAGCCTAGGAAATGCCACTTTTCACAAACAGGGAAATAATTCTGTGTTGTGTCCTGTGCATTTATGTATGGGCCTTATATGGCTGTTTTTTGGCAGCACTCGACTCCCCAGTTTTGTGGGACTTCTGGGTCTCAGGGAAGCCTTCTGGGGAGGGGCGTTTTTTCTCCCTGAAGGCTTCCCTGTGGCTCAGGAAGGAAAATAACAGAGCCCGGAGAGGGCATGAAGCACTCCCACGCCCTCCATTTTGGAGACTTCTGGGCCTCAGGGAAGCCTCCTGGGTGAAGCAGTAAGACAAGAGGGGAATTCCAGCATAGCTGTTCATAGGAACAGCTGATCGTCGGGAGGGGAAAAAATAGCTTAAGGAGTATGTTATGAATGCATAATATCAATAAAATTATCATTGAGCTTGAAGTCTAGTGCAGGGTTCTGGCCCTGCACTTCTGATTGGCTGTTGATGGCCCGATCGGATTGGCCCATTTGGAAGCATCCGATTGGCCACTAACAGACCATTCCTATTGGTTAAACGGAGCTAGCACTCCAGGTTCGCTATTGGTTAAGTAGTTAATGAGTTGCCTATATAAGTAAGGCTTGAGCAGCCTTTGAGCTGAGCTGTCACATCATGTAAATAAAGAGTTTGAAGTTCACTGTTTCTACTGGCTCGTCTCCATCTTTCATACCCATGCTCCAGACTTAACAGAGTAACTAGGCAGGGAAGAGCCCAGTCAGCGAGGTCGGACATGCACAAGATGTTGCGCATGCGTGATAAGGACTGACTGGGTGGGGAGGGGAGGGAAAGGTGGAGAGGGTCGGGGCCAGACAGGGGCATGATTTGCCAGTTCTCTGCGCAGAATCATAACAACCGGTCTGAACCGGTAGAATCTCACCCCTGATTATGACCAATTTTCACACTTAGGATTGTTGCAGCATTCCCATGGTGACATGATCCAAATTCTAGACACTTGGCAACGGACTCAGATTTATGACGGTTACAGTGTCCCAGACTCATGTGATCAACTTTTTGAAAAAGCTTGACTAGCAAAATCAATGGGGAAGCCAAATTCACTTAATGACAACTGTGACTAACTTAACCACTTCAGTGATTCACTTAACAACCGTGACAAGCAAGATCGTAAAATGGGGCAAAAGTCATTTAACAAATGTCTCACTTAGCAACAAAAATTTGGGGGCTCCATTGGGGTCGTAAGTCAAGGATTCGCTGTAAGTATTTTTCCCAGTGTAACAGGCAATTTTTAGGAAGATTGAAGCTGACTTCCAAAGATAGGGAAAACTGTCTTAATTTAAACCTTTTTTTTTTTTCAATTTTAAGCACGTTTTGATAGGTCATAAATAACCACGTTCCCATTGCTGCTCACTCCAACAAGATATTTAGATTCTGGCTTTTACCTCAGTGGTGGGATTCAAAAAAATTTAGTTCCGGTTTTGTGGGTGTGGCTTGATGGGCTGGCTTGGAGGGCATGGCAGGGGAAGGATACTGCAAAATCTCCATTCCCTCCCCACTCCTGGGGGAAGAATACTGCAAAATCCCCATTTCCTCCTCAGACCACTAACCTGCTTTCCAGCTCCATTCTCCTGTGCAGGGCAACCAAAGAAGACCCAGACGATCAGCTGGCGCTCGGGAGGCAGAGAATAGATGGGAGCAGGGCCAGTTAGAGGTGGGATTTGCAGGTTCTCTGAACTACTCAAAATTTCCACTACTGGTTCTCCAGAACTGGTCAGAACCTGCTGAATACCATCTCTGTTTTACCTATTTACCAAACGGAAAAAGCAAAAATGTTTTTCATTCCCAATTGAAGATGAATGGACTTGACCATTGACCATTTTATGGGTTATACCCAAAGATGAGCAGTAAATCGGTCAAACTCTTTGATGAAAGGAAGTAGCTCTTTGGAATAGATTGTGAGGTCTACTGATAATCATTAATGCCCAGTCCACTTGTTACCAGCCATTTCTGGCCCTATAGGGTTACTTCCTATATCTAGGGGTTCCACAGCTCTCACCCAGAACAACATAGTATAAGGTAATTTGAAGAATCTCTTCCACCTATAGGCCATCGCAAAAGACATCTCACTGAGCATTGTTCTGAGGACTGTGTCAAAACAAAATGAATATGATATTGAGAACCAGTTTGGTCTAGTGGTTGAGGCACCAAGTTAGAAACCAGGAGACTGTGAGTTCTAGTCCCGCCTTAGGCATGGAAAGATGGATGAGAGACCATGGGCCAATCACCAGGAGACTTTTCTAGTCTCGCCTTAGAAATGAAAGCCAACTGGTTGATCATGGGCCAATCACCAGAAGACTTTGAGTTCTAGTCCCGCCTTAGGCATGAAAAGCTGAATGAATAACTCTGGTCCAATCACCAGGAGACTTTGAGTTCTAGTCCCGCCTTAGGCATGAAAAGCTGAATGAATAACTCTGGTCCAATCACCAGGAGACTTTGAGTTCCAGTCCTGCCTTAGGCATGGAAAGATGGATGAGGGACCTTGGGCCAATCACCAGGAGACTTTGAGTTCTAGTCTCGCCTTAGGAATGAAAGCCAACTGGTTGACCATGGGCCAATCACCAGGAGACTTTGAGTTCTAGTCCCACCTTAGGCATGAAAAGCTGAATGAATAACTCTGGTCCAATCACCAGGAGACTTTGAGTTCTAGTCCCACCTTAGGCATGAAAAGCTGAATGAATAACTCTGGTCCAATCACCAGGAGACTTTGAGTTCTAGTCCTGCCTTAGGCATGAAAAGCTGGATGGATGATAACTCTGGAACAATCACCAGAAGATCAGAAATGAGTTCCAGTCACATCTCAGGCATGAAAGCTGCCTGAGTAATTCTGAGTTAGTCTCTTTCTCTCAGCCTAACCCACCTCACAGGGTTGTTGTTGTGGGGAAAATGGGAAAAGGAAGGACTATTAGGTATGTTTGTCTCCTTAAGTTATTTATAAAAATAATAAAGGCAGGAAATAAATAAATGAATAATCTAGCCAGTCTAATAATGATATTATTATCGCCATGGAAAAGGGAAATTGAAGGCAACCCAGAGTGGGGATAAAACAAGATTAACAAATTATTTTTCCAGCCATCTTCTTCTCCCAAACCTCAGGTTGATCTTCCTGACTTTTACTGCAAGGAAATGCAGAAGACATCTGGAACTCAAGTGCTCCATTTTTCTGACCATCATCAAAGAGTTATTTATTCATTTATTTATTATTTAAATGTGTTAGAGACACCCAGTTCCTTCCCATTATTCTTACTGTACTAAGAGGAAAACATATTTAAACTTTTCTCCTTTGTGGCCAAATTCCCCCAAATTCAGACCAAATTAGACATGGTTTAAATATTCAGATTTAGATTGGATTCACTACATTGGATATAGTTTAAATATTTGAGATTATGTGTTTGCATCTTCTCCCCAGGTTGAATCCCCTATGGAATGAAAAGGTTTACCAATCACACAAAAGTCTCGGGATATAAGCAGTCATGCTGGTTATCTACCACTCAGAAATTTGGAGGCAATGGGCCATGAGGTTAATTCAGCTAAGTAAATCTTTATGCCTTTATCCTGGGCAGCCAGAAGCTAGCAGAATAGAGGAGTTTATATATATATATAAATGAATTGTCAAATGCTGCTCTTTCCACATAGCTAAATCAAATACAGATACAGATAATCAGAGTTGGAAGGGACCTTATAGGTTATCTAGTCCAACCCCCCCAAGCATGAGACCCTACACCATTTCTGACAGATGGCAATCCAGTCTCTTCTTGAAAGCCTCCAGTGATGAAGATCCCACAACTTCCAAAGGCAAACCGTTTCATTAGTTGATTGCTCTCACTGTCAGAAAATTTCTCCTTATTTCCAGGTTAAATCTTTCCTTGTTCAGTTTCCGTCCATTATTCCTTGTCTGGCCTTCAGGTGCTTTAGAAAATACCTTGACCCTTTCTTCCTCTCTGTGGCAGCCCCTCAAATATTGGAACACTGCTATCATGTCTCCCCTGGTCCTTCTCTTCACTAGACTAGCCATGCCCAGTTCCAGTAACTGTTCTTCATAAGTTTTAGTCTCCAGTCCCCTAATCATCCTGGTTGCTCTTCTCTGCACTTTTTCTAGAGCCTCAACATAGAGTGGTGACAAATCACACGTCATCTTGATAGGATCTATAGAAAGGAGCCTCTGGGATCATGTTATCAATGTGGTCTTTCTGACATGTGTGTCTTCAGTGACATGGTTGTGAGATAGACCATCTGTACTTAGGGGTCTCTCTCCTAACTAGACAACTGGGTCATAGGAAATTAGAAGACGTAAAATGTAAGCATAAAATAAATGACTTCTTGGACAACTATTTCTTACTATATGTTCTGACTTCATGTATATTACTATGTATTTAAAATACAGATAATACAGATACAGATAATGCTTGAGTTACAACCATAATGGGGCTTGCCTATTACACTTTTAAGTGGTGATGGCCATCAGTTGGGACAGTCTCACTTAACGAACCCCATCCTCTGGTCTCTCTGATGCAGCTAGTGAACGAATATGTGGGTCATTAAGTGGAGCACAGGGTGCCACAGGGGTGGGGGGAGACCCTAGTGGATTGTAATGGAGGGAGAGAGGTGGGGGCCCACTGTAGCATCCCTGTGGTCAGCCATAAGAGTGAATGGCCATGCGGGCAGTACAGCGGCTGTAATTTCAAAACATAGCTGTAAGTAGATTTTGGGATTCTATCATAATTTTGAATGGTCGATGAGTACCAATCATTAAGTGAGGACTACCGATAGGTATATTTTGCCTATGTATGCTGAAGAGAGGGATGTGTTGGCTCAGTGGCTAAGATGCTGAACTTATTGATCAGAAAGGTTGGCAGTTTGGCAGTTCGAATCCCTAGCACTACATAATGGAGTGAGCTCCCTTTACTTCTCCCTGCTTTTTCCAACCTAACAGTTAAAAAAGCATGTAAAAAAAATGCAAGTAGAAAAATAGGAACCACTTTGGTGGGAAGGTAACAGCGTACTGTACACTTTCGGTGTTTAGTCATGCTGGCCACATGACCACGGAGATGTCTTCGGACAGGGCTGGCTCTTCAGCTTTGTAACACCACCTCCTTCCTTCCTGGCTCTTCGGCTTTGAGCACCACTTTCTAGAGCCAGAAACGATTAGCACAGATGTGTGAGAGAAGCTGTTACCTTCACCTTTGTACTGAAGAGATATAGATACAGGTAGTCCTTGACTTACAACCACAATTAGGCCCCAAATTCCTGCAGCTACAGTAAGTGAAACTTTTGTTAAGTGAGCTTCGCCCCATTTTACTATTTTTCTTGCTATGGTCTTTCAGTGAACCACTGCAGTTGTTAGCTTAGTAGTACGGTTGTTAAGTGAATTTGGCTTCCCCATTGAATGCTTGTCAAAAGGTTGCAAAAGGTGATCACATGACCCCAGGACACTGCAACTGTCATAAATATGAGTCAGTTGCCAAGTGTCTGAATTTTGATCACGTGACCATGGGGATGTTGCAATGGTCGGAAGTGTGAAAAACGGTCCTAAGTCACATTTTTCCAGTGACGTTGTAACTTCGAATAGTCATTAAATGAATTGTTGTAGGTCAAGGGTTAAGTACAGTTTGTTGTAAGAGGTAAGCAGATATGGCATAAGTGGATATGGTAGATCCTTTCCACTTATCGTTCTACAGATTTGTAATCTGGAATACGGATTTTAAAAAAAACAAACTGCAGAATATTCACCACCCTGGATAAGGGAGGATAAGGATTTGGATTGGGACTTTCTTTGAAAAAAATAATGCAAGGATTAATACAAAAGATTTCTTCCAAAGTTGTTAAAAACATTAAAAGCTTAGTATGCTTAGAGTAGCATAGAAGTTCTTGGAAGATTAGCATTTCCCACAAATGTCGAATCCAAGCAAGAGACTTGATTTTTATTTATGTGTTAATGGTTAAATTTATTTGTCACCCATCAGATCGAACATCACACTGCTTCAGCCCTGATTCATTTTGATGGCAGACTGCCATAAAGTGAGGGGGGATGGATATATGGACTGGGGGGAAAAGAGGAACCAAAGCCACAATGGTGGAATGATCCAAGAAAACAGGGATGGGAACGGAATACGAATGTCCATCAAAGAGGTGCCAAACTTTGGGGATGATTGCAACCAATCTGAACTTAATTGGACACTAACAAGATGACCCGGGCAGGGGAGGGTCTGGTAGAAGGGGAAATTAGCAAGTTTATGTGGGAATCCCCAGATCTAGCTTTGCTTTTGCTGTAACCACTTGGCTTTTAGTAAAAGTATATCTTTCACTACAAATGGAGTCAAGGGTCTTTCTTTCCTAAATGCCCAAGCTGAGACAGGCCTGACACCACCCATCTCACAGTTTGAGGCAGCTCTGAGAGGCTTACAATAAAACTTTCAATAAGATTCATGAGAAGTTGGGCAAAGCATAAAGATATGGAAGATATTTGCTACAGATTTCTTTGGTGGACAATTTGAGTGATCCGTTTACTGGATCCTTCTCATTACCTGGAAGAGATCCACCTTTCTTTTATTCTGATGGAATATTTTCTTCAGATTAAGTAGGGTAGCTAAGACAACATTTTTCAAGGTTTCCCATATCTCTAGAGAAATTGCCAAAAGCCCACTGCATTAATCCAGTGGAATAGGGGGATATTAAATATTTTAGATAAGATTTGCACATTTAAATTGAGCTGTGCATATATAGCCGTGTTTCATTCATAATTTGATTTAAAAAATAATGAACGTGTATGTGCAGTCTCCATCTCCATCCACTCAGCAGTGCTGACCAATGCAAAACATGACATCTTGAAGCAATTTACAGCAATCAATGCTTAATAGATATATATTCCTTCTTGACCTGCCCTTTTATATATACTGTATATACATATTTTCCTACATTGAATGTTGGAAGCGCAATTCGTCCCCGCTGTTGTCAGCTAAATTGTCAGCTGTTTATTCTTGTAAAAAAATAATTCCAGGCAAAACCGAAACGAGAGTTCCATCATCTTTCTATCAAACCAAATGACGTGGTTTAATCTTATCAGAAATCAAATTGCTAGATTTATATTATAGGTGTTCAAGACTGAACATTAAGAGACACACAATCTGCATTAAAAAATGCTACATATATCTCTCAACAAGATTTACTCTGAGGAAAATATGCGTATGATTTTAGTAAAATCAATGGCTTGCATATACTTATTATGAATAGCCCTTGATTTATGATCACAATTGGGACAAGAATTTCTGCTGCTAAACAAGATGATTATTAAGTGAATTGTGTTTGATTTTACTACCTTTTTAGCATCGTTGTTAATGTGATCCCCCTTTGTTACCTTCTGATGAGCAGTTAATGGGAAAGCCAGATTCACTTAACAACCAGATTACTAACATATCAATTGCAGTGATTCACTTAACAACGGTGGCAAGGAAGGTCATAAAATGGGGCAAACTCCACTTAACAAATTCTCATTTAAGAACAGAAAGTTTGGGCTCAATTGTGGTCATAAGTAGAGGACCACCTGTGTTATTCTCTTGCTATTTTTACTTCTGATCTGATTTTAATGTTACCTGTTTAATGTTGTGTTTTGTCCAGCTATTTCTAGCTGAAATCTCCTTGGCCTGTAAATCAATAAACGTCCACAGGAAATGGCATACATAAAATAAAAAGGCATTAAATCTTATGACCGTGTTTGCTAAGATTAACAATCTGTATATAGGTAGTCCTTGGCTTACAATCCCAATTGAACCCCCCATTTCCATCGCTAAGTGACACATTTATTAAGTGAGTTTCACCTTATGGTACAAGCGTTCTTGCTACGGTTGTTAAGCAAATCGCTGCAATTGATAAGTTGGTCTTTTGTTTATTAAGTGTCATGCCCCTGTCGGAATCGGATTTGGAGAGGGAGGCCAGACAGCTGACAGGGAGTGGGAGTGTGGCTTCGTTGGCTGTGGAAGAAACTGGGGAAGGGCAAAGTCTGGCTGGGCAGAGCAGGGGAGAGGTAGAACAAGGAAGAGGGAATTCAGAGGAAGACCAGGTCCACTCCCTCTTCATCCTAAGGCATGCTGGGAGGAACAGAGAAGGGGAGCAACATGGGTTGCATGGCTTACAGGGAAGGAAAGGGCCCTGATCCCCTTCATTAGCTACAGCTGGGAACAAAGTGTTTAAAAAAGGAAGCTGCGCACAACAAACTATTGAGAGAAAAATGTGAGTTTATCTGGTCTCGTCATGGCTTATCTGTGTTCTTGGCGTCTTCCCAACTGTGTGAGTTTTGCCGTGCTTTCAAGTCTGAAATTCCTTCTCCTGCCCTGTCAATTACAGTACTATTTCTCATCATCAACTGTCCTCAACTATATGAACCATAAAGCAGGTCAAAAACAGTTGCAGAGAAAGTCAGAGCTTAGCAACTGGCGTGTACTTATGACTGTTGCAATGTCCTGGAGTCACGCAATCCCTTTCTGCAACCTTTTGATGACCAATGTCAATGGGGAAGCCAGATTCACTTAACAACCATGTTACTAAGTTAACAACTACAGGAAGTGACAAAATGGGCCTATAATTCAGCCTGAAAAGTCTTGTAGCCTCGACGGGGCCGAAAAAGGCCTCAAATCAACCGGGAAAAAAATGAGTTGTGAGGCAAGTGCATGCGCAGTGAGGTAAGTTTGCCTGCGGCTCACGTACCAGCACAAATGGCTCTGTGTGGCACACGTGCCAGAGGTTCACCATCACGGCCCTATATCACTCCAGATAAGTGCCTCTCCGGTCTCTTTTTGAAAGCCTCCAGTGATGGAGCACCCACAACTTCTGAAAGTAAGTCCTTCCACTGGTTAGGAAATTTCTCCTTAGTTCTAAGTTACATCTCTCCTTGATTAGTTTCCATCCATTGGTTCTTGTCTTGCCTTCTGGTGCTTCGGAAAATAGTTTCTCCTCCTCCCCACATCTTTGGGACAGCCTTTCAAATACTGGAACACTGCTATCATATCTCCCATAGTCCTCCTTTTCACTAGGCTAATCATGCTCAATTTCTCCAAGCATTCTTTCATATGTTTTAATCTCTAGCCCCCTAATAATCTTTGTTGCTCATTTCTGTACTCTTGCCAGAGTCTCAACACCTTTTTTATATTGTGGTGATCAAAACTGAATGCAGTATTCCAAGTGTGACTGTGTTTACAAGTGTTTGTAAAGCAGTACTAGAATTTCACGTGAACTTGATTCTATAAATGCAGCCTAGGATTGCATTGGCTTTTTTGGCTACCACCACACACTGTTGGATCATATTTAAGTGGTTGTCCACTAGGACTCCAAAATCCATCCCACTACTATTGATCCAGGTACACCTATATCCATGATGGCGAACCTATGGCACACATGCCAGGGGTGGCACGCAGAGCCCTTTCTGTGAGCACGTGAGCCATCACCCAAGCTCAGCTGTGCCATGCATGCGTGTGCACGCTTCCTGGTGACCAGCTGGTCTTTGGCTCTCTGCCACACATGCCTGGGGGAGGGACGTATGCACGAGGATATAAACTCATGCATAGGGGGTGGGATGCATGCATGGGGGACACATGTGCAAATGTGGGTGTGGGGCACATGCATGGAGGACGTGCACATATTGCATTTTGGGGATGTATGTGTGCATGCTTTGGGTATTCAGTGCCAAAAAGGTTAGCCATCACTGACCTGTACCATACCTATGCATTTGGTTTTTCTTACCTACATGTAGAACCTTACTTTTATCTACACTGAATTTCATTTTGTTAGATTTTTGTTAGAGTTCATGGAATACAAGGAGAGCTGGATTTAGATCTCTTGTGAGTGCGAAGGGATTCCAAAGTGATGATATGCTTGACCCCTCCCTCAGGCCCAAGCTGGCCATCTCCTACATCCACAGGTCAATATGAGAAACACAATCAAAGGCCTTTCTGTAATCAATGAAGTACATAGTAACTTTCCATTAAAGTAATATGAGGAAACACAAATCATAATTTATAATAAATTAGTTCCAGAGATTTTTTTTTTTTTAATTGTGAACATTTTTTGTGCGCCACAAGTTATTAAAATAGCCAAATCTATTACCATCCAGTTCTTGGAAAGATAGATGATTTCTAAAGTCCCATGAATCCAATTATTATATTCCATGATTCTAAGATTCTTCTGTTTACCTATGGATCTTCATTTGAAACAAAGATATTTCTTGGGATTCTTCTACTTTGCTTCATGTTTCCTATTTGAGCAGGGGGTTGGACTAGAACAGTGGTCACCAACCAGTGGGCCTTGGACCACTGGTATGGTCCACAAGAAAATTTTGGTGTCCGCAGAGAAATGTCACCCCAAAGCACCCCACCCCAAAGCAATTCATCCAGGCTACATGGGAACACAAGGCTGTGCCACCCAAATGGCCTGTGAGAACACAAGGCTTGCGTCGCTTGCATTGCAAAAAACACAAGGTTAGTGAGGAGAGGAGGGAAAGGATGGAGAGGGGGAACTTTCTCTACTCGACCCACATGCCCCACCTGGCTACCGGGCTGCTTCTTTCCACTTCTTTCTTCTTCTGCTTTTGGCTGCACACAAGGAAAGCAGCAAAAGTCTTTCTTTTTCTCCCCCAAACTCTGCCAGAAATGAGTCTTTGGGACCCTGCAAGGCCTCCTGCTCCAAGAGGCTGCGCCAGTGCGACAAGTCTCACAAAGACTCATTTCTGGCGGAATTTGGGGGAGAGAAAGAAAGACTTCTGCTGCTTTCCTTGTATGAAGCCAAAAGTCTCCTTCTCTCTCCCTCTCCCCCTGAGAACGGAGCTGGAGACGGTATCCTGCGATCCCAAATAAAGAACGATCAATCAGTAAGAAAACGAGGTAAGGAATTTTCCTACGGACTGTTTTTGGGGTTTTCCCAGGGTCTCTGGTCTGCGGGATTTAAAATTATGAGTTTGATGGTCCCTGAGGTCCAAAAGGTTGGCGACTCCTGGACTAGAAGACCTTCTAGGTCTCTTCCCAATTTTGTTATCCTGTATGTCAAATTGCTATCTCCTACTTGTGCTGAGTGTTAATCCCCCTAATCCCTGGTCAATGGTTATATTGGGTGGATGATATAGGATATAACAGGAGCTTACTCAATATATATATATCTGTTTTTCATTGTCCTGCATTTAGTCCAAATTTGAGTAATGATTCACACTATCCAAATAAATGCTGGGGTTATGATTAAAATTGAATTCTGCTCATTTTAATGACTCTACTTCAAGGATGACCTTATCTAAATCCGGTCTAATACTATTAATTCTGAAAAGATTTGATAATGCATTTTTAGTGCACAGAAGAAGCGAATGAGAGATCTGAGGAACATAGGGGGACATTAGAAAGAACAGAGCTATGCATAATCTTTAATCTGGGTTCCACAGCACTCATTAAGGAATTGCACTGCACACATAATAATATTGGTGGACTGAAAAAGTAATTACTTCTTCTGGCTTCTAGAATATAGTACTTAAGCTGGGTTTCTGTGCATCAGCTGCAGCCATGGATTAGACAGCAATGCAGCTACTTTTAATGTTCCCCAATTTATGCACAAAATGTTCATTTGCTAAATGGTTGATACATTCAGACCCAATCTCTGAAATCCATCAAACCAACAATGTACCAGTTCAAACTCTCCTACTACCAGGTAGTATATTTGAATATCAATATTCACCTTGATTAATTTTAATGGTTTAATCTATATTAAAGCAATGAAGAAGGGAAAGAGGAGGAGGAGGAGGAGGAGCAAAAGGAGGAAGAGAGGAGGAGAAGGAGGAGGAGGAGAAATTATTATTATTATTATTATTATTATTATTATTATTATTATTATTATTATTATTATTATTAAATTTTGAAGAGGAGAAGGATTGTAACTGATCAGATGTTGAGCATGCTGTTCTCTAAAAAACAGATCTAAATTTAACATTTGCTGTCTCTAAATGGTTTTCACTCACATCAGTTAATTAATTGGTTGATTATTTTCATCCACATTGATTGATTGATTGACTGATTATATGGCATCAAGTCATTTTCACTTCTAATGACCACATAAGATTTTTTCCCTTGATGTTTTATCCCTAACTTGCTCTTTCAGGTTTTCCCAAAAACTTAGCCATCCACCCTGTCATTTTATCCCTATCCTGTACTCCTGTCATCCTGTCCTTCTTTTTCCTTCCACCTTTTCTAGCATTAGACTCTTTTCCAGAGACACTACCTCAAACAACTCGACTTCTTTCTATCATGCAAAATATTGACTAACCACCGGAGCCTCTTGCAGTGTAAGACCTGAAAGCAAGAAAGGTGTGGGAGAAACTGGCATCTCTGTGATGAAAGAACCAAGGACACAAAAATGAAGATTGGAGGAAAGGAGGTTGCTGCGACTAACAAGGAAGGAGATTCTCAAGGCTGCATCATTATTTTTACAACATCGTTTCTGTTATTCAGTAGGTTATAATCAGCCTTCTACAGAAGAAGCCCAGTGGCAGGATCAATAAATAAATGAGAGATACTCCTTGATATTTTTTATGGAATTCAAGCCAATAAACACACACACACACACACACACGTAACTCAAGTTTACGGACAGATGGAGAAAAAAAACAGAACAGAGAAAAATAACAAGGTTGGAAGAAACCATGGAGGACTTTTAGTCCAACCCCCTGCACAAGCAGGAAACCCTATAGCCGTGATGGCAAACCTATGGCATGCGTGTCAGAGGTGGCATGCAGAGCCCTCTCAATGGGCGGCGTACTGTCATCAGCTGCTCTTCTGGTTACTGGCACACTGGCCAGCTGGTATTTGTGGGCACCGGAGTACTGGAAAATGGCCTGAAAATTGACCAAAAAACAGGCCATTTTTCAGGCTAGAAACGGCTCGAAAAATGCTCTGAAAATGGCCCCCAAATGACCAAAACTGGCCATGTGTGCACTTCTTGGCCTGAAAATGTTCTGAAAACAGCCCAGAAAAAGGTCTGAAAATGTTCCCCAAAATGGCCTGGAAAAGGCCCAAAAACCTACCTGTTTTTTGGCTGATTTTCGGGCCGTTTTCCAGCACCGGCCAGCTGGTCTTTGGTTTTCCAGCACTCCAGTATGCACACAGTATATGCATGTATGCATGTTCCAGTTTGGAAACTTGGTGCCAAAAAGGTTTGCCATCACTGCCCTATAGCATTCCAGACACATGGCTGTCCAGTCTCCCAGAATTCCCAAGCCAGCATGAAAAACGGCCAGACATACATGAGTTTCCAAATTGACCAGACTTGGGAATCTGAAATAAAGTCCTCTTAAAATTGCATTACACTGTTTCTAAACGGGAATGCCTAGAGTGAGTCAGGTCATAAGCACTGTATGGGACCTTAGTCTGCACATTTGGGATATTGCATCCAGTTTTGGTTGCCACAATGTAAAAAAAAAGATGCTGAGATTCTAGAAAGAGTGCAAGAAAAGCAACAAAGATGATCAGGGGAGAGAGGCTAAAACATATGAAGAATTGTCACAGGAATTAGGTATGTCTAGTGTCAATGTTCTAAGTAATGCACCTATAGAAAGCAGAACTCTGTGTGATGACCCAGGGTGGGATACAAAATAAACACAGTCACAGAAAACAGGTGAAGCCCCTTTTATTCCTTCACTTTGCTTCCAAGCTCTGAATATTTTTGATGGAAGACAAAAAAACTCCCACACAAACAGTTACCGGAAGGAAAAAAGCAGTACAAACCAGGCAAGATAAGGGCTGGAGGATGTCCACAGATAGCACACACTGGGAAGAACGCCAAACTCAAAGAGGAACCATAAACTAGAGATATTTTCACGCTTTGCTTCCAGCATTCGCCCGTATGCATGCCCGACCTCTTATTTAGTTGTCACAGCTGCAGCCCATGAAGAGGATCAAGCCCCTCTCCTCCTGAGTAGACCATGTCTCTCCCTTATCCTCTCCTTCCTGCATGCCCTAGGATGGAGAGGGGATGGCCTGGGTCCTCCTCTGACTGCTCAGCCAGACTCTGCCCTTCCCCAGCCTCCTCCACAACCTCCGAGCCACACTCCCTGTTGGCTGTTCCTCCACTCCCTCAGAGTCAGTCTCCACAAGGGGCATGACACTCTGAGGCAGGCAGAATCCTCAAAGAATGATTTATTGCAGAGGTGGTATTCAGCCAGTTCTGACAGGTTCTGGAGAACCAGTAGTGGAAATTTTGAGTAGTTCATAGGACCGGCAAATACCACCTCTGACTGGCCCCACCCCCTAGTATTCTCTGCCTCCTGAGTCCCAGCTGATCGACTATGTCTTCTTTTGTTGCCCTGCACAGAACAACAGACCTGGAAAGCAGGTTAGCGGGGTGGAGAGGAAATGGGATTTTTCAGTGTCCTTCCCCCAGGAGTGGGGTGAAAATTGAGATTTTGCAGTACCCTTTCCCTGTCACACCCATCAAGCCATGCCCACAGAACCAGTAGTAAAAAAAAATTGGAATACCACCACTGATTTACTGGATACATCATATTGGCACAACTGGTGAAAACCGACTCTGAAAGTTCACCAGATTAAAAAATAAGTTTTCCCTTCCCCCAAGTCATCAGTCACATTCAGAGGTGGTATTCCGCGGGTTCTGACAAGTTCTGGAGAACCAATAGCAGAAATTTTGAGTTCGGAGAACTGGAAAATCCCACCTCTGACTGGAGATTTTACTGTATCCTTCCCCTGCCATGCCCGCCAAGCCACGTCCACAGAACTGGTAGTAAAAAAAATTGAATCCCACCACTGGTCATATTGTCCAATGGAGGTGCTGGCTGGTTGCTTGGTTATGCCATTCCTCCTCTCCCTAGCCACCTGTTGGAATGTCCTTGGTTCCCACAGGAAAAACTTTTTATTTTGACTACAAACTGCCAGCTATCTATTTTTCTCCTCTCTGCTCCTTCTTCTTCTTATGGTAACTCTTATGATATGTTCAGAATAACCTTTGAGTAACAAGGATATGCACATGCAAATGTTTATGACAGTAGTTGTGAATAATTATTCAGCCACACATAGATACACTAAACTGAGTTAAAGTTTACTTTAAGAAATAGCACAGTCCAATAAACGGTCAAGGTCATATACATTTAACAGTCCAAAGAATATCCAATTACAAAATCTTCTTACCGATTGCCTTTGTCATTTACAGTAAACAAAGATATCAAAGTATAAGTACAGCATAAATACAACAGAGAACTTTAGATAGCAACAGAATGTCAGAGAGAGAGAATGTCAGAGAGAGCAAGCTATGATCTCTAGCTCCCTCTTATGGTAATTTGCAATATAATCAACCAATCGGAATACAGTATAAATCAATACAGTGATTTTGTCTTAAAGCTACAAACATACATTGTTGGTTTATATATTGCCAACCCAACTAATTGGTGGACAGATTCTTAACAGTAACCTCAAAGATGGCCTCAGCCAGTTTCGCTTTAGGGTTGACATTTAGTTTAATGAAAAGGAGTACAGGTGACACAAGAGCAGGGTTCTAATATCGAAGGGGCTGCCACAAAGAAGAGGGAGTCAAGCTATTCTCCAAAGCCCTTGAGGGCAGGACAAGATGCAATGGGTGGAAACTAATCATGGAAAACTAAGGAGAAATTTCCTGACAGTTAGAACAATTAATCAGTGGAGCAGCTTGCCTCCAGAAGTTATAAATACTCCAACACTGGAAGTTTTTAAGAAGAGATTGGATAACCATTTGTTTGAAATGGTACAGGGCTTCCTGCCTGAGCATGGGGTTGGACTAGAAGACCTCCAAGGTCCGTCCCAACTGTTTTATTCTGTTATCATAATCTCAAACAGTCAAAGAGCAGCAAGCCCATCCCCATACTTTCAAACAAAGAATGTGAGAATCTGCTGTATTTTTCCTATGCTGTCAATTCTGAACCTCAAGGCCTTTGTCCTGCTCAAAGCAATTAACCCCTCCCAAACAGATATACTCAGTTATATTACCTTTAGATATGTCCCCTTACACATTGGGGCAAATGCAATTATCTTTACCTTCCGGTAATTAACCAGAAAATGGTTATGGGGCATGTCTAAGTGAAGATTCTCGGGGTTCTTTTGAGTCCAATTGAGACCTGTGACAAACCTCTGCACCATGAGCATGAAGTAATTAATGACAAGCTATATCTGACTAAAAACTCAAAAATGAAATTTGGGAGAGGGGACAAATAGTAAACAGATCCCTTTACTGCTTCCTGAATAGGAAGAAAAGGAGGAGGAGAAAGAGAAGGAATAATAATAATAATAATAATAATAATAATAATAATAATAATAATAATAATAATAATAATAATAATAATAATTGTTGTTATACATTATTTTATTTCAGAAGAGAAGGATTGTAACTGATCAGATGTTGAGCATGCAGTTCTGCAAAAAAACAATTCAAAATTCAACATTTTCTCTCCGTAAATGGTTTTTGTTCCGAACTAAGCAAACTCATTAGCTTGCAATTCTAACAGTTTTCTTTCCATGACAGGCTCGTTAACCTGCACTTCTGATTGGCCCGCTAATAGCGGATCGTGATTGGCTGGTTTTGGCTGAACTGATTGGCTGATAGCGGGTCGCTGCTGATTGGTCGCTCCCAGTGCGGCAAACTCAAATCATTAGGTGTTGTGACAGCAGCCAGCTCTATAAAAGGAGCTGCTGCTGCCCTAGTTTTTCGCTCTGTTCTGAAGTCACTAATAAAGAGTTGGAGTTACTATTCAATGCCTCGTCTCCATTCCTTGCGCCCACTCTCCCAGATCTAACACTGGTGATGAAGGTGGGATGTGGAGACGAGAGAGCTGAATGAACACTCATTGAACGCTAACAGAGCATGTGGCTGAGAGCGCACCAATCACGGCAGAATGACCAGCGGCGCCATACCACCCGCTCCATTTGACCCAGCTAACGAAGACTGGGACTCGTATATGGACAGGTTTCAGATGTTCCTGGAGACCAACAACCTGAAGGATGCAACGCCTGACAAGAAACGAGCTGTGTTCCTGACCCATTGCGGGCCTGCCATTTTTAAAATGGCAAAGGCACTTGCAAAACCAGCTGAAGTCAAGATGATGGACTGGGACAACCTCATCCCAATCCTCTGGGCCCATTATGCCCCAGCGGTGCCAACACTCATCAGGAGACACGAGTTTTACCAGAGGGACCAACAGAAAAGCAAAAGTGTTGGAGACTTCATCGCGGACCTCAGAAACCTGGGGGGACTCTGTGGCTTTGCAAACCTCGAAAAAGCCATGAGAGATCGAATCGTTCTGGGTCTAAAAGACCCCACAACCCAGAGCAAAATCATGGCAAAGGGGGACATCGCCCTCGCGGATGTCATCGCCGATGCTACTGCAGCAGAAGCAACCAGGAAATCGGCAGCTCGAATGCACTGAGCGAACGCACCACACCGCCAACTCGCCAGTGACCATACGCCCCTTTCCGAGAGGCACGCAACGACCACGCATCATGAAGATCTCGAATCCTCCTTAGAAAGTGAGGAAGAGGAGGTCAACACACTCAGGTCAGACCGCGATCAGCAAGATCAACGGACTCGTAAGCACTCGTCTTAGTGTGCTGGATGCGGGGGAAACCACCCATGATCAGACTGCAAATTCCTAGATGCCCTCTGCCATTCCTGTGGAAAGAGGGGCCACATTGCAAAAGTCTGTAGAGGCAAGCAAGGATCCAGCCCAAACCGAAGAGAAAATAATTTCCGACAGACAACAGGCACCCCACCAGTAAATCGGGACTTCCCAAGCAACCAATGGAACCACTACTACAGAAATAATAATAATAATAATAATAATAATAATAATAATAATAATAATAATAATAATAATAATAATAATAATAATAATAATAATAATCGTAGTAGTAGTAGTAGTTGTTGTTGTTGTTGTTATACATTATTTTATTTCAGAAGAGAAGGATTGTAACTGATCAGATGTTGAGCATGCAGTTCTGCAAAAAAAACAATTCAAAATTCAACATTTTCTCTCTGTAAATGGTTTTTGTTCCGAACTAAGCCTCTTCTACCAGACAGAAAGAGGCACACCAAACCATCATCATCGGCCACACTTCATCCCTTGATGCAAGAAAGATCCGAGTAAAGGTCACCATTGAGAATCGTCCATGCATTATGGAAGTCGACTCCGGGTCCTTCCTTTCAATGGTCTCCTGGAAAACCCTCAAACAGCTGATCCCTGACATCCATCACCAGGATCTCAGCCCTCAGAGAATCATATTAAAGGACTACCAAGGAAAAAGGATCCCAGTTGCCGGTTCCAGTCACATCCAAGTCTCCTTCGAAGACCACACTGCAATTCTACCACTTACAGTCATCGATAAAGATCGACCCAGCTTATTAGACTTGCAGTGGTTCGCGCCGCTAGGAATCGAACTAGCTGGCATCAACCAAACCGAAAGTGATGACTGGGAAGTGGCTCTCATCCAAGAATTCCAGGAAGTGTTCACCGAGAAGCTAGGCAAGTACAAGGGATCCCCCATATCGTTCAACCTCTGCCCAGATATTGCGCCCATTCGCCTAAAGCCTCGTCGAGTGCCTTTTCCACTTAAACCAAAGATTCACGAACAATTGGACAAATTAATAGCCCAAGGCGTGTTGGAACCAATCGACCACACCCAATGGGAGACCCCAATTGTAACTCCCATAAAGCCTGACAGATCTCTGAGAATTTGTGGGGATTACAAGGCCACCCTAAATCACGCACTTCAGCAGACTGCTTACCCCGTGCCTGTGGTCCAACACTTACTTCATTCCCTTGGGGACGGGAAAATATTCACAAAATTGGACCTAGCCCAGGCATACCAGCAGCTGCCTGTAGATGCAGAGACCACAGAAGCCCAAACTATAGTCACGCACAGAGATGCGTTCAAATGTAATAGACTCCAGTTCAGAGTGAGCGTAGCACCTGGCATCTTCCAAAGTCTGATGGAGAGATTGCTACAAGGCATAAAAGGGGTCGTGCCATATTTCGATGATGTCTTGATAGCTGCCCCCACTAGAAGTGTACTAGAAAAGTGGCTAAGAATGGTCCTCCAAAAATTTAAAGATGCTGGCCTGAAGGTCAAGAAGAACAAGTGCCAACTGTGTACGGAGAGGGTTGAATTCCTTGGTTACCTTCTTGACAAACAGGGAATTCACCCTACTGAGAAAAAATTGGCTGCAATAAAAAATGCCCCAAGACCTAGAAACAAAACAGATCTTCAAGCCTTCCTGGCACTATTAACTTTTATAACATCTTCCTACCCCAGAAGGCGATTGTTGCTGAACCCCTGCATAGGCTCCTCGATAAGAAGGCTTCCTGGATCTGGTAACATCGAGAAGAGCGAGCTTTTCAGCAAGTAAAAGACCTTTTAACATCAGATGCTGTATTGATACAATATAACGAGACTTTACCCTTAAACATCACCTGTGATGCCTCGCCGTTTGGAGTAGGAGCCATCCTGAGCCACATCCTGCCAAACGGCACTGAGGCACCCATTGCATTTTTTTCCAGAACTTTATCTAAAACTGAGAGAAACTATAGCCAACTAGATAGAGGTTCTCGCTATTGTGGCTACGATCAAATGATTCCATGAGTATGTATATGGAAGGTCCTTTTCAATAATCACCTATCACAAACCATTACTGGGCATCTTGGTGGGGGATAAACCAACTCCCCATATCTTATCGCCAAGAATGACACGCTGGTCAGAGTTTTTAGCCACATACGACTACCAACTGCTACACCGACCAGGGAAAGCCATTCCCCACACTGATGCCCTGAGCCATTCTCCGCTACCAGAAGTCCTAGACAACCCAGCTCCAACCCTAGCTGTACTACAAATCGAGACACTCCCTTCACCACCGCTGACTGCACAAGACATCACATCCAAAACAAGGAAAGACTCTTGTTTAGCACGAGTCCTCAGCTGGATAGAAAGAGATTGGCCTGACAACGAACTCAATGACACCTTCAAGCCCTTCAAACACAGGCAGACAGAACTTTTCACTCAAAAAGGATGTGTGTTATGGGGAGACAGAGTCGTCATCCCAGAAAGACTACAGCATAAGGTCCTAAAACTATTGCATGATGAACATCCAGGCATCGTGTGGATGAAGGCACTAGCAAGGAGCTACGCTTGGTGGCCAGGTATAGATAAGCAAATAGAAACCTGGGTGGCCACCTGCAACAAGTGCCAGGAAACATGCTCAGCTCCATCAAAAGCACCACCAATGGAATGGGAAGCACCCCGAGGTCCCTGGTCCCGTATCCACATTGATTTTGCGGGACCCACAAAAGGGCATACATTTCTCATAACAGTGGATGCCTGTTCCAACTGGCTTGAGGTCCACAAAATGAAGAACACCACCACAGAGGCAGTCATTAAAAAACTAAACAGACTATTTGCCACACACGGCTTGCCAGACGTCTTGGTTTCAGACAATGGCCCACAGTTCACCGCCTTCACATTTGAACAGTACCTAGCAGACTGGGGGATACGCCACGCTTTAACATCACTGGCTCACCCTGTGGCCAATGGTAGGGCTGAACGAATGGTCCAGTTCATAAAGAAAACTTTACACAAGATGGTACAAGGGAACATCCACGACAAGGTAACCAGGATGCTTCTCCTCCAACATATTACTCCAAACAGCACCACAAACAAAACCCCAGCTGAACTCCTGATGGGCTGGAAACTTCGATCACATCTTGACCATCCACACCCTGCCTACACACCAGAAAAGCCTCTGGGTTCCAGTAGCAAGTATCGCACATTCAAGGTAGGTGACCCAGTCTTTGCAAAAAACCTTACCGGTGACCCATTGTGGGTCCCCGCTATCATAAATCAACTTACGGATCCCCGTTCCTACCATTTACAAATTGCTGATGGGAGACTGTAGAAGTGCCACATCAACCAGTTACATTCCAGGCTGGCACCTACCCCTTTCACAAGCCCTGAACTCCAAACCAGGGGGGGAAGGGAAATCGAGGGGGCTGAAAATGAACTAGTACCTGATCCAGTACGCGAAACTCAGCAATCAGCGCGGCCAAGCCTGGAATATTTACCTTTCGAAGAAGAGCCAGGCCAGATGGTCATCTCACCACATAACAGCATGGCGGCATCAGAGATCCCGGAGAATCCAGATAACAGCCTTGACGGGAGTAGAGATGACAACGCCGAGTCACCCAACGGTGAAGTCAGATGACCGCTACCGCTGAGTCTAACGAACAGCCCACCGGAACCAGAGTCCGGCCAAAGACTGGTGGAACAACGTAAATCAGGTAGGCAGGTGAAACGACCTGCCTACCTGCGAGAATACATCACCGCACCCTTGAGACGGAACCTAGGGGGGAGGGGTATTACGAACTAAGCAAACTCGTAAGCAAACTCATTAGCAATTCTAATAGTTTTCCTTCCACGACAGGCTCGTAAACCTGCACTTCTGATTGGCCCACTAATAGCGGATCGTGATTGGCTGGTTTTGGCTGATCTGATTGGCTGATAGCGGGTCGCTGCTGATTGGTCACTCCCAGCGTGGCAAACTCAAATCATTGGGTGTTGTGACAGCAGCCAGCTCTATAAAAGGAGCTGCTGCTGCCCTAGCATTTTGCTCTGTTCTGAAGTCACTAATAAAGAGTTGGAGTCACTATTCGATGCCTCGTCTCCGTTCCTTGCACCCACGCTCCCAGATCTAACAGTTTTCACCCACATTGATTGATTGATTGACTGATTGAAGAAGAAGAATCTTAGTAGGGAATGTATTTAGACTCCCCAATATCACTGAGGGTTTTTTTTTTCTGTGATTAGTAAATTATGCCGAGTACTTTAAAGAAGAAAAAAAAAACTTATGCAGAATAATGTTATGCACATGAAAGGGTTGTGTTTAATTAGAATAATTTCTAAGGCTAGTTGTTTAGAAAATAAAATTCGGTTCCCTGCAGATTAACAACGCCACCAGAGAGCCATTAAACCAGCAGCAGCGTCACGTAAAGCAGAAGAGTGCCAAGTGTCTCATTGACAAAATGACTTTTTCGCAGCCTTCCTTCATTTTTACTGCCTGAAACGCTTGGGTCGCTTTGGCCTGCATCGAGAAGCATCGCTTCGATTAAGGCCTCAGCCATTCACCGTATTAATCATAAGCCAGGACTCCTTTCAGAGAGCAACTCACGTATTTTAGAGGATCAGATTCGGTTTTAAAAGGCATTTTTTCTTATCAAGCAACTCGGTGAGGAGGGAAGTGGAGGGGAATCCATAGGGGAGGGTTGTAGTCACTCACAACTCCACTCCTCACCTGCCCCCTCACAGGGACAGAACGGCTGTCTCGATGGGCAAATATAAAGGGGAGATCAACTTCCCTGTTATTGGCCTGTGGGTACTAAACATACAAGAAGCCTGGGTTTTTTTTACCCACTTCTGATAACGGCTACCAGATCGGATAGGTAGTATTTCAAACTTGAATGGCAAACAGGGGTGTCCATGTGTTTGTGTTGAATTGCAAGCTATGTCGTGTCTTTGTCTCTATCTCTCTTTGTGATACAGCTCTGTGTGTGTGTGTGTGTGTGTGTGTGTGTGCTGAATTTTCTTGGTGCCTAACCAGCATCAAAGGAATAGAGAGAAAATTCATGAGGAAATACTAGTTTTTCTGTCTGTCTTTCTGTCTCCGTCTGTCTGTCTGTCTGTCTATCTATCTATCTATCTATCTATCTATCTATCTATCTATCTATCTATCTATCTATCTATCCATCATCTATTTTCATCTATCATCTATCTTTCTCCCTATCCATCCATCCATCCATCCACCCATCCATCTATCTCTGTCACTATCTCAATCCATCCATCTTTGTCTGTCTGTCTGTCCACCCATCTCTCTATATCTCTATTTCAATCCCTCCTTCCTTCCATCCGTCTATCTACCTACCTACCTATCTCATCTATATCCATCCATCTCTCTCGATCTCTCTCCCTATCCATCCATCTCTATCTTTGTCTGTCTCTCTCCATCCATCCGTCTATATCTTTGTCTGTCTCTATCTCAATCCCTCCATCCCTCCATCTATCTATCTATCTATCTATCTATCTATCTATCTATCTATCTATCTATCTATCTATCTATCTATCTATCTATCTATCTATCTGTAGTCCCTGACTTACGGCCTTCACTGAGACCAATTTTTTTGTTGGTAAGTAGAGCCTTAAGTTAAGTGAGCTTGCCCCATTTCACAAGTTTACTTGCCACAGTTGTTAAATTGGCTTAGAGAGGGCTGTAAAGCACTATGAAGTGGTATATAAGTCTAAGTGCTATTGCTATTCTCCAGCTGGATTCAACCCATTTCAGTAGATGCTTTGGGTAATTTTCAGGGTGAGGATTACTGATGGCTGGTGATGTGTTTTCTCTGGCTTTGTTGAATACTGTCCTCTTTGAACCCAGACTTACTCTATCTTTTATAACTTTCTGGAAATCAGGTAGTCTTGTTCTGGAAGACTTTTGATGTTAATTGTTCTCTGTCTTTGGAATGAAGCTTTGGAATTATTCCTCCTCCTCCTCCTCCTCCTCCTCCTCCTCCTCCTCCTCCATCGTAGCCCCCAGTTCCAGACATTGTGACTCTTCACACAGAGGTTCTTAAATATCCTTTCTTCATGACTCTTAAAAGATCTTGAAATAAACTTTTATCTTATTAACCTTTCAATTCTAGTCAAGGTTTACCCATATCCAGCTTACAGGAGGGTTGATTTTTTATTAGGGTTGTTTTTTCAGAATTTGGATAGATTTCTATTGTTGCTTTTACCACTTTAACTTGTTGGACTTCTCACAGAAACCTTTGGGGCTATAAAAACTAAAATCAATATCAATTGTTTTTGTTACCATTACTGTTGCTGCTTTTACCATTTTAACTTGTTGGATTTCTCACAGAATCTTTTTGGGCTATAAAATCTGTAAAATTTATCAATTGCTTTTGTGTTTTTTTTTACCATTGCTGGGAAGGTTTAATTTAATTTGATTTCTTTTTTAAAAAAAATTAATTGCTTAATTTGGTTTACCCTGGATATATTTTATGTATCTTTGTGCTGTTAACTATTGAAGGAGTTGTGAAACATGGCAACAGAAAACAAGAAGAAAAATAAATAAACTGCCATTTTCGTGCCCTCCGTGTTTTACAACTAACCAATCGATTCTTGTATAGGGTGGTGTGATTGTTTTGTGTGAATGTGCATGTGAGGAAGCTTATTAAAGGCTATATAAAGATGAAATGTACTCTGGAATGTTCAGGAAGTAAATAAAAACTTCATTTGGCAAGGAATTATCTGCCCACCCTCGTTTAATACTAGACAATAAAAAGTAACACCTAATTGAAAGATAAATTTGAACTTTTCAGGCAAATCAGTAAGAGAGTAAACAACCCACAGTGACAATTAATTAGTCTGCCTTTTACAACTTAATTTTCCCTCATCAGATCACTATTGGAATTCATAATCAGGTTCACTTAATGCAGCTTAAAAATAAAGGCCATCTTCTTATTAGTATTTTTAATCCCACTTTTATTTTGGCTGACTCAAGACAATCTAGCTAGTTCCTACTTCTTTTTTTTTTTTTTTTTAAACATCAACTCTCATATGTACATCCAGTGTGTCAGTTGGTTCATCAGTTTTGTGCATTCATTTTGTAGTGTCAATTACAATTATGTTACATAACAACTCATATTGTCAATCCAAACTTATATATCCTAATATCACGAAAAAAAAGAAATTTTTGACTATACTTTTAATCATTCATGCTTTATGAGATAACAATACTTTAACCAGTTTATTCTGTAACAAATCATATAATCATACCAAATCAATCCTAAAAAACCCTTTATAAATATAGTGTCAAATAACAAAGGCAAGTAAAACAAAATAAAGATATTCCTTACTGTCTAGCATTCTAAATATTCTATTATCGTATTTTATCATCTAGCCATTGATAAAAAAGATCCCAAATTTCATAAAATTGTTTCTCCTCTTGCTCTCTAATTTCAAATGTCAATCTACTCATCTCAGCACATTTCAATATTTTCTTAATAATTTCTTCCTGTAATGGTATTTTCTCATTCTTCCAATTTTTAGCAAATACAATCGTAGCCTCTGTTAATACATTTACAATCAGGTATTTCAAATCTTTACTATATGTATCAGGTAAAATTCCCAATAAGAAGATCTCTGGTTTCAAGTCTATGTGTTTCTTTGTCATTTTTTCCAACCACATGCAAATTTTAGTCCAATATTTTCTAGCGTCCTCACAAGTCCACCACATATGGTAATACGAGCCGGGTATCTGATGACATTTCCAGCATTTTTCAGATTTGTTCTTAAACATTCTTGCTATTCTTGTCGGGGGAAAGTGCCACCTGTAAAACATCTTATACAAGTTTTCTTTATATGCTGTTGATATTGTCATTTTATAATTTTGAGACCACAATTTTTGCCATTTCTCTAGATCAATCCCATATCCAAAATTCTTCCCCCAAACAATCATAGTTTCTTTAACTTGTTCTTCCTCTAATTTAATTCCCAGTAAATAACCATATAATTTTTTTAATCACCTTCTCATCAGTACCCATCAAGTTCTTATCTAAATCAGTCTGTTTATCATACCTTGAATGTATTTGCGCATATGAAAACCAATTCATCCTTATACCTTGTTCCTCTAAGTTTTGGATCGATTTAAGTTCACCCTTTTCATCCAATAGTTCCCCATATCTAACTGTTTGTTCCTTCTTATAAATTATAGGATAGGAAAATGCTTCAATAGTCGATAACCAAACTGGAATTTTCAAATAACATTGTCTTTTTATCTTCTCCCAGTTTAACCACAAAGACTCCCATATATAATGCCTTCTAAAATAACCCTGTGTTTTAGTTCCCTTATACCATAAAAAAGCATGCTAGCCCAACAGCAAATCATGCCCTTCTAATGTCAACAATCTATGTGTTAAGTTTGAACATGGGCGAGAAAGAATGGAGACAAGTTCTGAATGGTGAACTTCAGCTCTTTATTTACATTGTGACTTGCTCATTTAACAGCACTAAAACCCGCCTTATATAGGCAAACCTTGTAACGTTTAACCAATAACAAGCTAGGAACACTAGCTTTTATAACCAATAAGAACTCTCTGTTAAAGGCCAATCGGATTCCCCGGAACGGGCCAATCTGGTCCGGCCGCTTAACAGCCAATCAGAAGTGCAGGGCCAGAACCCTGCACTTACTCCAAGCTCACACTTTATTAATTATATTGCATGCACAACACCCCTTCCCCCTGGTTCCTTAGTTCAGAGTGCAGTTACATAGTCTCTTAAATAGGACGGTTGTCTTTTTAATCTCTTTGATTTTCGTTGTATCGGCTGGTTGCAATCCTGCTGAGGTAGATCGTTGCCTGGCAGTGGGGCTGTCTCTGGTTCAGAGTTCACTTCTACATCGTTGCCCACATTTTCTGCAATTCCCTGAGGTGCAGGCGTTTCTCCCTCCGGCTCCGCTTGCTGAGTTTCTATTAAATCGTCGTTTCCTTCGAACGGGTTTCCTAGGGCTTCATCTTCTTCCGTACCTCCCCCCCCTCAGTTTGGTCATAGGGGAGTTGCGAACTGGCCGCTGGAAGCCACGACCGTAATTGGTCGATATGCCGTTTCCAAAGTTTATCGTCAAGGCATTGCATGAGGTAGGATCTAGGGCCGGTTACACGTACTACTGTCACTTCCACCCACAACGGGGTCGTCCGATAGGTTTTTTGCATAAACCAGGTCTCCTACCTGGAAGGTGCAACAGTGGCCACTGGATCCTAGTGGTTTCTCCGGTTCATATGCAGGGTGCAACCAGTCAAGGTGGGAGCGGAGCTTTCGTCCCATTAGCAGTTCAGCGGGAGTTTTGTTGGTGACGCTATGTGGGGTGATGTGTTGCAAGAAGAGGATTTGGTTGACCTTGTCGTCAATGTTGTTGTAGTCTACCTTCTGCAAGGTTTTCTTCATAAATTGGACCATGCGTTCTGCTCGGCCATTGGTCGCAGGGTGAACAGGCAAGGTGAGCGCATTGCGGATGCCGCGGTCAGCGAGGTACTGCTCGAAGGCTAGTGCAATAAATTGTGGGCCGTTATCGGATACCAGGACGTCTGATAATCCGTGGGTTGCAAAGAGTCTGTTTAAAATGTTGATGACCGCCTCGGAGGTCGTAGTCGTCATGCGATGAATTTCGAGCTAATTGGAGTAGGCATCGACAGTAAGCAGGAAGGTGTGGCCCTTGGTTGGCCCCGCGAAGTCCAGGTGAATTCGGGACCAGGGTCCACATGGTGTCTCCCATTCAGTAGGCATGGCTTTTGGTGGGGCATTGCTGACTTCTTGGCATTTGGGACAAGCTTTAACCCACTGTTCGATTTGCTTGTCAATGCCCGGCCACCATGCGTAGCTTCGTACAAGGGCTTTCATTCGCACGATGCCGGGGTGGCCATCGTGCAAAGTTCTCAGCAGCGCTTTTCGGAGCCATTCTGGAATAACGACTCTATCGCCCCAGATGACACAGCCTTTCTGGGAGAAGAGTTCGGTCTGTCGAGACTTGAATGGTGTGAAGTCATCTGATAACTGGTCCAATGGCCATCTGCGTTCTACCCAGCCTAGGACTCGTGCTAGGGTGTGGTCGCGTTTGGTTTCTCTTGCGATATCTCGGGCGGTCAGTGGTGACGAGTTGAGTGCTTCGATTTGCAACATGATTACCGTTGGTGCCAGATCGTTGAGAGTCTCTGGAAGCGGTGCTCGGCTCAATGCGTCGGTGTGGGGAATGGCTTTTCCTGGGCGGTATTGCAGCCGATAGTTATAAGCAGCTAAGAATTCTGACCATCGGGTCATCCTAGGGGATAATATGTAGGGAGTTGGCTTATCTCCGGCTATTATCCCCAACAAAGGCTTGTGGTCAGTCCCAATAGTAAAAACCCTACCATACACGTATTAGTGAAATCTTTTCACAGCTGAGACAATTGGGAGGGCCAATCCGGTCCGGCCGCTTAACAGCCAATCAGAAGTAAAGGGCCAGAACCCTGCACTTACTCCAAGCTCACACTTTATTAATCATATTGCATACACAACACTATGCTTTCTTAATGTTATCCATTCTTTGACCCACATCAAACTTGCAGCTTGATAATACAATTCCAATTAGGCAGGCCAAAACCTCCTCTAATTCTAGCGTCTTGCAAAAGCTTTAGCTTTATTCTCGCTTTTTTACCTTGCCATATAAACTTCAACATGATTTTATTTAAATCTTCAAAGTAGTCTTTTCCAAGCCTAATTGGTATTGTTTGGAACAGAAATAAAATTCTGGGTAAAATATTCATCTTGATTGTTGAAATTCTCCCTATTAATGGCAATTGCAAGTTTTCCCACTTCTTCAAATCTGTAGCTATCTGTTGTTTGAGTTTAATATAATTATTTTCTTTTAATGTGCTACATCTTGCTGTCAAATATATCCCCAGATACTTAACCTTATTTGTAACTTGGATTTTCAAAAGATCTGCCAGTTCTTCTCTCTGTCTCAATAGCATGTTCTTTGTCAAAATCTTTGTTTTATCTTTATTTATTTTCAAACCAGCCATCTCACCATATGTCTCTATCTTTTCCAATAACCTTGGAGCTGTTTCTAACGGGTCTTCCAGAATAAAAGCTAAATCATCAGCAAAAGCTTGTAGTTTAAATTCTTCCTTCTTAATTTTCATTCCTTTTATGCTTTTATCATCCCTAATATTTCTATTCAACACTTCCAAAGTCAACACAAATAGCAAAGGAGATAGGGGACACCCTTGTCTTGTGCCTTTTCTTATATTAATAAAATCTGTAAGTTCCCCCTCCATCATTACCTTTGCGGTCTGTTTATTATATATGGCTTCTATTGCTTGAATAAATTTTTTGGCAAAACCCATCTGTTTCAATAGTAAGTGTTAAGCCTGGTTTCCCCAACCAGGGTTAGGGAGACAAGCTAAACAGAATGTGCAGCTTAGTCAGATAGGCACAAAGATAAATGAGTGAGCTAAGCTTGTATGTTTATTAACATACAGTAAAAATAACAGATACGCTTGTGCTATCAAAAATATAGTTTATTCCATTATGAGTTCATAGCATAGTCAAAATAACAGTCCAATAGTCATGTATCATTTAGTCAGTCCATTCAGGGATATTCAGTTAGCAAAGTCCGTTTTGAATATCCTTTGTCAGTTCACTTACAAGTCAGTCCTTTGTTTTCTCTCCCGTTCGAGCAATGCAGTCTTGAGTCCTTGCAGTAATCAGGGATCATCAAAGCCAGAGAGAGAGCAAGCTGCAGTCTTGCCTCTTTTAAAGTGCTTTCACAACCACTCCCTTAATTACTATCCCACAGTTAAAGTTGCAGACACTTTAACATACAAACTATGATTACATATTATTATTTACCTAAACCAGTTAGGGTAAAACAATGTTATCCCTAACATTCTCCCCTTTTAGGAAATAATAATAAATATAACTATTTACATCTTTAAATCATATTTGTTACAACTTTCTTGAAACTTAGTTACTCCTTGAGCTTTTGTAAATTGGTCTGCAATGTTTTCTTCCGTCATGCAGTATTCCAATTTAATTAGCCCATTCTTTACAGATTTTCTAACATTTAAGTATCTTAAATCAGTATGCTTTGATCTAGTTTTTACAGCAATACTAGTAGCTAACTTTATAGCTGCTTGGTTATCCTCGAACACAATAATGGAATCTTTTACAGTTATACCCATGTCTAATAATAACTGTTTGTACAAAATCAAGTCAGTGCATAGTAATGACAGACATGAAAATTCCGCTTCCATCGTGGACAAGCTAATATGCTGTTGTCTGATTGACCTCCATCCTATTAGTGTCTTACCAAATAATATAGCCATCCCAGATGTTGATTTTCTAGTGTTTATATCAGTTGCAAAACTTGCATCTGCATAGGCACTAAGAATCAAATCACCCTTTGGTTCTATATACAATGCATGGTTCATTGTTCCTTTAAGATATCTTAAAATTCTCTTTAATGATTGCCAATGACATTGATGTGGATCTGAATTAAAACGTGCCAGCTGATTTACACTATAAGCTATATCTGGCCTAGACCAATTGCTTATATATGATAAGTTGCCAATCAAAGATTGATATATGGACTTATCAAATTTGGGACTTTGATCATCAGTTTGGCAAACTTCCTGACTCATTGGAGTCTTTGCCGGTTTACAAAGTTCCATTTTAAACGTTTTAATTAATTGGCAAATTTTATCTTCTTGAGATATCTTAAAACCATTTTTTGTTTTGTTAATTGTCAATCCTAGATACTTTTTAATTTCACCTAAATGCTTTAATTTTATCTTTTTGGCTAATAATGATATAATCTTATTAGCTTCATTATTAGTCTTAGTTATCAAAGCAATATCATCTGTAAATAATAACAATAATGACACCGTTCCATTATTTTCTCTTTTAGACACACATGGATCTGCTAAACCAGATTTAAAACCTATATTGTTTAACTCTTTCACAATATATTGGTTCCACTCAAACCCAGATTGTTTCAACCCGTAAAGACTCTTTTTGAGTTTCCAACAATCATTACTATTTACTTTATTGTCTTTTATACCTACTGGTTTTCTTAAATATATAGTGTGCTGCAATGGTGCATGTAGATAAGCAGTTTCTACATCTAAATGGTTAATGACATAGTTTTTCTTAGCTGCCCACACTAATGCTGCTCTTAAAGATGTTGCTTTAAGACTTGGTGCAAAAACTTCATCATAATCAGATGCAGTTTGATTAAATCCTTGAGCTACTAACCTAGCTTTATGGGTAACAGTCCCATCATTTGCAGTTTTTACTTTAAATATCCATTTGCACCGAATGGATTTTTCTCCTGGAGGTAATTTAGCATCTTCATAAACTTTCATTACCTTTAATGAATTTAGTTCTTTTTCCATTGCCTTTTGCCAATTCTCCTGATCCTTAGCAGGATACATCCTAAGTTCATCTACACTACTTGGAACTTTAGTTACTTGGCAAATTGATACCTATCAGGTGGTCTAGTTACACGTGTAGTACGTCTAGGTATTACAGGACTTACAGGTGGACTTTCATTTATTAACTCTTCTTGATTATCTAACTCTTCCTGATCAACAGTTTCCTCTTGTTCTGGTCCTATTTGCTCTTCGTGGACTTCTTCTTTAATTGGAATCTTCTTATAACTATTCTGATCTTTCTGCCTTTTGTAGGGTTCAATAATTACTTCATTATTTAAATCTTGCTCTAATCTATTCCATCCTACATGTTCTAGGAATTTAGCACTAGCACTGGTGTAAACTCTAGATGTGCCTGGTTCCCAGAATCTATAAGATCTATGATTAGATGTATATCCTACAAAATATAATCTTTTAGCTCTATGTTGTCCTTTGTGTCTAAGTTGTGTAGGGATATGCACCCATGCTGGCGCTCCAAATGTGTGCATGTAACTTAAATCAGGTTTTGTACCATGCCACAATGTGAATGGTAATTCACCTGTTGTTGAATTAACAACATTATTTAATATATGATTACCACACATTATTGCTTCTCCCCACAAATTGTCAGGTAATCCTGAATCAGACATCATAGTTTGTGCCATTGATTGTAATGTTTGGCCTCTTCTCTCTATAAAGGCATTATGTTGTGGCCTATATGGTGCAGACATTTTATGTTGAATACCTAACATTCTTAGTCTGTTCTGGAATTTATTATTTGTAAATTCTGTACCATTATCTGTTATAAGAGTTACTAATTTCTTTTTAGTTTTCCTTTCAGCAAATTTAATCCAATTAAAGAGATTTTGATACGTTTCAGTTTTGCTTTTCATTAAATAGCAAAACCCATATCTAGAATAATGGTCCATTATACTTAGTATGTAACGAGCTCCTCCTACACTTGGTTTTTTAGGACCTATTAAATCTGCAAATACTACCTCTAAAGGTTCTTTGGTAGTAAATCCATCAACTCTATTAGCCGGTGTGACCCTGGCCTTACTTTGATTACAGGCATTACATTGCAAATACTTATTACAAGGTTTCAAACTTATTCCCTTAGATAATTCAACAGTTTTCTTAAGCATTTTAAAATTTAAATGCCCTAGCTTTCGATGTAACAAGTGAATACATTCATCATGAGGTTTCTTATTTTCATAAACTATGTTAGCCACTTTTAAACCATTATCATTTAACACATATAATTCACCTCTTAAAGATGCAGTAATTCTCTTATCTTCTTTCTCAATTATGCAGTTATCTCCTTTAAATGTAACTACATATCCTAGTTTAACCAAAATTCTTACTGAAATTAAATTAAACTTAAGTTGTGGTACATATAACATTTTTACATTCTCTTTTATAAAAGAACAATATGCTATACCTTGACCTTTAGCTTTCAGTTTCCAGCCATTGGCTAACAATATCTGCTGTGTACTCTTGGATATTTTAATAAAATTTTTCTTATCATTTGTTATGCAATGTGATGATCCACTATCAACCACCCATAAATTATTTTTTACAGCTCCGTTACTATACATGGCTAACTCTAAATTTTTATTTTTATTTTGATGACTTTTTGTATTCTGGCCAGCGTTCTGGCGCTTTGCTTTTTTATAAAATCTTGCCAAATGTCCTCTTCCTCCACAATTAAAACACTTTTTAATTGCGTATGCAGTAGGAGATTCATTATCTTCTTTTTGAGGTTGCTCCCTCCTTAACTCGTCTCTTTCAAGCCTTCTTCTGGCCTCTTCAATCAATCTGCCAGTTATATCAGTTAAAGTTAGGCTTTCCTTTGGCAATATTTCAAGTGAAGTTACGTAATTATCATAGCTTTCATCAAGGGAAGATAGAATTATATAGACTTGGTGTAGATCAGAGAAAATAAGCTCTTTCTCGTGCAGTTCTTGAAAAATGCTTTGCATAGTTTTCAAATGACTCAGCATATCACCATTCTTATGGAGATGTGTACTGAAAAGTTTCCGTGTTAGATTTATGTGAGCACCAACATTATCTCGAACATAAATCCTCTTCAGCTTCTGCCAACACCCAACAGCTGTTTTTTTTCCGTGGATATAAACAAGTTGCATATCAGTTGAGGTTAAAGCAATAATGCAAATAGCTTGTTGATTTTTATGCATAAATTCTTCTATCTTTATTTTATCTTCATCATCCTCTGGATCCCATTCTTCTACGTTTGGTGGATTTTCAATTATGTTCCACAAACCTTCTCTTCGTAGAAACAGACTACATTTCATAGACCATGATACATAGTTTGTTCCATCCAACTTGGATATCAGGGACAAACTTTGTAGATTGACTTGTGCCATGTTTTCTTATATGGATATAAAACTATAATAAAACACAGCTGTCTGTTTACTGTAATGTATAACAACACAAACTCTCACTTTTAACATAAATCTGTTTTATCCTAGTTAAACTGACTTTGCAGTCTCTGGGCCCATAACCAGTGTTAAGCCTGGTTTCCCCAACCAGGGTTAGGGAGACAAGCTAAACAGAATGTGCAGCTTAGTCAGATAGGCACAAAGATAAATGAGTGAGCTAAGCTTGTATGTTTATTAACATACAGTAAAAATAACAGATACGCTTGTGCTATCAAAAATATAGTTTATTCCATTATGAGTTCATAGCATAGTCAAAATAACAGTCCAATAGTCATGTATCATTTAGTCAGTCCATTCAGGGATATTCAGTTAGCAAAGTCCGTGTTAGAATATCCTATGTCAATTCACTTACAAGTCAGTCCTTTGTTTTCTCTCCCGTTCGAGCAATGCAGACTTGTTTCCTTGCAGTAATCAGGGATCATCAAAGCAAGAGAGATAGCAAGCTGCCGTCTTGCTTCTTTTAAAGTGCTTTCACAACCACTCCCTTAATTACTATCCCACAGTTAAAGTTGCAGACACTTTAACATACAAACTATGATTACATATTATTATTTACCTAAACCAGTTAGGGTAAAACAATGTTATCCCTAACAGTAATAACATAAATCTCCAGTTCACGTTGTCAAATGCCTTTTGAGCATCTAGGAATATCAAAGCCATTTGCTTTTCAGGATGAGCCTCATAGTATTCCAAAGTATCCAAGATTACTCTCATATTGTCTCTGATTTGTCTCTGGCAGAAATCCATTTTGATCTGGGTGAATAAAATTATTTAAATATTTTTTAAGTCTTTCTGCTAAAATTGAAGCAAAGATTTTATAGTCTGCATTCAATAAGGAAATAGGTCTACAGTTTTTAATTTGCAGTGTGTCAGCCTCTTCTTTTGGAATAAGTGTGATATAAGCCTCTGACCATGTTTTGGGTATCATCTTCTTTAACATAACTTCATTCATAACTTCTAACAATGGGATGCTCAATGATTCTTGAAATGTTTTATAGAATTCTGCTGGAAGCCCATCTGGACCCGGTGCTTTCCCATTATTTTGTTTCTTAAATGCTTCATTTAATTCCATCATTGTTATATTGCTTTCTAGCATTTCTTCAGTCTCTTTAGGTATCTTCGGTAAATTAGCATTCTGTAAATACTGTTTGACTTTTTCCTCATCAATATTCTCTTGTTTATATAGTTGCCCATAAAAATCTCGAATAATTTCCTTTTTCTCCTTATTACCACAACAAACTTGGCCTTGGTCATCTATTAGCTTCAATATTTTTCTTGATTCCTTCTCCTTTCTCAATTTATATGCTAGCCATCTACCTCGTTTATTTGCATTCTGTTCAGAATTTCTGATTTTCTATGCCAATTCTTCTTTCTCTATTAATTCCATTTTATGTTTAATTAAATCCAGCTTCAATTTAATATCTTTTTTCTGTGGCATTTTCTGTAATTCTTTTTCAAGTCTTTTATACTCATCTTCCAAGGCCTTAGAAGCTTGCCTTTTCCTAATATTCTTTTTTCTTGTATAATCTATTATCAGACCTCTAGGGTATGCCTTCATTGTATCCCAAACATTCTGCGTTGAAGTATCTTCTTTTTTATTTTCTCTGAAGAAAAAAGCCAATTCCTTCTCCATCCATTGTATAAAATCTTTCTCCTTTAAGATAGTATTATTTAATGTCCACCTCGATCTTTTTTTTGTCCCTTCCATTTAATTGTCATTGGGCTATGATCTGCCCAAGTACTTGTTTCAATATTTGTTTCTTGAATATTGGATATTAATTCTGTTGAGATCCAAATCATATCTAATCTGGACCATAATAAATGTCTATTTGAATAAAAAGTATATTGTTTAGCTTTAACATTTCTTTCTCTCCAAATATCTTTTAAAGTTAATTCGTCTGTCATTTTAAAAAAAGATTTAGGGAGAGCCTTTCTATTTTGCTTTGTTGTTGTTGCTATGTAGTCCAATTTATTGTCCACAATTCCATTAAAGTCTCCCATCATAATTATATTAACATAGTCCAGTCCAATTATTTTCATGTGTAGCTTTTTATAAAACTCTTCTTGTTTATCATTCGGAGCATAAATTGCAATCAAGAGTATTTTTATGTTATTGTCCATTATTTCCACCATTAATACTCTTCCGTCTTCATCCGTGTAGATCAGTTTTGCTGGGATAGCCTCTTTAATGTATAGAACCACTCCTCTTTTCTTACATTGAGTCAAAGAAGTAAATATTTTCCCCAATTTTGGCTGTACTAACTATTATTCATGTTGTTAATATGAACTTCTTGTAGACAAATTATGTCAAATTTTAATTTCTCTAATTTATGAAAAGTTTTCCTTCTTTTAACAGCTGAATTAAGTCCATTTATATTCATTGTAATCAGTTTTTTTTTCTTCCATGATTATGCTTTATATTTAGGTTTAACAGATCTCGTGGATCTCACTTCACGCTGTTCTTTACTATCCACCTGTCCACCTACAGCTCCTTTCTCTTTTTCAGTCTCCAGTTGTTCCTCTTGAAACTCATTGAATGAGACCTCTTTCTCTGCCTCCTCTTTTCTTCTTTCAAAAAGTTCTGCTTTCTCAATTGAATCAATTCTATGTCTCTGCTCTTGCCACGTAAACATTAATCCTTCTGGAATCAGCCCTCTATAATTCACTTCATTTTCCAGTAGCATTTTGGTCAGAAATCGATATTCTCTTCTCATCTCTCTCACTCTTCTGGGTATTTGTTTTAAAACCACAATCTCTTTACCTTTGTATTTCAATGTTTTCTCTCTTACCACTTGTAATATTTGTGTTTTAATGGATTTTTTGGTAAATCTAATATGGACTTCCTTTGGTAATTTATTTCTCATCTCATATCTTGTATAAACTCGATATACCTCATCTACTCCATCCATCATCTTTTCCTCTGTAGTTTCCAAAGCATCTGCCAAAATTTCTATCATTATCGCAGCCAAATTTTCTCCTTTTTCCTCTTCTATATTTTGAAATCTGAAATAAAATTCTGACCTTTCCATCTTCCACCTCAACATCCCATTTTTTTCTTGTTCAACCACTGTTAATCTACTGTCAATATTTCCAATCTTCTCCTCTCTTTGTTTTCCTTCTTCCTCAATTTTTTGGAATCTCTCCTCATACTTCCCCATCATTTGTTTAATATTTTCCACTTTTTCATCAGTCTTCTCTATTCTTTGTTCAATGATGTCTGATTTTATCTTGAGATCTTGGATTCCTTGCATAATCATCTGTAAATTACTTTTTCTTGTTCTTTATCTTGCTTCAACATTGTCTGAATTAAACGTTGTCCTCCAGCTGGTGGGGAAGCAGAGGTAGAAGTAGAAATGCCAGATGGTATTGGTTTCCTGCTCATTTTAATGCTTCCAAATCTTCAAATTCTTTTAAACTTTTAATCCAACTGGTAGAATAGCCAATTATAATCCAAAATGGAAAAATCCAATAGTAAAAGGCCCAAAACCAAAGAAGAAAAAGGAAAAAAGGAAGAAGAGAGATCTTCAGGTTATTCTAGACCCTAATCCAATTACAAAGTAGTCCACCATAAAAAAGGAAAAATAGAAAGGAAAAAAAAACCCAAAAATAATAATATTGATTAAGAGCAAGAAAGAACAAGAAGAAAAGAAGAAATTCCTTCAGGTTCTTCACACCTTAATCCAGTTGAGAAGTCTCAATAATCAAAAAAGAAAAACAGAGTGGTCCAAAAACATGGATAGAAAGAGCAAAAAAATCCCAATAAAAATAAGGAGAAAAAAAGAAAAATAAAGAAAAAACTCTGAGGCTTTCCCTTTAAAATAAAAAGCAAAAATAAGAATATTACTAGAATTAAAATTTACAAAAAGGCTGGTGAGTAAGGATATCACAAGTAAATATATATATATATATATATATATATATATATATATATATATATATATATATATATATATATATATATATGCACACTGCACTTTATTTATTTATCCAAGGCTCTTATTATGACTCTCTTCTCCAGCAGCTTCAAAGCCAAGCCTCAAGAGTTAAAATATTGATAAGAGTCCAGGAAACACCTGTAATAATATTTTGCTGTGCTCTCCCTCTATCTTATCACATTGAAATGTCCTTGAGAAGGAGTCTTCTTACAGTTCTCTCCAATTCAAATAAAATATTTTCAAGCCTTTAATTGGCAGTGTTGCAAAGTTTCTTAATGCTCTTCCCCTCCCCCAACCAGAAAAAAGGAATAATGTATACAAAAAAAAAAAAATAGCCAAAGGGAGCCTCTATCCTAAAAGAAAATTAAAAAATCAAAAGGAGCATAAAAATATATATAAGAGAAAATTCAATCCGGTTACCTACAAAGTCACACTAAAGTCCCAAAAAAACAGTAAGAAAAAGAAAAAAAAAGCCAAGCTTCAATTTGACATCACTTTAAAAAACACCACTCAAACCGTTTTGGTCAAAAAAAAATCTCACAGGTTTCTTCTCTATTCAGGATGCCCTTTCAAATCTCAGCGAATTTACAACACAAAAGAGGTTTCTCACCCAGCCGACACACTTTCACTCCAGCCACTTTCTTTCTGGAGCTGTCCTGACTTCAGCAGCTATGGAGGCTGCCTCTCCGCCGCCAGCAAAAGGGCTTCTCCCGGATCAAACCAGAGATTTTGCAATATCTCTGGGATCCTGGGACAGTGCCCTTCACAATCCCCATCTCTACGGGACGGTTTAGGTCCGTTGGGACTGACCAGGGGCGAAAATATTTGGCTGCGATCTCAGAGCCCCGAGATCGCAGCTATATAGCCGAAATGAAGCTCCGCCTTCTCCCCCAGCTAGTTCCTACTTCTTATTTTCCACGCAACAACCACCCTGTAAGGTGGGTAGGGTTGAGAGAGAGAAAGAGAGGAGGGGGGGAGGGAGGGAGAGGGGAGAGGGAAGGATGAAGGGATTGGTCCAAAACCATCCAGCCACCTTTGGTGTCTAAGAGAAGACCTTAGGTAGACTGCATGGTCTTCTAATTTCAATCCCAGCATCTTAACTACTACATCAAATTCACTTTCTTGTGTCTAATGTTGTCCAATGCCGACAGGTGGGTCTGTGTTGTTTTCTTACCAATATTATAGAAGAGGTATGCTATTGCCTTGGGTTAGTTGGTTAAGCCATGGTTGGAACAAGATGGGTTTGTGGCAGGTTGCCACCATATGCATGCCCAAAGTGGTTCTTCTTCTTCTCCTTCTCCTCCTCCCCTTCTTCCTTCCTCTTCCTCTTCTTCTTTTCCTCTTCTTTCTTTTTCTTCCTCTTCTCCTCCTCCTCCTTCTCCTTTTTCTCCCTTCTCCCTCCTTCTTCCTTCTCTCCCTCCTGCCTCCACCTTTACTTCTCCTTTCTCTTCCCCTCTTTCTTTTCCTCCTCCTCCCCTTCTTCCCTTTTCCTAATTCTCCTCCTCTTTCTTTCTTTCTTTCTTTCTTTCTTTCTTTCTTTCTTTCTTTCTTTCTTTCTTTCTTTCTTTTTTTTTCTTTTTCTTTCTTTCTTTCTTTCTTTCTTTCTTTCTTTCTTTCTTTCTTTCTTTCTTTCTTTCTTTCTTTCTTCTTTCTTTGTTTCTTTTTCTTCCTCTTCTTCTCCTCCCTCCCCTCCTCTCCACCTACCCTTTCTCCCTCCTCCTCACCTTCTTCTTTTTTTCCTCCTTTCTTCTCCTTCTTTCCTCCTCCTCTTCCTCCTTCTTTCTCCTCCTCCTCCTCCTCCTCCAACTCCCCCTCCTCTTTTACCCCTCCCTACCTCTGCCTCTCCTTCTGCCTCTCTTCCCTCTCCCCTCCCCTTCTCCCTCCTCCTTCTCTTTCTCCTTCTCTTTTACCACTTCAGGTCTTGAGGGAGAGGAGATACAACATTCTGTCTCAGCACTCAAATTGATAAAAGAGAGGAAATAAAGAAGAAGAAAAAGTAGACTAACCTTGGGCATGAATATGATGGCAACCAGCCACCAATCTAGGTTAACTGCAGAGCAAATCAAAAACATTACAAATTTCAACCAATTATCCACTCAACCCCACAGCAGCTTCCCCTAGAAACTTATTCCCTTATTTTAGAATTTTAGGCAGAATAAGATCCCAAGATCTATTTTCTTTGCTGTAAATGTTATTTTTTTTTTTAAAAAAAAAAATCATTTTCACTCTTTAAATATTTGCTTGACTTCCTTAAACTGTCTACTGTGGACCTCACTCCATTCCTAAGGGGTCTGTAAGGGGGCATGCATAAGCGCATGAGCGTGCCTACCTTCCCTGTCCTACTGTTCCCATTTATTTGTACTTGTCATGCTCTTGATAGAGTCGGCCTCTGAGGGAGAGGAAGAACAGCCAGGGAGTGGTTGGGAGTGAAGGTGTGGCTCTGGAGGTTGTGGAGGATGCTAGGGAAGGGCAGATGCCGGCTGGGCAAGAGGAGGACCCAGGCTGACCCCCTATCCATCCTAGGACATGCAGGGAGGAACAGAGAAGGCAACAACTTGGCTTACGAGAGAGGAAGCAGCCTTGATTCCCCTCATTGGTTACAACTGGGGAGACTAATATATAAGACGATTACAAAACAACGTTGCCAGAAGCAAAGTGTGTTTTATCTTGGGCTGAAGTTATCTTGATGCCTTGTTATCTCCTTGAATTTGGTAATTATTTATCCTAGTCCACTGTGGAAATTTCATCATTGTAGTTTGTTTGGTTTTTTTATTTCACCTCTATCTGCTCATGAAGTTAGGACTGTATTTGTTAAGTCTGGAGCATGGGTGCGAATGATGGAGACGAGCCGGTAGAAACAGTGAACTTCAACTCTTTATTTACATGTTGTGACAGCTCAAAATGGAGGGCTGCTATAGCCTTCCTTATATAGGCAACTTATTAACTATTCAACCAATAGCAATCCTGGAGCGCTAGCTCCGTTAACCAATGGGAATGGCCTGTTAATGGCCAATCAGATGCTCCTGAATGGACCAATCCGATCCTGCCATTAACAGCCAATCAGAAGTGCAGGGCCAGAACCCTGCACTTGACTTCAAGCTCAAGATAACTTTATTGGTATTATTCATTCACAACAGTATTGCTTTCTTTTGAAGACTATTTTTGAGTAAGTTTTATCTCCAACTGAGAATTATTGAATAGTGGGGCCAAGCTGGAGGCATTAAAATTCATTTATTTGTGTTTTGGATTTTGTTATGTTTATGTTACACTCTGCGTCATCACTGTACTTATTTATTATGTATAAACTTATAGCTGTTTATACTTACATGTTTATATGTTATGTTCACACTCACTGTACACTTGTTTTCTCATACATGCTTGACAAACTAAACTAAATAAATAAAGTAAACAAAAGAGTTAATTGTAGGGGTTTTTCTTCCACGGGAGACTGGCAACTTCGTCTTAGAGAGAAAGAAAATGATTCAGGTTGGGCCCCTTAAGTCCTGTGTCATCTCCTCAAGGCTTTCCAGCGTGCGATGGAGGAGGACTCAAGACTCTCCAATTCTCATCCATCTTTGCAAGAGGACGATCTGCTTTGGCAAAACTAGGTCAGAATCAGAGTAAAAATAGAAAGCTTTCAGTAAGCAGACAGGTGTCTGTGAGAGTGATGTGACAAGCCTTGAGTATTTTGATGTAGCACAACTCTTTGTTCATTTCTTTGATAAGCTGGCTGTCACCAACTAAAGTTCCAGATGGGCTGCAAAGCTTCAGAAGTGAACAATCGTTAAAAGAATAATAGAGTTGGAAAGGACCTTGGAGGTCTTCTGATCCAACCCCCTACTCAAGCAGGAGAACACAATTTCAGACAAATGGTTCTCCACTTCTTTTTAAAAATCTCCAGTGATGGTTCTTTGGACTGTGGATAAAGAAAACTTTTTGCTACAGCTTGCCAATTCATTTCCACATTTAATTGCAAGATCAGGTTTGCACTGAGGGCAAATCCAGGCCTACTGTTAATTTTATTTATTAATTTTATGTTCAGTCCTTGGAATTCCATTACTAAGTGATGCATTTTTAAGTGGGGCAGCACATTAGCAGATTAATAGAGTTGGAAGGGACCTTCTAGGTCATCTAGTCCAGCCTCCCACCCAAGCAGGAGACCCTACACCATTTCCGAGAGATGGTCCAGTCTTTTCTTGAAAGCTTCCAGTGATGAAGCCCCAACTTCTGAAGGCAACTTCTGTTCCATTGGTTGATTGCTCTCACTGTCAGAAAATTTCTCCTTATTTCCAGGTTGAATCTCTCCTTGTTCAGTTTCCATCCATTATTCCTTCTCTGGCCTTCAGGAGCTTTGGAAAATAGCTTGACCCCTTCCTCTCTGTGGCAGCCCCTCAAATATTGGAACACTGCTATCATGTCTCCCCTGGTCCTTCTCTTCACTAGACTAGCCATGCCCAGTTCCAGTAACTGTTCTTCATATGTTTTAATCTCCAGTCCCCTAAGCATCTTGGTTGCTCTTCTCTGTACTCTTTCTAGAATCTCAACATCTTTTTATAATATGGCGACCAAAACTGGATGCAGTATTCTAGGCGTGGTCTTACTAAGGCTTTATAGAATGATATTAGCACCTCACTTGATCTTGATTGTATCCCTCTGTTAATGTAACTTAGGATTGCATTAGCTTTTTTGGCTGCTGCTGCACACTGCTGGCTCATATTTAGCTGGCTGTCCACTAAGACTCCAAGATCCGTCTCACTGTTACTGCTATTGAGCCTGGTTTCATCCAGTCTACATGTGTACTTTTGGTTTTTCTTGCCTAACTGTAGGACTTTCCTTTTCTCTACATTGAATTTCATTTTGTTGGATATGGCCCAGGGTTCTAGTCTGTCAAGATCCATCTGGATCTTGAGCCTATCATCTAGGATGTTGGCTATTCCTGCCAGCTTAGTATCATCCGCAAATTTGGTAAGTTCCCCTTCTATTCCCTCATCTAAGTGCTTTATGAAGATATTGAGGAATACTGGGCTTAAGACGGAACCTTGTGGTACTCCACTGCCTACTCCCCTCCATGTAGTACTATTAAGGACTACTCATTGAGTACAGTTTGACTTAGTATCACTTAGTAACACCAGCTCTAGTTCTGGTTGTTAAGTGAATCCCACCTGGTTGTTAGCTGTGATGTCACGTGATTGCAATTTGTGGTTTCCTGCTGGCTTCCCTCCATTGGCTTTTGCTTGTCAGGAGCTGTCTATGAAGGCCACAGATTACAATCATGGTACCACTAGGATGCTGTGATGATCTCAGTTTCAAGAACTGGATATAAATCTCCCACTATTATAAATTCACTCCCTGAATGAGTGATCAGTAAGTAAAGGGCTACATATCAAAATATTTGTTTAGTTGTTGGGGGAACAATAGGGAATGCTTGATATTTTTCCCTTATAGACCCAAACATTTTATTCTCTTTTTCTTTTAATTGTTTTTAATCACTATATGAAATCTCCTTTCAAAAGCAATAATGTTAATTTAAAAAGGTAAAAGGCCTATGAAAATATAAATAAATCTGGGATTATTTATTTATTTTATTTAGTTTGTCAAGCGATTATAAGATAACAGGTATAAGTATAAACATACTTATGAATACATGAAATGGATACATGTAAGAAAAATAAAAAGAAACAATAGGACAGGGACAGTAGGCACGCCCCCTACAGATCTCTTAGGAAAGGGGTGAAGTCAATAGTAGACAGTCTAAGGTTAAAGTTTTTGGGGCTTGGGGAAGAAACCACAGAGTCAGTAGTCCATGAGCCAAGACCTGAATTTTCACATATTGGTACCACCCGAGGTGACTAATAATCTTAGGTGTTTTTGGCTTCTTTTATGTCTCTAGTTTATGTTTTGATGTGATAGCCCTTGTTAACTCGTAGCTTAATCGAGGTTATCACTCTTAGAATAGATGCACCCTATGTACACGGAAAGAAAGGGTGAACACATACTTTGACAATATTCTCTATTCTGAACATCACCACGTTTATGCTAATGACCAAATATACTATCCAAAATATCTCCAGAACCCTTTCATTGTTAGTATGCATGAACAGTCTAGTCATGGGCGTCCGGAGGGAGGGTGGGGGGCAAGGGGGGTCATTTGCCACCCCCCCCCCACGTGGAAAACATCAGCTTCATCTCTTCTTATCCTTGGCAGCTGTAGGTCTGGATGATGGAAGTCAGTGTCATGCTGACCTACCATGTTCCTCAGTTGCCTCAAGTATCTACTGCGGTACTCAGATGTCAGATAGTACCTTGCCACAGCTCCACCTTTCAGGCTGAAGCCCTTGGTGCCTCCTGGTGTCTGCGTGTCTTTGTTAACCGTCTCCTCAATTGTCTGGTCCACAGGTATCCGCCCAAATGGGTTCTGACTCCCAATCTGGACAGAAAAACCTCCCTGCATGAAGTGGGCATGCACTTCAGGGTGTTCTATTGGCAGTCGAGACATTTTGGCATAGTAGTAGGTCAAGAAGCGGGCATAGTTCACCTTGTCATAGGCAAAGCACCATGGGATCATCTGCCTGATTGCTGCCAGGTGAAGCATCCAGTTGCCCTCTCTGGATGCTCGGATCAGGCACAGCATGATCTCTGCCATGTCCAAGTAGGACATCCAGAATGCAGAGAGGTTATCTGCATTTCTGAGAGACTCCAGGTAGACTTTAAACAGCTTTATTGTGTGCACACATGACTCGTTATTAAGCAGGTCTTGCAGTGCAGCCTGAGAGACACCGTCGTGGAAGCTGGCAATCTTCTTCAGGGTTTCATCAAGGTGGTGAATGTCTCTTGCATGGTGTTCCTCCAGCCATCGGAGGAATCCTTTCCAGGCAAGCCTCAATAGTGCTTCATAAACCAGCTTGTGACATCTTACTGCTCTGTTGTACTTGCGACCATCCATCACACCATTCACTGAGCCTTCTGCAATGACACCAGCTTCAACACAGAGATCCCTGAGCCCTGCATCTTGAAATCGCTTCCCTATGATGGAGAGCATATTGCAGATTGTGTGGAAGTCTCCCATCCTGACGACGATGCTGTTGAACTTGTCATGTTTCCATACTATCTCAACAGCCTTCGCATAAAGCGCCTGGTCAAAGACACAGACAATCTGGTTCAGCTGAAGGGCCTGCATGATGTGTAGGGTCCGCTCCAGCACTTCATTGACCGTGGACATGTCTGTTGCAGGAGCATTGATAGTGGGCAGGTAGCCCACAATGTCTTGGTTCACCGTGACATCATTGCGGACCATGATGTTGAACCCAGTCCAGCTGCTGACAGTCTGGTTCTCAGGGTCTGACAGTCGAGTCAGTAACCAGATAAAATTCTTCATCTTGGCTTCGTGGACCTCCTTCATGCTGTCAACATCTACAGTCTCGGTCTTTGGAGGCTGGGCTCGCTTACCAACATTGTAGGTTGGTAACATTGTTGGGGCTGGACTGATGCTCCTTTTCTTGGACTTGCTGACAGATGGGAAGAGATTCTGTGGCTTGGGGCCTGCAATCTTGGGCTGGACAGCAATGCCATTGACTCTGTGAGAAGTACCTTCTCCGCTGAGTGTCTCCTCAAGTCGGTCAATGTTATCCCATGCCAGGGTTGTGAACACACCTTGGCAGATGTCTGCTGGCAGTGGGATGTCTTCCTGTGCACGCTCCAGCTTCTGAATGCACAGTGCTGTATCGATCTCCTCAATCTGTGAATAAGAAATGCAGTGGCCCAGGCGATTGAGTGTGCGTACAAGTTCTGTATTGCCTGTCAAGGTCTTCACAGCAAATGACAAAAGTACGTGCTTGGATGGCTTTGTCTTGCCACATGTGACAGCAAATATCAGATCACTGGCAAGGGAAGTGGCAAGCCTTTGGACTCTGTCAGAAGGATCTGCACACTCACACTCTCCAGTGAGCACGGTATACAGGAATTCAGTGACAGATTCAGGAATGACATTCTGCTCTGTGTCAGGGGGCCATGTCTGGCTTACATCTTGCTTCTTAATCTGATTCCTCAGCTGCATTGCTGCTTTGGCTAGGACATCCCCAGAGTTGGCAGCCCTTGCTTCGTGGAGTTCTTTCCCTAGTCTGTAGGCATGCTTGACAAGCTCATCAAATGACAAGCTCTCTGGATATATGAGAAGCTTCCCTTTCTCATCAGAAACGAAGCAAAGCGATCCTCCTATCTCACTTTCAAGTTTACGACGGACATGTTTCTTGGTTGATGGTCTGATCTGAGAAATTCCGCGAGAGTGCATGGCTTTCTCAAGTCTAGCTGTCAGATCTGTCATAGGCAGCACCTCAGGGTTGAGAATGAGTTCATTCCTGATATATAGGAATAGCTCTTCGTAGGATTGTTTCTCGGCTTCCTCGTATACTGCCTGCTCAGACTGCTCCTGCTCATCGCATGCACCAGAACTGGTGGATGCCCCTTCCTTTATATACACTTTGTAGCACGACTTGTGGTAGTGCCCCTCTGCGGCAACAAGGTCTCTGCTTAATAACGCGAGGATTCGCTGGTCCATTTTTTGGGTTGCTGCACTGCGGATTCTGTCATCTGCACGTAACTCAACACACTGGATGATAGGTTCCCTTGTCTGTCTTCCTTTCAGGTACTTGCTTGACTTGCAGCAGAAGATGCATGTCTTGTCATACACTCTTGATGTACTCGGTGCATCCCTAGATGATCTTCTGACACCATGGACACCAGTCTGTTCTTCTGCACTCGGCCTGTCTTTAGAAAGGATGGAGTCGAGAGTCTTCTTCATGGTAAAGATGCTGCGACATTTGCGATGATGCTGGATCTGCGGTATTTGGCCTTCTTCCAAGTCTTTTGCAATGTCCAGAAGTGGAGCATGTTGTCTAATCTCTGCTGCTCTTAGCAGTGTCTTCCATGAGTCCAAGTCTTTTAGTAACACGAAGGTAGACGTGTCTTCACCAGAACAGTGAATAATGCAGCCTGGCCGCACTCCTTTCTTTGGCAATGCAGTGGCCTTGTCTCCACTTGAATCCATCATGTGGGCCTTAGTAGTTTGTCACAATATAACAGAGAACTGCAATTATTCAACAGTAGTCCGCATTGAGAAATTGAGTTCAAAACTCTTTGTAACGATGTTGGAAGAGAAAAAAAAAACATATTAGCAATTTACGAAATACATTTTAATTTGCTATGATGCTCTACATTTACCACAAAAAGTCTCTGCACATGATTTTAATAAATTATCAACATCAATTAGGTTTAATTCTAATGATTTACAGCTTCATTTCGCAAATATATGTGTTATCATGTGATATCACAAGGCCGCTATTCAGTCAAATTGATGGTTTCTTAAAAAACATACAAAGCTACATATCTGAAAAGGCTATCACATCTTAATGTACTTGGTATGGACCCATAAACATTTTAGTACCATTAAGATTTGGTCACCCAAGATGGTACCGATATCTGGCCTGGCCCATGGACTACAGGTAGAGTATTCCAGACATTGACCACTCTGTTGCTGAAGTCGTATTTCCTGCAATCAAGTTTGGTGCGGTTAACCTTGAGTTTGTATCTATTGTGTACTCTTGTATTGTTATGGTTGAAACTGAAGTATTCATTGACATATATATATTCTTCATCCTGATTGGTTGGGAGTGTTGGTCTTGGTCTTGGAGTTTGCTATGTTCTGCTTGATTGGTGTTTCTAATATCTTCTGTCTGTTTTGTAGCTTTTTTTGTCTTGATTGGCTGGCAACGTTGTGTTTCCTGTATTGGAGATTTTTAGTGCAGCTTGGCTCCGAGTAAACAGATGGCTATCATTTATTAGGAAGCTAGGTTTCATCTGGGTGCCTGGTTGGGGTGTGTTTGAGCTGGAGGTATCAGGGGGAGTCTGTGCCAAGGTGTTTGCCTGGCTTGTGGTGTGGATATTTTTTTGTTTGTAGTGCAGGCTTCCAAATAATTGACAATCTGGTGGAATCATCTCTTCTATTCATACTTTCAGGTCTTTTTTCAATCTCTATAGCTTCTCTGATAATTCTGTGGGTGGGTTTTTTTATAGTGGCTAGGGTTTTGGTGCCATTGAAGTCATTGCTATATGACCTGTAGCTTTCATGTGTTGGACTAGTGAGGAAATCTGTTCCAGCTTTTTTGCTGCATTTTTGTGTTCATCTAAGCGGGTACTTATTCTTCTATTGGTCTGTCCAATGTATGTGACAGGGCATGATGCACAGGGGACTTCATATATGCATTGGTTTTCCAGGTCAATTTTATCTTTGGGGTTTCTTAGGATGGTTGCTGTTTTTCTGTCTGTTTTGAAAGTCTGTTTTGATGTGATGCCTGTGTAGTATCTTACTGATTTTGTCTGTAGTACCTCTTATGTAGGGCAAAACAGCTGTTCCATAGGTCTGTTCATCTTCTAGGTCTCCATTATGTCTCAGTGTGTTTTTGTGGATCAAGCCAGTGATTTTGCTTTTATGGAAACCATTGGCTGTCAGTACTTTAGTCAGGGTGCATAGTTCAATCTTTATGTGTGTCTTGTCTGCCAGGTGTTTGGGTCTAGTAATTAGTGTTTTGGCCACGGAGTTTATCTGTGCTGGGTGGTGGTGGGATTGGGTGTTGAGGTAGCGGTTGGTGTGTGTTTTCCTCTGGTATATGGTGTGTCCTAATGTGCCATCTGTTTTTTTATAGATTAGTACATCTAGAAATGGTCGTTGTTTGTTTGTTTCCATTTCCATGGTGAACTTGATTTTGGGGTGTGCGCTGTTTAGGTGTGTTAGGAAATTGTTTAAGTTTTCTTTTCCATGGGGCCAAATCAGAAATGTGTCATCGATGTATCTTAACCATAGTTTGGGTTTGTGGGTGGCATTAGCCAGGGCTCTGGATTCGAATTCTTCCATGAACAGGTTTGCAATGACGGGTGACAGTGGTGATCCCATAGGGGCTCCTTCAATTTGTTTGTATCTTTGTCCTTTGTATATGAAATATGTGTTGGTTAAGCAGTGTTCTGCTAGTTCCATGTGGTGTTTAGCTGGTTGGTATTTATTTTTGATGATTTCAAGGGTCTCTTTTATCGGGACTTGAGTGAATAGTGAAACCACGTCGAAACTTACAAGCAGATCTTCTTGCTCCACATGTAGATCTTTGATCATTTCCAAGAAGTGGTATGAGTTTTGTACATGTGAAGCTGCTGTTTCAGCATGGGGCTGTAGCTGTTTTGCTAAGTGTTTAGCTTGGTTTTGTAGTGGGAGATTCTGCCGAATGAGATTGCTACAACTTTAAAAGCACAACTATAGTGACGTGGGAAAATACCCGAACAAAGCTGAATACCATACATCTATATATCTATATCTATATATTTATATATCTATATCTATACATCTATATCTATATCTATCTGTCTATCTATCTATCTATCTATCTATCTATCTATCTATCTATCTATCTATCTATCTGTCTATATATATATATATATATATATATATATATATATATATATATATATATATATATATATATATATATATATAATTGCACTAAAGTTGGAAGTCACAACTCTTTATTTTCCTCCTTTTGCACTTTTTTCTTTCTTTCTCTTAGTTGCCTAACTCTTGTTTTTTATTTGATAATGAAGCTTAATTTAAAAAAAATAAAGAAATGAATCTTTGCATTTATTAGTCTCCAGGTTACAGGTGGGAACAGTTTATAGCTTTCTTATTCCCAAGGACTGTTTCAGAAACCAAGCAAATGAAAAATGAAAGTGCTGGAGGGGTTCAGAATAGGGATTATGGACTACCCTAAACACCCCAGATTTCATTAATAATCTCCTAATCCCCAGATTTCAAGCACCATTTATCCAGATGTTGTTTTTTGGGATTAAAAAAATGAATCAAACTGGAATTGATTATCCTTGCATCCGTTTTGGCAACAGCTCAACAGATTAGTTTTTATATCCCGGCATTGATTTTATTTTATTTATTTTTCATGTTTAATGGTTTGTGTGTACTTGATGCCACCTCTTTATCTAACATCTGAGGTTGTGTATCCCTAGCTTAACAACTTTCTGTGCCTTCTGCACCCTTAGCATTTTTGAATAGCACACCTACACACCCCTGGGCTCCTCTGACTGCTTCGAGGTTACAATATATATTAAAGCAAATAGTAGAAATCGTGGCCTCTTTTTAATCCTAATTAGTTCCCAGCTGAGACATTTTCCTTCTTAGCTAGTCCTTTGCTGCTAGTTTTCTACTTGCAGGAGTCTTTTTAAGATGATATCTGTTCTGTACATTCATTAGCTTTCTTGAAACCCCACACTTTGATTGGCCAAAGCGCAGGGCGATCTGATTGGTTTAGCAAGCCGCAATGATTGGCCTGCTAAGAATCTCCCGCGATTGTTGGAAACGAATCGCAGGAGATTCCAAGCGGTGTCATTGGCCACGGCCACTGCGGCTTGAGAATAAAAAGCCGCTGTTTTTCCCTTGGAGCCAGATCGGTTCTGGGGACCAATAAAGAGCTGAAACCTAGTCACCGCCTCCTGGTCTCCTTACTGACGGACACGACACTGGCGACGAGGATGGGATCCCGATTCTGAACCCCAGCAAGCACGTGTCCGACGGAAGCAAGACCGACGAGATGGCCAGCATCGCTCCACCCGTGCCCTTCAACGCCGCTAGCGAGGACTGGGAATCCTACACGGACAAATTCCGCATGTTCCTCGAATGCAGCGATATGAAGGACGCCACCGGGCCGAAGAAACGAGCCATTTTCCTGACACACTGCGGGCCCGCAGTGTTCAAGATGGCGAAAGCCCTAGCGAAACCCACTGACATCACCGGGATGGACTGGGCCGACCTCAAACCTTTACTCCGAAAACACTATGCTCCCACCGTGCCCACCCTCATCAGACGGCACGAATTTTATCGGCAGGACCAGAGGTCGGGCAAAAGCCTCAGTGACTTTGTTGCGGAGCTGCGGAACCGAGGAGGATTATGCGGATTCTCCGACATGAACAAGGCCCTACGGGACCAAATTGTGCTCGGGCTTCGGGACCCAGTCCTACAGAGTCAGCTGATGGCCAAAGGCGACATCGCCCTCGCCGATGCCATCGCTGAAGCCACTGCAGCCAAGGCCACCAGGCAGTCAGCAAACCGGATGCGGAGACCGGACGCCGGGGACCATACCACAAACAACAACCCTGGACAGGCGACCGAGGCCCAAGTGGAAGCAAGTCACCGCGAAACTACCACCCACCATGGCGAATTCCACTCTGCCTCCGACACTTCGGACAAGGGGGAGGAAATCCACCAGCTCCAGGCAGGACGCGACCAGCGCAGTCGGCAGGGTCGTAAGTCGGGGACCACGTGTGCCGGTTGTGGAGGTGACCACCCTAGATCCGAGTGCTGGTTCTTCAATGCAGTCTGCCGGCACTGTGACAAAAAGGGTCACATCGCCCACGTATGCCAATTAAAGAAAACCTACAGCCCCAGACGACGGGACCACAGCGAGCGGAGACGGGACAGCACACCCCCCAGAACCAGAGATCGCCCAGCCGACAGCCATTGGGATCAGAGCGGGCGAGCCCGATGAGGTGGCGAGACCCGGAGGAAGGAAGAAACCCACCAGACGGTCATCATTGGCCATGCATCAACCACCGACACCCAAAAATTCTATGTGGAGGTAGGCATCGAAGTTGAGCCATGCAAGATGGAGGTGGACTCCAGGTCCTACCTCTCCATGGTCACCTGGTAAGAAATCAAACGCTTGGTGCCTACCATCCAAAAGAAGGGACTGGAGAACCAGAGACTAATCATTAAAGACTACCAGGTAAACCGCATCCCGGTAGTCGGAACCGGACTATTCAAACTAACATTTAAGGGACGCACTGCAAAGCTTCCCCTAACAATTGTGGACCGAGACCGACCCAGCTTTTTGGGACTGCAATGGTTCGCACCGCTCGGCATCGAAATCACGGGCATCAACTACATCGCCAAGACCGATTGGGAGCAACAACCGGCACGGGACTTCCAGGAAGTGTTCAACGGCACCCTAGGCAAGTACCGAGGGCCCCCTATCTCTTTCAGCCTAGACCCGAACGTTCCCCCAAGACGCCTAAAACCAAGGCAGGTACCTTTCGCACTCAGGCCAAAAATTGACGAGCAAATTGACAAGTTCGTCAAGCAAGGGGTCCTACAACCAATAGACCATGCCCGGTGGGAGACCCCAATAGTCACCCCAGTCAAGCCTGATGGGTTGGTGAGAATCTGCGGGGACTATAAGGCCACCCTAAACTGCGCCTTGCAACAAAGCGTCTACCCCATCCCAGTAGTGCAGCATCTTCTACACTCACTGGGGGAAGGCAAGGTTTTCGCGAAACTCGACCTGGCCCAAGCATACCAGCAGCTGCCGGTCGATGAAGAAACCGCGGAGGCGCAAACCATAGTCACCCACCGGGGAGCTTTCCGATGTAACCGACTCCAGTTTGGAGTCAGCGTGGCACCTGGAATTTTCCAGAGCCTCATGGAGAGACTCTTACAAGGCATCAAGGGGGTGGTGCCCTATTTTGATGATGTGCTGGTATTGTCAGCCAACTAGCCAGAACTAAAGGGTCGACTAAGGGAGGTGCTAACCAAATTCAAGGAAACCGGGCTAAAGGTGAAGAGGGAAAAGTGCCAACTTTACACAGAGTGGGTCAAATTCCTGGGGTACCTCCTAGACCGGCACATCATCCACCCAACCACAACCAAAATTAAAGCCATTAAAGAGGCCCCTGCACCCAGGGCTAAAATGGAACTGCAGGCGTTCCTGGGACTGCTTAATTTTTACAATGTTTTCCTGCCCCAAAAGGCGACCGCGGCGGAGCCTTTGCATAGGCTCTTGGACAAGGCGGCCACCTGGACTTGGGGGAAACGCGAGGAAGCCACCTTCAGGAAAACCAAGGACCTGCTCACTTCGGATTCCATCCTCATCCAATACAACGAGACCCTACCACTAGCCATCACATGCGATGCATCACCTTTCGACATCGGCGCCGTCCTCAGCCACACTCTCCCCAACAGAAAAGAAGTACCCATCACCTTCTTTTCAAGGACCCTCACCAAACCAGAGAGAAATTACAGTCAGCTGGACAAAGAGGCCCTGGCTATCATCGCTGCAGTGAAGAGCTTCCACGAGTACTTCTACGGCCGGACGTTCACCATTATCACCGACCACAAGCTGCTGCTGGGAATCCTCGCAGGGGACAGGGCCACCCCGAACATTCTATCTCCTAGAATGACAAGGTGGTCCGAATTCCTTGCCGCCTACAGCTACCAGCTCACACACCGACCCTGTAAGATGATCACACATGCAGACGCTTTGAGCCGCTCACTGCTACCCGAGCTAGACACTGACCCAGCACCCATGACAACCACCCTCAGCATAGAGACTCTGCCCGATCTACCCATAACCGCATCAGACATTGCCCAAGAAACTAATAAAGACAAACGTCTGGCGCGGGTGTTACATTGGGTAGAGAAAGGGTGGCCGGAAAAGGACAATAACGAGACATTCAAAACATTCCGGAACCGGCAAACAGAACTCTCGCTACAAAAAGGGTGTGTACTGTGGGGGGATAGGGTGGTCATCCTGGAAAAACTGCAAGGGAAGGTACTGGAGTTGTTACACGAGGGGCACCCAGGCACAGTTAGAACAAAAGCCCTGGCCAGGAGTTACGCTTGGTGGCCAGGGATGGATAAACAAATTGAGGCTTGGGTGGCAAGGTGTCAACGCTGCAAGGAAACCAGACCAAGCCCACCCACCGCACCGATCCTAGAATGGGAAACCCTCAGGGGACCTTGGTCTAGGATCCACAAAGACTTCACTGGGCCCACAAAGGGACATACATTCCTAATAACTGTAGATGCTTACTCCAACTGGTTGGAGGTAAGCAACATGAAATCCACCACCACAGAGGCCGTGACCAAGGAACTTTGCAAACTCTTCGCAACACACGGCCTCCCAGATGTCATCGTGTTAGACAACGGGCCCCAATTCACCTCGCTACAATTTGAAAAATTCCTAGCGGAACGGGGCATACGACATGCACTGACAGCCCTGGCGCATCCGGAGGCGAACGAAAGGGCGGAACAGAGGGTTCAATTCACGAAAAAAACCATCCAGAAAATAGACCACGGGGAGATCCAAGACAAAATAAATAAAATGCTTTTTATACAACACATAACCCTGAACACGACAACAAACAAAAGCCTGGCAGAGCTACTAATGGGGAGGAAAATAAGGTCCCCACTCGATAGACTGCACCTCACATACAACCCAGAAAAACCCCCAAACTCCTCCAGCAAGCACTGATCCTTTGCACCAGGCGACGCCGTCTACGCAAAGAACCTAACCGGAGACCCACTATGGGTACCAGCAACCATAACCCAACTGACAGGTCCCCACTCGTACCGGCTACAAACAACCGGCGGACGAGCATGGAAATGCCACATCGATCAATTAAGATCGAGGATAGCCACAAGAAACACAACCGACATGCAACCAGACAAAACCAATCCCCTTAACACAAACCAAGAGGGGAGGGAATACCCCGGGAACCAAAACCCAGAAGAAAGGAACCAGCCATACTCACCAGCAAGCAGCCAGCTCGGAACCTCACCAGGAAGAAGCAGCCAGGCCAGCTCGACCAGCCCAGAAAGACCAGGTGAGAGCGGTGAAAACCGCAGCTCAATCAGCCCGGGTAGACCGGGAGGGAGCTGCAACTAGCGGCCCGGCAAGACATACCAAGCAGTTCCACCGACGAGTCCGAGAGACACAGAGAACCCGACTGAACCGGCTGGGAGCCAACCCACGACTGACCTGCGCAGGTCCAGTAGGCAAGTACGGAGCCCCGCCTACCTACGGGACTACGTTACGTAGGACCAAACCAAGAGGGGAGGGGTGTTCTCTTCATTCATTAGCATTCTTGAAACCCCTTGCTTTGATTGGCCAAAGCGCGGGATGATCTGATTGGTTTAGCAAGCCGCGCTGATTGGCCCGCTAAGAATCTCCCACAATTGGTGGATACGAATCGCGGGAAATTCAAAGTGGTGCCATTGGCCGCGGCCGCCGCGACTTGAGAATAAAAAGCCGCTGTTTTTCCCTTGGAGCTGAAACCTAGTCACCGCCTCCTGGTCTCCTTACCGACGGACACGACAATATCCCTTCTCAGTAACCTTAAATCAAGGGTCTTCAAACTTGGCAAGTTTAAGATTTGTGGATTTCAACTCCCTGAATTCTCGATCTAACATGACTGGAGGAGGAATTCTGGGAGTTGGAAGTCCATAAGTCTTAAAGCTGTCAAGTTTGAAGACCCCTGTCTTAAATGGTGCTTCTACCTGCATGTGTAGGTACTTCTATACATCTAGTACAGTAGATTATTTTTTTAAAGAAACAGGCATCACTGCCTGTTTTACAATGGGACTTTGGAAGTTGACCTAGTTAAGATTTCTTGACCGTAGAATTTCATGCCAGAATAAATCAGTTCTTGCTGTTTGAAGTCATTAACATCATTCCTGGGTTTCCTTTAAAAGATTCTTCCTGTGGACTCCCAACACTCCCAATCTCATTTGATCGAACCATTTCCTACCAGCGCTAAACAAATGGTGCTTGCTACCAACTTTTTCAGGGAGAAAAAGACCCTTGCCAGTCATGTGCAGCTAACTTTCTACTCTCAGAGGTTTTCTTATGAATTTATGACCAATGGTTTCTGGGTTAGATCTGCACTTTAACACAAAACAGGCCAGAATTCCCCACAAAGATCTCTGCGATTCAATGGTTTAAAAAGTAAGGTTCTACATTTAGGCAAGAAACAAATGCACAGATGTTATATAAGTGATACCTGGTTCAAGGTACCTGTGAGAGGGATCTTGGAATTCTTGTGGACAATCACTTAAATAAGAACCAGCAGCAGCTACCAAAAAAGCCAACACAATTCTAGGTTGCATAAACAGGGATAGAATCAAGATCACGTGAAATGTTAATACCACTTTATAATGCCTTGGTAAGGCCACCCTTGGATTATTGCATCCAGTTCTGGTTGCCACGATATAAAAAAAGATGTTGAGACTCTAGAAAGAATGCAGAGAAGAGCAACAAAGATGATTAGGGGACTGGAGGTTAAAACATATGAAGAACGGTTGCAAGAATTGGGTATGTCTAGCTGAATAGAAAAGAATGGTTAGGGTGACATGACAGCAGTGTTCCAATATCGCAGGGGCTGCCACAAAGAAGAGAGAGTCGAACTATTTTCCAAAGCACCAAAAGGCAGGATAAGAAGCAGTGGATGGAAACTAATCAAGGAGAGAAGCAACTTAGAACTAAGGAGAAATTTCCTGACAGTTGAGAACAATCAACCAGTGGAACAACTTGCCTCCAGAAGTTGTAAATACTCTAAAAGGAAGCTTTTAAGAAGATATTGGACAACCATTTGTCTGAAATGGTATAGGGTCTCTTGCCTGGACTAGAAGACCTTCAAGGTCCCTTCCAACTCTGTCATTCTGGTAGCTTTTAAAATCCCTTTCTTGTAGGGACTGAAAAGCAGCTGGAAAAAAAAAAGTGTGGGGACTCTAAGGAGAGAATTCTTTCATTTGTCTAAAAAAGGCAAGATCTGATCCAGGCCTTTCAAGAACCTTCAGCAAAGGAATATATTCTCTTCCAGAGTAGATTAAGTCAGCCCCTTCTTTTTTTAAATTGCTCAGAAAAAAAAAAAGTACTTTGTGAGAGAACGTTTTGAAGTTACCGTGGTGGGGGAAAAGCCAATTGAAAGTAATTTGACTCTTCCAGCCGTCAAAACATCAGATGATTTGCCCTCAATTCCATTCTCAAGCATCCATTAAAATTTATGGTTTATTATATTATGAACTGGGGAAGGGAGGAGAAGGGGCAGCCTGCCTCTTAGTTACCTTCCTACCATTAGCAGTTTCTCCACCTTCCTGCTTTCAATCTCTTTGCTTTTATAAGGAATTAAAAGCTCTTTGCCCATCCTAAAGGGAAAAAAAATATGTTTAACCTTCTGTCATAATTGTCTTCTGTTGAAAACTGCTTGTAAATGTAGGCAGGAAAAAAAAATACGGCTTTATTTGTTTGTTTGTGTATTTATTTATTTTGATTTGTCAATCGCTTACAAGGTAATAGGTATAAATATATACATAGTTATGAATACATGAAATGGGTACATATAAGAAAAATAAACAATAGGACAGGGACGGTAGGCACGTTGGTGCACTTATGCATGCCCCCTACAGACCTCTTAGGAAAGGGGTGAGGTCAATAGTAGACAGTCTAAGGTTAAAGTTTTTGGGGTTTGGGGAAGAAACCACAGAATCAGGTAGAGTATTCCAGACATTGACCACTCTGTTGCTGAAGTCGTATTTCCTGCAATCAAGTTTGGTACAATTAACCTTGAGTTTGTATCTATTGTGTGCTCTTGTGTTGTTATGGTTGAAGCTGAAGTATTCATTTACAGGTAGGACAGACCAAAGGTGGCGTAGTTCTAGGTTTTCTAAGTCTAGAGTTTCAAGTCTGGTGGCATAAGATATTCTGCAATGAGTAGAAGAGTGGAGAACTCTTCTTGTGAAATATTTCTGCATTTTCTCAACTGTGCTAATATCAGATACGTAATGTGTGTTCCAGACTGATAAGCTGTATTCGAGTATAAGCTGTATTCGAGTATTGGTCTAGCAAATGTTTTGTATGCTCTGGTTAGTAGTGTGATATTACCAAAAAAAAAGCTACGTAGCATTAGGTTAACAACTCTTAATGCCTTTTTGGCTATGTAGTTACAGTGGGCTTTAGCACTTAGATCATTAGAGATGAGTATTCCAAGGTCCTTGAAAGAGTTTGGATCATCAACAAGGTCTTGACTATTCAGCCTGTATTTTATTTTATGATTTATTTATGTTTTTGCCAATATGTAAGGCAGAGCATTTGTTTGTTGAGATTTGAAGTTGCCATTTGTTTGACCATTCTGATACATAGTCAAGATCTTTTTGAAGGGTAGCAGTATTGTCGGTGGTGTTGGCCTTTTGCCCTGCTCGAGCTTGAAGGAAGGAAAGAACAACAGCTAGTTTGTATTTATTAATTTGGTACACTTTTTTCTGTCAGGCCAGAAAGAATCATAGCTGCATCGTTGTCCTATTTTTTAAATTTTATTTATTTAAAATTGCATGGGTCAGAAGGAGGGCTGAGAAAATATCTGCAGTTCCCTCTTATTCTGGACATAAACTGATTCAATTCCTCCCCTCAGGACAACCACTGTGTGCCAAAACAACCAGGCACAGAGATAGATTTTTTTCCCTCATGTCATCACTTGTGCTGAACACCTAATCCTCATAGTATTGTTTTATGTTTAAGTATATTTAACCATATGGTGTGGCTCTGGTATTATTATTATTATCATCATTCTTATTACCTCCTTTACGACCCCTTTGTATTGTTATTATTCATATTATAATTATTATTACTCTATTGCTTTGCATGTATACTGAGAGCTTCTGTACCAAAGACAAATTCCTTGTGTGTCTAATCACACTTGGCCAAATAAAGTTATTCTATTCTGTTCTGTACTGTTCTATTCTGTTCTATTCCATTTCCATTCCACCCCACTCTCTACTCTACTCTACTCTGCTCTGCTCTGCTCTGCTCTGCTCTGCTCTACTCTACTCTACTCTACTCTATTCTCTCCTCCCCTCCCCTCCCCTACTTAGTCCCATTCCTTCCCATTCCATTCTATTCTCTTATAGCTGCCCATTTTTCAACCAACTCTGGGCAGCTGCCGATCAAAGATCAAAAGACACATCAAGTCACATTAAAACTGTTCTGTCCTAATTTACATACTCGAAATCCCCGCGCTTTGATTGGCCAAAGCGCGGGGCTTTCTAATTGGTCAGGCGAGCCGCGCCGATTGGCTCGTTAAGAATCTCCCGCGATTGGCTCGTTCAGAGCGCGGGAGATTCGAAGCGCTGCCATTGGCCGCGGCCACCGCGGCGAAAGGAATAAAAGCCGCGGACTTTTTTCCTTTCGCCGGTTCGGTTCCAGTTTTCCTAATAAAGAGCATTGCATGAAATCACCGACTCCTGGCGTCATTTTGCGGACACGACACTGGCGACGAAGGTGGGATCCAGACCCTGAACCGAAATCCGTGTCCGACAGAAGCCAGACAAAGCACCGAGATGGCAAAAATCGCACCGCCCGCCCCCTTCAACCCCGCCACCGAGGACTGGGAATCGTTCTCCGACCGTTTCCGCATGTACCTCGAGTGCACCGGCATGAAGGACGCCTCGGGCCCGCTAAAACGCGCCGTCTTCCTCACCCATTGCGGAACCGAAGTTTTCCAGATGGCCAAAGCATTGGCCAAGCCCGCTGACGCAACCGCCATGGACTGGGACGTCCTCGAACCTATCCTTCGGCGACATTACGCTCCCGAGGTCCCCATCCTGATCCGGCGCAACGAATTCTACCGGCGAGACCAGAGACCGGGTGAGAAATTGAGCGACTTCGTCGCCGAGCTGCGGCGCCTAGGGGGGCTCTGCGAATTTGATAACCTAAACAACATCCTGAGAGACCGATTCGTGCTTGGTCTGTGGGACCCCGCGCTCCAGAGCCGGCTGATGGCTAAGGGCAACATCAGTTTAGCAGACGCCCTCACCGCAGCCGCAGCCGCAGAAGCAACCCGTACTTCCGCCGATAGCATGCGCAAACCTGACACGAAGGACCGCGGCGGAAACAACAACCCGGCAAGGTCGACCGAACAAAAAACCGAAACAACCACACACCACGGCGATTTCCACTCTGCATCCAGCACGTCCGAAGACGAAGAAGACATACATCGACTTCAGACGGGGCGCGACCAACGGAACCGGAGAGGTCGTAAGTCGAGGACCAACTGTGCCGGTTGCGGCGGCGACCACCCCAGGTCGGAATGCCGGTTTTTCGATTCCATCTGCCGGCATTGTGACAAAAAGGGGCACATCGCCCGGGTTTGCCGCCAGAAGAAAAACCGCAGTCCAACTCGATGGGACCAAAACGACCGGAGAAGGGAAAACTCACCGCCCCGGCCCAGAGATCGCCACTCGGACAGCAGATGGGACCGGACCGGACGATCCTCGAGAGGCGGCGACAACCGGCGGAGAGAGGAGACCCACCAGACAGTAACCATCGGCCACGCCATCACTGACGACGCCCGAAAAATCCATGTCGAGGTTCACATCGAGGGCCAGCCATGCAAAATGGAGGTAGACTCCGGGTCCTACCTCTCCATGATTGCATGGCACGAGATTAAGCGGTTGGTGCCTACCCTCCAAAGGAGGAACGTAGACAGCCAAAGACTTATTGTAAAGGACTACCAGGGAAACCGCATCCCGGTAGTCGGCACCAAAAACTTTAACGTGACATATTAGGGGCGCACCGAACAACTCCCCCTCACGATCGTCGATCGTGACCGCCCAAGCCTGCTGGGACTACAATGGTTCGCCCCGCTCGACATCACTCTCACGGGAGTCAACCACGTCGCCGATGACGGTTGGGAACAGCGACTAGCCCAGGAGTTCCGAGAAGTCTTCGACGGAAGCCTGGGCAAGTACCAGGGGCCCCTTATCTCGTTCGACCTAGACCCTAACGTCCCCCCCAAACGACTGAAACCTAGGCGGGTGCCATTCGCCCTAAAACCCAAAATAGACGAGCAAATTGATAAGCTCGTCAAACAGGGGGTATTGCAGCCCATAGACCATGCCCGGTGGGAGACCCCCATAGTCACCCCGGTCAAGCCAGACGGGTCGGTGAGGATCTGTGGGGACTATAAGGCCACCCTAAATGGCGCGCTGCAACAAAGCGCCTACCCCGTCCCAATAGTGCAACACCTACTGCACTCACTGGGAGGGGGCAGAGTCTTCGCCAAGCTCGATCTCGCCCAGGCATACCAACAGTTGCCGGTCGACGAGCAAACGGCGGAAGCCCAGACCATCGTTACCCACCGGGGAGCTTTCAAGTGCAACCGACTCCAATTCGGAGTCAGCGTGGCACCGGGCATATTTCAGAGCCTGATGGAGAGGTTGTTGCAAGGCATCAAGGGGGTGGTACCTTATTTCGATGATGTTCTAGTGTCGGCAACCAACCAAGCCGAACTAGAAAGCCGACTAAGAGAGGTCCTAACTAAATTTAAGGAAACGGGACTTAAAGTAAAAAGGGAGAAATGCCAACTATGCACGGAGCGAGTGGAATTCTTGGGCTACCTCCTAGACCGGCACGGCATTCACCCCACAAGTAAAAAAATCAAGGCCATCAAAGAGGCCCCCACCCCTAAATCAAAGACTGAACTACAAGCATTCTTAGGATTACTGAACTTTTACAATGTTTTCCTACCCCAAAAGGCAACGGCGGCGGAGTCTTTGCATAGGCTCCTGGACAAGGCGGCGACCTGGACTTGGGGGAAACGGGAGCAAGCCGCCTTCCAAAAAACTAAAGATCTCCTCACCTCCGACGCCGTCCTCATACAATTCAACGAGACCCTGCCTCTGGCCGTCACTTGCGACGCATCACCTTTCGGCGTCGGCGCCGTCCTCAGCCATACCCTTCCTGACAGAAAAGAAGCACCCATCGCGTTCTTTTCGAGGACCTTAACCAAACCAGAGCGGAACTATAGCCAACTGGACAAAGAGGCTCTGGCTATAGTTGCCGCCATAAAACGGTTCCACGAATATCTCTACGGCCGACCTTTCACCATTATAACGGACCATAAGCCGTTGCTGGGCATCCTTGTAGGGAATCGGGCCACCCCGAACATTCTGTCTCCCCGAATGACAAGGTGGTCCGAGTTCCTGGCGGCCTACAACTACAAACTCATACACAGACCGGGTAAGACGATCTCGCATGCGGACGCATTGAGCCGCTCGCTGCTACCGGAATCCGACTCTGACCCAGCACCCACGACGACCACCCTCAGCATCGAGACCCTACCCAACCTACCCATAACCGCGTCAGACATTGCCCGGGAAACTAATAAAGACAGGCGTCTGGCGCGGGTTTTGCATTGGGTAGAAAAAGGGTGGCCGGAAAAAGACAACGACGAGTCCGTCAAGACGTTTCGGAACCGCCAAACCGAACTCTCGTTGTTAAAAGGGTGCATCTTATGGGGTGACAGGGTGGTCATTCCGGACAGACTACAGGGGAAGGTTTTGGAAATGTTGCACGAGGGGCACCCTGGCATCGTAAGAACTAAAGCCCTGGCCAGAAGTTACGCTTGGTGGCCAGGGATGGACAAGCAGATAGAGGCCTGGGTAGCTAGGTGCCAGCGATGCCAGGAGACTAGGCCCAGCCCACCCACAGCACCCATCCTAGAGTGGGAAACCCCAAGGGGACCCTGGTCCAGAATCCATTTAGACTTCGCCGGACCCACGAATGGACACACCTTCCTCATAACAGTTGACGCTTACTCCAACTGGCTGGAGGTAAGCGACATGAAGACAACAACCACGGAGGCCGTGACCAAAGAACTTTGCAAACTCTTTGCAACACACGGCCTCTCAGACGTCGTCATCTCCGACAACGGGCCCCAGTTTACCTCCCTGGAGTTCGAGAAATTCCTGGCGGAAAGGGGCATCCGCCATGCGCTAACAGCACCGGCGCATCCGGCGGCGAACGGTAGGGCGGAACGGATGGTCCAATTTACCAAAAAAACCATCCGGAAAATGGACCACGGGGAGATCCAAAAGAAAATCAACAGACTTCTCTTTACACAACACATAACCCCGAATACCACTACCAACAAAAGCCCAGCCGAACTGCTAATGGGCAGAAAGCTGAGATCCCCACTCGACAGGTTACACCCTACGTATAACCCGGAACGGCCCCCAGACTCAAGCACGAAATACCGAACGTTCGCACCCGGGGACCTCGTATATGCGAAAAACCTGACGGGGGACCCCCTATGGATCCCAGCCGTCATCACCCAAGCAACAGGCCCACGCTCATACCGGCTACAAACGACAGACGGACGAGCGTGGAAACGACACATCGACCAACTTAGGTCTAGGACAGCAAACGAACCCACCTCCCAAAACGCAAACCAAGGGGGGAGGGAATACCCGGGTGACCGATTACAAGAAAAAATAAACCAACAGTACTTACCGAGACGCAGCCATCGCGACCCCTCGCCGAATAAGAACAGCCAAGCCAGCTCGACCGACCCGGAAAGACCGAGCGGGAGCGGCGAAACCCGTAGCTCAACCAACCCGGAAGGCCCAGGTGGGAGCCACGGAGAAAGAACCGGCCCGATCGACCAGCCGGTTCGCACAGGAACAAGAGCAACCAAAAACCCGACCGAACAGGCCGGGATCCCGCTTACGACTGAGTTGCGCAGGTCAAGTAGGACCAGACAGAGCCCCACCTACCTACGTGACTACGCAACGTAAGGACTGAACCAAGAGGGGAGGGGTGTTCTGTCCTAATTTACATACTCAAAATCCCCGCGCTTTGATTGGCCAAAGCGCGGGGCTTTCTAATTGGTCAGGCGAGCCGCGCCGATTGGCTCTTTAAGAATCTCCCGCGATTGGCTCGTTCAGAGCGCGGGAGATTCGAAGTGCTGCCATTGGCCGCGGCCGCCGCAGCGAAAGGAATAAAAGCCGCGGACTTTTTTCCTTTCGCCGGTTCGGTTCCAGTTTTCCTAATAAAGAGCATTGCATGAAATCACCGACTCCTGGCGTCATTTTGCGGACACGACAAAAACGATAAAGCCAACCTGATTAAAAATATTAAATCATTTGAGGAAAACGGTGTTCTGCTTCAGTGGTGGGATTCAAAAAATGTTTACTACTGGTTCTGTGGGCATGGCTTGGCGGGCATGCCAGGGGAAGGATACTGCAAAATCTCCATTCCAACCCCACCCCACTAACCTGCTTTCCAGCTCCGTTCTCCTGTGCAGGGCAACAAAAGAAGGCCCAGCCAATCAGCTGGGACTCAATGGGAGGCAGAGAATAGATGGCGGCAGGGCCAGTCAGAGGTGGGATTTGCTGGTTCTCCGAATGACTCAAAATTTCCGCTACCGGTTCTCCGGAATTGGTCAGAACCTGCTGAATACCACCTCTGTTCTGCTTGCAACAATATTTGGAGTGCTTCCCATTAGGAACCAATGAAAATATTAAAGAAGCTCAATAAATGATAGTATAGGCAGTCGCCAAGTTATATTCATTTTCATTTAATAAGCATTCAAAATTGCAACAGTACTGAAAAAAGGGACTTATGATTGTTTTTCACACTTACGAGCATTACAGTATCCCCACGTGATCATAATTCAGAGGCTTGACAACTGGCTCATATTTATGATGGTTCCAGTGTCCCAGGGTCACGTGATTCCCTTTCGTGGCCTTCTGAGAAGCAAAGTCAATAGGAAGCCCAGATTGATTTAACTACCAGGTTGCTAATTTAACAACTGCAGTGATTTTCTTAAGAATTGTGGCAAGAATGTCGTACAATGGGGCAAAACTTACTTAACAAATGTTTTGCTTAGCAACATAATTTTGGGGTTCAGTTGTGGTCATAAGCCGAGGTCTATTCCTACTTTTTTATTTGAAATGAACTTTTTAAAAAATGCTTTGATTTTTTTTTTTTTCTCTAAAGGCAACAGTAATTTTAAGAAAGCCTTTTTCCCCAATGCACCAAAGAAACCAGCATGCATGCTCAAGAGGGAAGCACCAACATGGAGTGATAATAAATCAGATTTGAATTTCCCCCCTCTGCTTAGTGCACATAGACAGTCTCTGCTAAACAATCTCTATATATAAAAGCGAAAGACCACTCATTCATCATCACAACATCTCCAGAACCATAAAGCCTATAAACTTGAAATTTGGCACGTATGTTCCTCTTGGCTTCTAGGTGCTCACTAAGAAAGAGTTTTTGAAATGACTATCAGAGCATTAGTATTTCTTATACAGTAATTAACACGCTCTGATGCTAAGGAGTTCTACTCCCTCTCTCTACCTGAAAAGAAATCTGTTCCAAATGCAAAACACAAGCAGAGGAGAGGAGTTTCAGTTTCAGTTTCACAACATCAAGCAGCTTTTGTACAGAACAGTTGAGTTAAACCATGCCCAGGCTCCTTGTTGTCTCCTTGCTCATGCAGCAAATACTGTTTCAGTTTCCAAACAGACCTCAACTCTCTCACACAATGACAGGACACTAGCCAGATGACTACCAATGGATGCTAGTAGGCAGAATGTTTTCCCCTTATTTTCCTCCCCAAAAACTAAGCCTGACTACATACTTTCATAGCGAAGCATGGTTATCGAGCTAGTTATTATAAATACTCTCCAAAGCACCTGAGGGCAGGACAAGACATAATGGGTGGAAGATCATTAAAGAGAGATCTAAACTCGAGTTAAGCGGAAATTTCCTGACAGAACAATTTAATCAGTGGAACAGCTTGTCTCTGGAAGTTGTGGGTGCTCCGCCGCTGGAGGCTTTTAAGAAGAGATTAAGGAGTCTAGTTTCTGGACTAAATGGCCTCTTAGGTCCCTTCCAACTCTGTAATTCTGTATTCTATAATTACAAATGCAACCTTATCTTTGTTTTTTGGGAACCTGGAAATTGAAAACTTCATGAAGAAATGTGTCCAACATTTGCCCAGAAAGCAATCTTCATCCGTTTTGTATTTGGTTAGATTTGGGAAATTCCTTTTTATCCCATACAATGAATCTACATGTATCTTTGGAGTTGAAAGGGTAGAAGATCTGACTCGTATATTATTCGATTGCTGTTTATATAAGGGGATGAGAAATAAGTACCTTGATTCACATATTAAATGTATGGCCCAGTGGGAGGCCCGTATTAAAACATATCTCATGTGTGGCCAGAATCTGAAAACAACATTTAATATAGCACAATTTCTGACTAAATGGTCCGACTGAGATTGGCATATGTGGGCCTGATTGGGGTAGATTGCAGAGGTGATTAAAATACACACACACACACACATATATATAATGTTATGTCATTTTATTCTATTTTGGATGTTTATGTATTCAATCATTGTATTTTATTCTATATATTGTATTTTACCCTACTGTTTGTTTACCATTTTATTGGTAAAATGTGTTCAAAGCTGTATGTTGATATGGCCTAGAGGCTTATCTATCTATCTATCTATCTATCTATCTATCTATCTATCTATCTATCTATCTATCTATCTATCTATCTATCTATCTTGAATGATTGATTGCAGGCCTTATATATAACTTCCCTTTTCACTTCCATGGAAGATATCTGACTTCCTCCATTTCAGATAACTGAGGTCGTTCCTGGGATCTATTGGATCTCCTCACCCAGCTGAGGAGGTCACAGCTCTAAGTATCCTACCATCTCTGGGACCACTTTGGTCTTGGCTGTCCACATCTTCTCCAGATCCTCCTCAGACCCTGGTCCTCCTCCATCTTCCTGATGTTGCTGTCACTTGATACCGCTACATCTATCACCACTGCTGGTCCTCATGTGCTACCATAATGTTTCATTATGTTGGGTGATACCCACCCATCTGCCTGGACCTGGAAGTTCCACAAGATCTTACTTAGCCTTTTTATTTTCCATCATATTTTCTATAGAGCCTCCCATCTCGATTTGGGAGGGACTCTAGATTGTACACCAGGCAGATGTTTCTATACACCATGCCAGCTACGTGATTGTGCTGTGTATGTTGTTACTCACATTGTAGACATACACACACACACACACACACACACTATCCCCATGCATTTTCAGAAATCTGCCTTGCTTTGAAACTCTTTCTTCCTGGATGTCTTCTCTCCCTCCCTCCTTTTCCTCCACCTTGTCCCCAGCTCCTTCCCCAGCCATTTGCCCGCCCTAGAAGAACCCAACCCCCAGTCATTTTACCCTATCCAAGCCTTCTTGCAGTGCAGTCAGTAACTCCCGTCTAAACACCCAATTTGTAAACTGCTACCCTTAGGCCAGTATTTCTCAGCCTTTAGCAGTTTGAAGATGCATGGATTTCAACTCCCAGAATTCCCCAGCCAGCTATGAATACTATGAAGTCCATCAGCTATGAAGTCCACACATCTTCAAGCTACTAAGATTGAAAAACTCTGCTATAGGCGATGTGAAAATTCAATGGTGCTGCAGATCCGGGCTTTGGGGCAGAGAGAGGATTGAGCCCATCGATAAATTTGTCTAATTTATTCGTTGTTGTTTTTTAAAAGGTTGACCTGTTTGCCTCAGGTCCTCTTGTGATTCCATATATACCTAGGAAGCCACCAGTGGACTAAAGGCAAATAGGTCAAATAATATCATATGTAGGTATGAATATTTGTAGGAATGCATATTTTTTTCTGGATTTTTAAACTGCAGGCCTCCACGTTGCCAAGAGGCCTTCTCAATGGCCTGACTAATTCCAGTCAGGAAGGGGTGTGGTCTTCCTTTGCAGGAAGAGTTCAACAGGAAAGGGCGGGCCCCCTGCCTCTGTGGCTCCGCCCCTTTTTCTTCCTGCTGTTCCTGGTGGAACAAAAACAGCTGGACATTTACTAGCTGCCCAAGGTGGTTGGTCATCCTTCTCCATCCAGCCCTGGGTCATCCTTTCAGGATTAGTGAAGTACTCTGAGGTGATTTTGGGGTTCAGGTTGCACCATGGGCATACCATCCAAAGTTTTCTGGTCCAGCTTGGCTTTATTGCTGATCTGTTTTGGAGCCTGTCTGCTGGTCTACATCAAACCCACCCAGCTTTGGTTTTACCTCAAACTAAGCAAGAATGATTCTACATCAGACCAAGACATGGTCTTCAGTCAGAATGAACTCTATAATAACCAAAGCAACGTCACCCTCATACTGGTCTGGCTGAGCCCTTTTGGGCGCAGAATCAACCCATCAGACTGTCTGGACATGAACATCTCCAACTGCTATATCACCATGGATCGGAGCACATACAATCGGTCCCATGCAGTCATCTTTCACCACCGAGACATTTGGTGGAATCTCAGGAACCTCCCTCAGAAGCCCAGGCCTTTGTTTCAGAAGTGGATCTGGATGAACATGGAGTCGCCCAGCCACTCACCCCCCAAGCGTGGATTGAACCACATCTTCAACCTAACCCTCAATTACCGCCGGGATGCCGATATTCACGTACCTTATGGCTTGGTCACCTTTAAACCAAATGTCTCTCGGGCAGTAGTGCCCCCGAAAGACAAATTCGTATGTTGGATAGTCAGCAACCGGTATGCCCAGGAGAGAATTAGATATTACAAGGAATTAAAGAAATATATTAAAATTCATACTTATGGGAAATTGTTTGGACGCCAACTGAGCAGGAAGGAATTTGTGCCCACCATTTCCTCATGCAAGTTTTATTTGGCCTTTGAAAATTCTATCTTTAAAGATTATATTACGGAGAAAATTTACTCCACGTTTTTGGCTGGATCTGTGCCGGTGGTTCTGGGACCTCCCAGAGAAAATTACGAGGATTACATTCTACCTCAGTCTTTCATCCACGTGGATGATTTCAAGTCACCTAGGAATCTCTCGAAATACCTTCTGATGCTCGACCAAAATGACACGCTATATCTAAGTTACTTTGAGTGGAAGAAGGATTTTTCGGTCTACCGCCCTCATTTCTGGAAATCACACCTCTGCCTGGCTTGTGACTATATCCAGAAACACCCAGAATATAAATCTGTTGGAAATCTAGAAAAATGGTTTTGGAATAATAGTTGCGATTTTTTTCCAGCACGTTAAAAAAAAAAAAAAAAACTGTTGAGATCATCCACCTGAAATTGAGCAGGTATATAAAGAAATACATGTTCTGAGCACAGCATATTTGCAAACTTTTCTTTCTTCTGATTATGGAAAATTATTTTCCTTAAGGCTTGGACATGTTAATCCAGATCGTATGTGGATAACATTATCTTAGATGTTATCTTTTTTTTAAAAAAAGTTATCAGAACATTTCTGCATTCTTTGCTCAAAGAGATGATCACCAGCTTTCGACTTTGGCTTTCAAAGCTCATTTTGTTGTGTTTTTAAACAGGAATTAAAAGCTGCTAAGTTGAGTCTATGTTGTGTTTCCTCATTTAAACATTCCCCACCCCATCGTGTGTGACTGTAGTATTTTAATCACACAATTTCCTCTTTAGGGTTGCAAATTTTGCAATGTGTACAGGTCGTCCTTAACTTACAACCACAACTGGGCCCAAAATTTATGTTCACATTTGTAAAGTGAATTTTTTTTCATTGTATGACCTTTCTTGCCATAGTTGTTCAGTGAATCCTTGCAGTTGTTAAGCCAGTAGTATGACTGTGAAGCAAATCTGGCTTTCCCACTGACATTGCTGGGCAGAAGGTTGCAAGAAGATTTTACATGACTTTGAGATACTACAACCGTCATAAATACATGCCAAGCATCCAAATTCTGATCATGTGGCCATGGGACTGCTTAATGTTAATTCCTAAGTGTGGAAAATGGTCATAAGCAGAGGTGCTATTCAACAGGAGAACTGGTAGTGGAAATTTTGAGTAGTTCATAGAACCAGCAAATACCACCTCTAACTGGTCCCGCTCCCATCTATTCTCCACTTCCTGAGTCCCAACTGATCGGCTGGGTCTTCTTTTGTTGCCCTGCACAGGAGAACAGAGCTGGAAAGCAGGTTAGTGAGATGGGGAGGGAATGGAGATTTTGCAGTATCCTTCCCCTGCCACACCCACCAAGCCACGCCCACAGAACCGGTAGTTAAAAAAAATTGAATCCCATCACTGGTCATAAATTACTTTTTTCAGTGATGTTGTAATTTTGAATGGTCACTAAATGAACTGTTGTAAGTTGGGAACTACCTGTATTAGAAATAACTCAATCCCATTTAAAAGTCAGAACCTAGATGCAACATTATTTCATCCTGCACTCTGCCATAGCATCATTTTATGCTGCTCTGTCTGTCAACATTTGCCGTCTTACAACACCTGATTTCCTTTTCAATCTGGTGTCATCCATTTTTCAAGGCATCACAAGCCAATTATACAATACAATTGTGTCTATATTGATTGGGAGTTTTGTCCTTGCAGGGCCACAAAAAGAAAGTGAGAGGAAAACATTGGCAATGGAGATCCTGCAGTGAGCTCCATGCTATTTATGACACTTTAACCACAATTTACAAAATAGGATGCATACGAGGGATTTTCCGTGCTTGTCTTATAAACTGCTTCCTAGATGGTCTTCAATTACAGGAGCTGCTGAAGGCTATATGGGAAGAAGAACATTTATGCCATGGTTTATTGGCTTCAGAATGGTGAGCATGGACGAGTGATCAACACTCCATCCCTTTTTATGCATAGGCAATGCACAGCCAGTGCCAAGGTTCCAAGTAACAAACCCAAGGCAATCAAATCTCTGAGGCCTAGGTGTTCCTCAAAGACAGATTTATTTGGCATGTCATATTGGCACATCTAGTGAAAACCTGACTCTGAAGGTCCCACAATTTTCTCCACCCAAATTAAGAGCCAAAAGTCTTTCCCCCACTTCAACATGTCCATCACATATTCCAATCCCATCACAGGCTCAACCCCAGTTGGTTCCAGTCCACGCCTCCCCAGCACCTGGTGAGAATGTCCTTGGTTCCCAGGAGAAATAATTTTATTTTGACTACAAGTCCCCATATTTCATGACTGGCAAAGTAGAACATAGTAAAACAGCACATTTTGGGGTGGGTGGGTGGGTGGGAATAGGACACAATTAAACCTATATTGCAGAGTTTGTACGGATCAGAGTCTATCGGTTTGGGATGGAGGAAATAGTCCAACTATTTGTCTGTTTAGGCTATAAATGCAGAGGTTTTTTTCCCCAGGAGATACTTGTTTTGGTCTTTGATGGGCTGGTTTTGAAAAAAAAAAAAAAGGGTCAGTCCATGATAAACACTATATTTCATTGTTTTTATTGCTAACAGAAAAGGAGGGTGGAAAGGGGTTTGAAAGAGCAGTGCGGCAGCTTGGAAATCGAAAGTGCATACCATTCTCTGCATGTGTTTAACCATTTCCCCTTATTGCCACATTAACAATGGCACAATAGTCGTTTAGTGACTGTTCGAAGTTACCACATCACTGAAAAAAAAGCGACTTATGACCATGTTTCACGCTTATGACGGTCGCAGCATCCCCATGGTCGTGTGATTTACAGTTGGATGTTTTCAACAACTGGTTCATAGTTACGACAGTTGCAGTATCCCGGGGTGACGTGACTTATCTTTCTTTGCAATCTCCTGACAAGCAAAGTCAATGGGGAAGCCAGATTCACTTAACAACATCGTTACAAATTTAACAACTGCCGCAATTCACTTCACAAATGCCGGCAAGAAAAGTCGCAAAACAGGACGGAAACTCGCTGAACAAATTTCTCCCTTCGCAACATAAATCCTGGCGTTTTGGAAGCGCTGTTGGGTTTTTATCTAAGGTTTTCAGGGGTTCACCTACTCCAACTTGGGGTTGTGAGGAAGGCTAGAAACTGGGAGACAGTGAGTTCTTATCCTGCTTTAGGCTCAAACCCAGATGGATCACGTTAGGCCAATCTCTCTCTCTCGGCCCTTGGAAGGAGGCGATGGCAAGACAGTTCCGCAAAACCTTGTCAAGTAAATTGCAGGGACCTGTCCAGACAAGAATCAACATCAACCTGTAGATCAGAGGTCTCCAAACTTGGCAACTTTAAGACTTGTGGACTTCAACGTCAGCATAGCTGGCTGGAGAATTCTGAGAGCTGAAGTCCACAAGTTTTAAAGTTGCCAAGTTTGGGGATCCTTACTGTAGATACACACACACACATACAAAAATGCCTTAGGTCAGGGGTATCAAACTCAAGGTCCGCAAACCGGACCTGTCCCATGGGGTGTTAAAATCTGGCTCGCGGGGCCTTTGCTATTGGAAACAGCAAAGGACCAGACCATGGTGCCTCTGCCGATGAAAATGGAGCTAGCAGAGGGCTTTCAAATCAAAATAAAAGGAGAAAATAAAAACAAAACCAAAGGAGAAATGTTTCCCCTTTTGCATTTGAGCATGCAAGAAGGGACAGGAAAGGAGAAAGGGAAAGAGGAAAGACAAAAAAAAAGAAGAAGAAGAAATGGGAAGAGAGCAAGGGAAGAAAAATAAAGAGGGGAAGGAAGAAGAAAGAATGAAGAGGGAAGGAAAAAGAAGAAAAGGAGGGAAAGAAAGGGGAGAGGGAGGAAGATCATAGTGAGAGTGAGAATCATCTCAGGGAAGTCCTGCCTGCCCCCACTTCCCCCTGCCACACAACCCGGCCCTCCAAGGTCAAACACAACCCTGATGGGACCCTCAAGGATACCCCTGCCTTGGGCCATCAGTTCCCAACTTGGCGGCTTGGCAGCCCAAGCTGGGGTTGGGAGGAGAAAAGAACTGGGCCACATGAATGGCAGGCTGTCACACACACGCTTCAACTCACACAAGCAGAAATGTGTTGACATGCACACACAAGCAGCTGGACTGCAAGTCGAGCTGCACAAACATGTGCGCATACGCCGACCTGTTGCTTGCACAAGTAGAGTGTGCTCGCCCATGACCTAGTTGCGAATAGGACACGGCCTAGTAGCGGGTTGAAGCCTGGGGGTTGGGGACCCTTGCCTTTAGAAGCTGCCCTCCTCCCTTGCCATATTCACACTTCTGTTCTGATTCGGTTCTCCAAGTCAGGAGTGTTCAAACTTGGCCACTCTTAAGACTTTTGGAATTTCACTCCCTGATTTGAATCCTGTTCTAAGGCAGCGGTGTCAAACTCAAGGCCCATGGACCACATCAGACTCACAGGGTGCTTAGATCCGGCCCACAGGGCCACTCTGGAAATAGCTAAGGAATGGCCCGCAGTGTCTCAGTTTGTGACACTGACAGAGGGTTGCAGGAGGCCATCGCAGCCCAAAATGGAGCTTGGGATCCCCTTTTCGCTGGCAGAGAACCCAGATTACCAAAGGTGCCCCCGAATGACGTTGAGCTGGCCATGCCCACTCCAGCTCCCCCAAGGTCAAACACAACCCTAATGTGGCTAATGGTAGGATTTAAATTTTTTACTACCGGTCCTGTGGACATGGCAGGGGAAGATTACTGCAAAATCCACATTCCTTCCCCACCCCACTAACCTGCTTTCCAGCTCTGTTCTCCTGTGCAGGGCAACAAAACAAGACCCAGCCGATTATTTAGGACTCGGGAGGCAGGGAATAGATGGGGGCAGAGCCAGTCAGAGGTGGGATTTGCCAGTTCTCCAAACGACTCAAAATTTCCGCTACCGGTTCTCCAGAACTGGTCAGAACCTGATGAATACCATCTCTGGATGCGGCCCTCAATGACATCAAGTTTGACACCCCTGTTCTAAGGCAATGCTGCTACTATAGTGCAATTGCAGACAGTGGTAAGGAAGAGAACTACGGAAGGCTAAAAAAAAAAACCCCAGCCTTCCCCCCACCCCAAAAAAGTTATTTTCTGTGGTTCACAATTCTTTTCTAAATGAAAAACACAAGCTGCTTTCCTTTCTCTTGTGCTCTGAGGATGGATTCCAACGTTTCTTTGTTTTATTTAAAACCAAAGCACAAAGTTGCAACTCTTACATCAAATGAACTGTTGGTTGCTACAACAACTGACCCAACTGCTCCTCTCTTGAGGACAGAGATGAATCTAGCTAGAGATTGGAGTGAATTGGACTATTTTCCCTTCCCAATTATGTTAGCTCTCCCCGGGCTATAAACCATTTTAATTCTGTCCTAATGACATTTATTAGCACAACATGACCTACCTAATGGCTGGTCAATGATGCAGGTTTTAAATTACAGAATAACCATTATATTCAGCATTTTACAGCAATGGTTTTAAAGGAGGATGTGATGACCCGGAGTGTAACACAAATGTAACAAAATCCAAAATGTAAATAAATGTCCTTTGATGCCTCCAACTTGGCCCCACTGTTCAATAATTCTCAGTTGGAGATAAAACTTACTCAGAAATAGCCTTCAAAAGAAAGCGATACAGTTGGAACTTAATGAGCGGATAGAGGTGAAATAAAAAAACCAAAGAAACTACAATGAAGAAATTTCCACAACGGACCAGGATAAGTAATTACCAAATTCAAGGAGATAACAAGGCACAGTCTGTTGGAAAGACTCTAACCAAGATAACTTCAGCCCAAAATAAAACACACTTTGCTTCTGGCAACGCTGTGTTGTAATCATCTCTCTTATATACTATTCTCCCCAGCTGCAACCAATGAGAGAGATCATGGCCGCTTCCTCTCTTGTAAGCCAAGTTGTTTCCTTCTGCATTCCTCCCTGTGTGTCTTAGGATGAAGAGGGGATGGGACTGGTTCTTTCTCTGACTGCCCAGCCAGTCTCTGCCCTTTCCCAGCCTTCTCCACAACCTCCGGAGCCACACCTCCACTCCCTGTCGACTGTTCTTCCTCTCCCTCAGAGTCCAACTCTACCAAGGGCATGACAGAGGAAGATGAGTATTTAAAATACGTATCCGAGAAGCAGCACTTGTCCTTTGGCTTCAAAGGACCATTCTTTGGCTCCACCTTTTATGGCTTAATCTTCTAAAAATATTTATTGGAGTTTTATTTAATATTACATAAATATAGAGAGACGGGGTAAAGGAACTTCTTTAGGGCAAAGCGCGCTGCAGTATAGAAGAGAGTTTATGTAATCTTTTCTTCCATCTGGTTTTACTGCAGTCAACTGAGGATATGACAGTGCGCTTAAAGATATTTAATTTTTTTTTTTTTTTTTACCTAAAATCAAGCTGTCTCCTTTAAATATAGCCAAAATTTAACCTGCTATATGAACTTAAACTTTAAAAGACTTAAGATCTCCTTTAGGATTCCTGCTTGATGCATTTTATGGGGTGTCACTGTGAATAATGGTGCACAGTCCAAATCTGACACAAATCCAGGAAACAGACGAAATAGAATGATTAGACTCAAAATGTAGAAATAGCAATAGCACTCAGACTTATATACAAACTTATATATATTGCAGCCCTCTTTAAGTGGTTTATAGAGTCAGCCTATTGTCGCCCAACAATTTGGGTCCTTATTTTATTGACCTCAGAAGGATGGAAGGCTGACTCATATCTTGTGATGATGGAGGATTGTACTTCTGGCAGTGAGTTTAGTTAGCAGGAGCAATAGCAATGGCGCTTAAACTTATATACCGCTTTACAGTTCCCTCTCTTTTACAGAGTCAGCATATTGTCCACAAAAATCTGCGTCCCCCTTTTACTGACCTCAGAAGGATGGAAGGCTGAGTCAACCCTGAACCGGTCAGGATCGAACTCCCAGCAGTGGGCAGAATTAGCCTGCAATGCTGCATTCTAGCCACTGCGCCACGCCAGCTCCTAATTTTGTGTGTATGTGGATTTTTTGGTTTGCGTGTGTGAATTTTTTTTTTTTTAATATGGAGTCTCCTGCACTCTCAAATCTTTCAGAAACCAGTAAATTGGATCTTAACACAAAATACTTGATTCAGGCTTTTTCCAGCCCCCCCCCCCAAATAATGAGTTGAAATAAATATACAATTATTCATTTTAATAATATTCCATAATGGTATGGAGAAAGAAATTATATCCAGGGGTCTCCATCCATTTTAGCATGTGTGTCAACAACACAATGGGCACATTTCAGTAGTAGCATGGAGCTCAGGTATCTTACAAAGACAGGGAAGACCAGCAAAGTTTAACAGAAAGAACCAGAAAGATACAGATCAGGAATCTCACCAAGTGGAAAGTGTGTCCATTAGGGGAAAAAGGCCACAGTGTGAAAGACATATAAGAAATATTCATTCAAGTAATACAAGATAATATTGGTAGCTCGGGGTTGAGAAATGGGGCCCATGATGGTCTCTAAGCTAGGTTGTTTTCCTGCAGACATTTCATAAGTCAACTAGGTAACTTTATCAGTGCTACAAAGGAATGGAGTCTGGCAAAACCTATTCCTTTCTAGCACTGATGTTCTTACCCAGTTGGTAATGAAATATCTGCAAGGGAAACAACCAAGCTCAGAGCACCAAGGACTCCACAATTCACTCAGTTGTATTTTTATCAGCTCCCCTGAGATGGCCATTTTTCCACAAACTTCTTTCGTGTTTTATTTTTCCTTTATCCCCTGATATATGAAGACATATGAAACATATGAAGAACGGTCGCAGGAATTGGATAATGTATGGTTCAATGAAAAGAAGGACTGGGGTGACATGATAGCCGTGTTCCAACATTTGAAGGGCTGCCACAAAGAAGAGGGAGTCGAACTATTCTCCAAAGCACCTGAAGGCAGGACAAGAAACAATGGATGGAAACTAATCAAGGAGAGAAGCAACTTAAATCTAAGGAGAAATTTCCTGACATTAAGAATAATTAATCAGTGGAGTGGCTTGCCTCCAAAAAGGATGCTCCTCCCAAATGTAGGCTGTCTAAACTGCTGATATCACAGGAAAAGAAGATCTGAAGCTGCCCAGATTGAATTACTTTAAAGGAACTTAGAACTTGGGACCAGAGAAGTGAACAGGTTGTTTAATGAAGGGACTTGCAGAAAGATTACTTGGCCCTGGGAAAGGGAAGCATGAGAAAGAAACTCTGCATAACTCTACCTACACTTTATTCAGTTTCAGATGGAAAGGGAGATCACACAAGACCTTGGAGAGACTCTCAAGATTCTGTTATTCTCACAATAAAGGACATTCCTGGAATCTCTGCTGTGTCTCTATTTTGACCTTGTCTACCTCAAAGAGATGAAAATGTCATCGGCAGAATGCAATCCAAGAACCACGAATGCAGGAATGCTCAGCACAGTGCAATGTGATACGCATCCAAGACAGATAGGTTAAAACCTGAATGAATTGACTACAATTAGATACTCTGTATTATAGAATCAGAGAGTTGGAAGGGACCTTGGAGGTCTTCTAGTCCAATCCACTCAAGGCAGGAGACCCTATATCCTTGATAGCGAACCTATGGCACGTGTGCCGGAAGTGGCATGCAGAGCCATCTCTCCGGGCACGCCAGACATCAACCGTTGCTCTTTCGGGTTCCGGCATGCCTGCTGGTCTTTGTGTGTGCAGGAGTGCTGTAAACTGGAAGAGGTGCTCCCTGGCATGCATGCCGGAAACTGGAAGACCAGGTGGCTGGTGCTTATGCGCATGCCGGAAACCAGAAATTCAGCTTCCCAATGCATCCATGTGCACCGGTGAGCTGCTCTTCCAGTTTTCCGCAGTCCCACATGCAAGGGAGCTGCTCTTTCGGCTTCCAGCATTCCCCTGCACATACATGCACACTCCAGTTTTGGCACTCAGTGCCGAAAAGGTTCACCAATGCTGCCCTATACCATTTCAGACAAACCTTTTGTCCAATCTTTTCGTAAAAACTTTCAGTGTTGGAGCACCCACAACCTCTGAAACCAAGTCATTCCAATGATTAATTGTTCTGACTATCAGAAAATTTTTTCCATGGTTCTAAGTTGCTTCTCTCCTTGATTAGTTTCCACCCATTGCTTCTTATCCTGCCCTCAGGGGCTTTGGAAAATAGCTTGAAAATAGCTCTTCTTTGTGGCAGTCCCCGAGATATTGGAACACTGCTATCATGTCACCTACTAGTCCTTCTTTTCCTTAGATTAGACATCCAGTCCCCTAATTATCTTTGTTGCTCTTCCCTGCACTTTCTAGTCTCCACATCTTTTTTATATTGTGGCAACCAAAACTGAAGGCAATATTCCAAGTGAGGCCTTACCTAGGCCTTATAAAGTGGAATTAACACTTCCTGTAACACTTCCCTCTAATGGCAGTGAGTAAGGCCATTGTTATTTCAAGGAGTTTATTGACATTATTCTAGAAGTTTGAAGCTCATTCTGAATTAGCCAGCTTGTTTTTAACCTTTGTTTACTGAATTAAGGAAGGGGAGGGGGGGAAGATCCTCACATATCTTCAAAGCTTTTCTCGGTGTGAGATGTTTGATTCCCATCCCAGAAACATGTGTCACTCATTCACGGTTAGATCTTGGTCTCCTGACCATAGCAGGGCCATGAAATCCTGATGCCAGTTTTTTTTTTTATCAAAATGGTGGGAGTTATTCGTTGAGTTTCTGCATGGAACCTAGTATTAGGTATTGTTAGAAACTGGCTACCACTCAATCAATCAATCAGAATAAAGCTGGAAGGGACCTTGGAGGTCTTCTAATCCAGCCTCCTAATAGGCAGGAAATCCTATACCAGTGGTAGCTAACCTTTTGGGCTCCGTGCCAACACCCAGAAGGCAATGTGTGCAGCCCTCCATGCCCTCTGCGCATGCATGTGCAATCCTTTACCTGTACTGCATACCTTCCAGCTGGTTTTCGGCCTCCCAGAGGCTCAAGGAAAGCCTCTGCAGCCTATGGAGGCTGAAAACTGGGCACGTTTTATTTCCGGAAATACAGGAAATGGACAAAACAGACCTGTTTTTCGGCCTCCAAAAGCTGCATAGGCTTCCCTCGAGCCTTTGGGAGGCTAAAAAAGGCCTCAAATGGGCCAAAAATCAGCTGTGAGACATGTGCATGCACAGTGCAGGTAAGTTTGGCTGGGGCTCGCGTGCCCGCAAAAATGGCTCTGCGTGCCACCTGTGGCACGTATGCCATAGGTTTGCTATCACGGCCCTATACCATGAGGTATCTTTGCTGTCATTAATGAGTTCTTGGGAATTTGTAAGATATTTGAGTATTATTTTGCTTGGTATGTATGATTTTGATGCTATGCTTTTCAATCAGCTTGCTTGAACTAATCATAAAGTATCAAATCTCTTTTATTTACTGGAGTGTTCATTGTTTCTGGATCCAAAAGAACCAATTGCCAGAATGCCTGATCCCTTCTTTTAACATTCGACAAAACAGACTATAAGTCAGAAGATCACACAATTTGCTACTGAAGGCATCAAAAATGAAGAAAGTTTTTTTTTTTTTCCTTTTGCATTCAGGATGAATATGGCTAACACACTCTTTGGATACTGTGCAGTCAATGACCACATATTGATTAGACTTTGCAGGCAACACTTTAAATAGCGCAGCCATCCAATTTTATGCTCTAACCATTAAGGCAGGAGAAGGGAAGGTTGGAAAATGTTAACATCAAATTCAATCTGAAATTGACAAAACATGCAAGACATACTGCATGTAGTGGAGACTGGAGTGCCAAAATTGGAAAAAGTCAGGAGCAAACAGTTTGACAATATGGATTAGGAAGAGAAAAAAAAATGAAGAAAAATAGAAGCAAGATAATGTCTCAACAACTCCTGCCCATCTAAAGTGTTTTTTTGTTGCTAACACAGTTTCCAAAAAAAATGATCCCTATATACCGTATATACTCGAGTATAAGCCGAGTTTTTCAGCCCATTTTTTGTGCTGAAAAAACCGCCCTCGGCTTATACTCGAGTCAGCCGCGACGGCACCATGCCTGGCCTGCGCTGGCGTGGCTGCAACTGATTGCGCCTCCAGGGCAGCATCGCCGCCACGGCTGTCTACCCGCTGAGGGCCACACAGGTGACCCCAAGCGGCCTCTCCTTCCCCATTAACGGGTGCCCGGGGCCCCCGCGAGCTCCTGCGTTGCGCGCTTCCAGCTTCGCCAAGAAACCGCCAGGCTCAGGCAGCCTCCCCCGCCCCCTAGCCTAGCAGCGAAGAGCTGCTCCAGGGGCAGCGAGACAAAGTGCCTGGCTGTGCCGTGGCGGGAACCCCCCGGAGCAGCTCTTCGCTGCTAGGGGAGGGGGCGGGGGAGGCTGCCTGAGTCTGGCAACCCCAAGCTGCCTCTCCTTCCCCATTAACGGGCGCCCGGGGCCCCCACGAGCTCCTGCGTTGCGCGCTTCCAGCTTCGCCAAGAAACCGCCAGGCTCAGGCAGCCTCCCCCACTCCCTAGCCTAGCAGCGAAGAGCTGCTCCGGGGGCAGCGAGACAAAGTGCCTGGCTGTGCCGTGGCGGGAACCCCCCGGAGCAGCTCTTCGCTGCTAGGGGAGGGGGCGGGGGAGGCTGCCTGAGCCTGGCGACCCCAAGCGGCCTCTCCTTCCCCATTAACGGACGCCCGGGGCCCCCACGAGCTCCTGCGTTGCGTGCTTCCAGCTTCACCAACAAACGGAGCTGCAAATCTGGTAATCGCTTGCGGAGCCTCGGCATGAACCCCCTTTCCCCGCACTCCCCCACCGCACTCCTCTGGCGGCAGCAGGCGGAGAAAGCCCCGCTTCCCCCTGGCTTTGATGGCACATGTGAGTTGGCTTCCCACTCTTTTTTTTTTAACTCTCCTCCTCCTCCTCCTCTCCTCTCCCCTTGTTGTCTGGTCTTCCCTAAGAAAACTCGAGGACTCACACTTCCAGGTGTTTCTCCCTGTCTTTCTCCCTGTCAATGATCTTTTCTTCCCTTCCCTTCTCTCAGCTCCATCCTCCTTCACCTTTGTCACCACAATCCTGAACAGATGAAGTTTGTACTTCTCAAGAAAGGTTGGATGTTCCTTTTGAGGAGGGAACCTAGTGTGACATCTGTATGTTGACCTACACTGAGCCATGGCATGTGTGCAGATGCAATGGAGGCATGAGGGAGAGCTGTGAAAGAGATGGTGGCTCTCCAAAACAGGATGTACATGCAGCACATACACATGCTTTTTTCTTGCAAGGGAGAGGGTGACTCTGTTTGGACATACAGATGATGATGAGGAATCCAGTTTTGAAGGATTTTAACTCTTGTGTTTTAGCTTGGTTGCTGATTGAGCTAAGGTTTTTGTACTTTTAAAGTTATTGTTGATGCCATATTGGTTTTGTTGGCTCTCTTTTCCACTTACAGAGCTAGTTTACTGTTTTTCTTTGAAATAAATATTCAAAAATATTTAACCTACTGATGCCTCAATTCATGTAATTTTATTGGTATCTATTTTTATTTTTGAAATTTACCAGTAGCTGCTGCATTTCCCACCCTCGACTTATACTCGAGTCAATAAGTTTTCCCAGTTTTTTGTGGTAAAATTGGGTGCCTCGACTTATATTCGGGTCGACTTATACTCGAGTATATACGGTAATAGATGCTATCAAATCAAATCTAGTGTATTATTGATACAAGGAGGTGAAAGAACTCAATGATAACAGCAAAGAGAAAGCCTTGGCAAGACCACACCTAGAATACTGCATCCAGTTTTGGTCACCATGCTATTAAAAATGATGTTGAGGCTCTAGAAAGAGTGCAGAGAAGAGCAACCGAGATGATTAGGAGACTGGAGGCTAAAACATGAAGAATGGTTGCTGGAATTGGGTTTGTCTCATCTAGTTTATTTTATTTTATTGTCATTGCACTTTGTACAACGAAATTAAACACCATCCTCAGTGCACATCATGACCATGAAAATAAACACAAACACACATCCTTCACACTCCACACATTGAATTGAAAACCCCCGATACCACACCAATACACCACACTGCACACCACACCACACTGCACTATACAGTAGAATTCAGAAGAGCTACTGGGATAGAAGCTGTTTTTCAACCTATTCGTCCTTGTTTTTATTATCCTGTACCGTCTGCCAGATGGTAATAATTTTTTAAAAAAGGGTGCCCAGGATGAGATGGATCTTTGAGAATCTTTTGAACTTTCTTAAGGCAGCAGGAGCTATAAAGCTCTTCCAAAGAGGGAAGAGGGCAACCAGTGAACTTCTGGGCAATGACATTAACCCTCTGGAGTGCTTTCCTATCTGCCCCTGTGCAATTGGCAAACCATACATAGGTACAGTAAGTTAAGATACTCTCTATGGTGCAGCGGTAGAAGGTCACCAGCAGTTTTTCATTCAATTGTTTTCTGAGAAGTCTCAGGTAGTATAATCTCTGCTGGGCCCTTTTCACCGGTGCTGCAAAGTGAGCACCCCAGGTCAGGTCCTCTTTGATGGTAACACCCAAAAACTTAAAACTGGCCACTTGCTCCACTCGGTCTCCATTGATAAGCAAGGGCTGGATGTCTGATCTGTTCCTTCTATAGTCCCCTATAAGCTCCTTTGTCTTATTGGTGTTGAGGACCAAATTATTGTCTCCACACCACGAAAGCAACTGGTCCACCTTATCTCAGTAGGCAGACTCATCCCCCCCTGGAGATGAATCCCATCACTAGTGAAATGGATTAAGGGTAACATGATAGCAGCCTTCCAATATTTGAGGGGCTGCTACAAAGAAGAAGGGGTCAAGCTATTCTCCAAAGCACACAAAGGCTAGACAGGGAATAATGGATGGAAACTGAACAAAGGAGAGATTCAACCTGGAAATAAGGAGAAATTGTCTGACAATGAGAACAATCAACCAATGGAACAGAAGTTGCCTTCGGAAGCTGTGGGAGCTTCATCACTGCAGGCTTTCATGAAGAGACTGGACTGCCATCTGTCAGAAATGGTGTTGGGTCTGCTTGGGCGGGAAACTGTACTAGATGACCTACAAGGTACTTTCCAACTCTGTTAATCTGTTAATATCAGACTACTTATGTGCAAAGTCAAGCTAAAGTGGGAAAGTAAAGCCAACCAGTTTCCATGGCAGGATCCTGATCATATACTTACTATTTACGAGGAATTATTTTAAAGTGCTGAATCTCACTGATAAGAAACCACAGGAACTGTGGAATTCAGTAAAAAAAAATTATTAAATATGAACTAAGAAAGAATCGAAAACAAACTGATGTCAAAACAAATCACCAAGAAGCGAAAAGAAGTCAAAGGGAAAGATCTCCAGAAGAAACTTAACAAAGTTTCTTCACAAAAAGAGCTGCTAGAAGAACCAAAAAGTAGTTTTTATGACAATCTGTTTTAGGATATTGGAAATGGAACAGAAAGGAAAAGTACTAATGGACAGATAGCAGCTGATTTCAAGATCAAATAAAAAGGAAGGAATATACTGAATTTCTGAGCAGTAAAGGCATCGGGGCCAGAATACTGTAGAACACGTGTGTCAAACTCATGTCATGGTGGCATCACGTGATGTATTGGGATCTCTTTGTTAAACTAGATGTGGCCAGCATTTGACACATCCAACCCGTGGGCCATGAGTTTGACAGCCCTGCTGTAGAAGATAATAGCTGTGGCAGCACAGTGGTTAACATACAGTATTGCAGGCTACTTCTGCTGACTGCCAGCTGCCAGCAGTTCGATCTTGACCAGCTCAAGGTTGGCTCAGCCTTCTAGCTTTCTGGGGTCGGTAAAATGAGGACCAAGATGATTGGGGGCGAGATGCTGGCTCTGTAAACTGCTTTGAGAGGGCTGTAAATATCTGTGACGCGGTATATAAGTCTAAGTGCTATTGCTATTCCATGTTTATAAGTACATACTAGAAGACAAAATTAGAACCGCACTCTGGTTGTTGCCAAGTTGGAAGATTACAAGAATTGATGGAATGGATGCAGAAATATGGAAAACAACAGAAGATCTAATAAAAAGGTCCAAGCAAACTAAGACAGCAAATATGGAGAACGACACAATGGCCGACAGAAGAGGACAATCTACCTATCGAAACCAAAGAAAGAAGACTTAACAGAATGTATTGTACGATTCTTAATTTCACTTGCTAGCAAAATAATGCTTAGGATCACCTAATGGCAGGTTTAGAGTCCTACACAGAAAGAGAGATGCCACATATTCATGTTAGTTTTAGAAAAGGCCAAGGAACAAGACACAATATTGATAATCCCTGCTGGATAATTGAGAAAATAGAGTACCAAAGAGGAATCTGTATGATTAAAGAAAGATCTTTATTCATATCAATCTCAAATTGTAGAAGGTCCTTAGGCAACCAGGAATCCCAGAACATCTCATTATCCTCTGAGGTGAAACCTTTGCAGAGGACAAAAAATTACAGTCCAGATGGACACACCAAAACAGACTTGAGCTCCAGATTGGCAAAGGATTGTGAGGAGGATGTATATTTTCCCCTTATTTATGCTAGGAGAGTTGGAAGGGACTTTGGAGGTCTTCTAGTCCAACCCTCTGCCTACGCAGTAAACCCTACACCACTTCAGACAAATGATTATCTTTTTAAAAACTTCCGGTGTTGGAGCATTCACAATTTCTGGAGGCAAGTTGTTCTACTGGTTAATTGTTCTGTCAGGAAATTTCTCCTTAGCTCAAAGTTGCTTCTCTCCTCGATTATTGCTTCTCTCCTTGATTGCTTCTCTAAGCTTGTCCTGCCCTCAGGGGCTTTGGAGAATAGCTTGACTCCCTTTTCTTTGTGGCAGTCCCTGAGATATTAGAACACTGCTATCATATTTCTCCTAGTCCTTTTTTTCTATTAAACTAGACATATCCAGTTCCTGCAACCGTTCATGTTTTAGCCTCTAGTCTCCTAATCACCTTTGTTGCTCTTCCCTGCACGCTTTTGAGAGTCTCAACATCTTTTTTACATCATGGCGACCAAAACTGGATGCAGTATTCCAAGTGTGGCCTTACCAAGACATTATATAAAATGCTCTTAACTCTTCACGTGATCTTGATTCTATCCCTCTATGTTGGTTATAGTTTATGGGAAGCCAGATTGAAAGAAGGTGAATGTGGTTTTGAAATTGTTATTAGACACTTTGGTGCCTTGTGCTATGCTGGCAACAACTCAAGACCAGTGAGGAAGGTTTTTCGGTTAACTGATTTTCTACCAACAGCATGGAATTAAATGTTGGGTTCCCTCTCCTTTCTCTGCATGTGACTTTATATTTAGAAAGCCTGTTGACATTTAATCCAAGTATTTTCTGCCTGTTTGCTTCCTCTGATTGCACCCATAGTAGATAACCACCTTTCTATAATAGGCAAGCTTGAACGAAACTATATCTCAGGTTATTCTTAAAGAGTCATTGAGCTGAGTGATGTGAAAATTGAAGTCATCCATCTACGAAAAAGATTCATAACTGAAGAAGATTCTTTTGCGCAGGATATTTATAAAAAAAACCCACTGTTTATTTACATCTGTTCAAAGTTACAATAATAAGTGATGAAACACTTTGGAGTTAAAACAAAGATCCAGAAAAGCTATTTTGTGTTACAAAGTTTAGGACAAAAAAAGAGAGAGAGAAAGAAAGAGAAAGAGGGAAAAAGAGAAAAAGAGAGAGAGAGGCGCAACATAAAAATTGTACTGTTGTTTCATCTACGAACTGGCTATAGTTTTGGAGGCACGTTGGTGAAGGAAGGATTTTGAAGCTGTCCATATCCATGATGAAATCCCTGGAAAAGAGCAGAACAAAAGACACACAGTTGTTTTATATATATATATATATATAAACAGAAAATTAACATGGCCCTGGCTTTACCATTTGGTAGAAATGATCTACGACTGAAATAGCAATAACACTTATTAAATACTGCTTCACAGTGCTCTACAGTCCTCTCTAAGCAGTTTACAGAGTCAACATATTGCCCCCAACAATCTGGGTCCTCATTTTACCCATCCCAGAAGGGTGGAAGGTTGAGTCAACCTTGATCCTGGTGGGATTTGAACTGCCAAATTGCAGGCACCCGGTAGTCAGCAGAAGTGGCCTGCAGTACAGCACTCTAACCACTGCGCCACCAAAGCTTAAAAGAGCAAGCTACACATTAAAAGAGACTTTTTAATATTTCATGTTTCAAACGTAATCTAACATGGATATGTCAAGAACAGGGCTGTCATTATTTTGACTGCCTATGACTTGAACTGTAGCATAACACAGCGATCCCCAACCTTCCTGGCTCTGCGGAGTAGCAGCATTGGCGGCAGCGGAGAAGGGGGGTGAGAAGGATGGTTTTGTGGGCATGTCTGCCGCGTACAGAAATGGAGCTTTGCGTGTGTGTGTACTTGACCACCACTTGCACAGCCCACCTCTCAACAGGCCGCAGTCAACAGTACCGAGTTGTGGACTGGGGACCCCCAACATAATAAAATCTGATTTTGACTGGGATTTACAAAGCTGTATGTAAGCATGAGCTACCTATATGTGCAGAAAATCAAATTACAGTGGTACCTTGGTACTCATCCTGGAGGCGTGAGGTGTACCAAACGATTTTTTCCCATAGGGAATAATGCAGTGAGTCACAAGGCAGATGAGAGCAACAAGTTCTAGCTTGTGCATTGAGTACCAAACAAATGATAAGTACTAGGACAAAATTTTCACATTGAAAATTGAGTATCAAATTCGATGAGTTTCAAAGCAGTTGAGTCCCAAGGTACCATTATACCTCAGGTGTGTTCGGGTATTTTCCCACGTGGTGCTTTTAAAGTTGTAGCAACGTTTCAGCAGAATCTCATCTGCCATCATCAGGCTTGGTCATAACATCAACTTCAATGGCACCAAAACCCTAGCCACTATAGAAAATCCCAGCCACAGAATCATCAGAGAAGCCATAGAGATTGAAAAAAGACCAGAAAGCATGAACAGAAGAGATGATTCCACCAGGCTGTCAATCATTTGGAAGCCTGCACTCACAAACAAAAAAATCTCCACACCACAAGCCAGGCAAACACCTGGGCACAAACAGATCCCCCCTGATACCTCCAGCTCAAACACACCCCAACCAGGCACCCAGATGAAACCCAGCTTCCTAACTAATGATAGCCGTCCATTTACCCGAAGCCAAGCTGCACTAAAGGCCTCCAATAAAGTAACACAATGTTGCCAGCCAATCAAGATACAAAAAGAGCCCCCCCCCCCCAAAAAAAGACAGAAGATATTAGTAGCAGAACACAGCAAACTCCAAGACCAATAAACACAGACCAAGACTCTCAACCAATCAGGAGGAAGAAAAAACCATTCTGACACAGCAATAGGCTGCCCCAAATTTAAATCTGAAACCACTGTAAAAGTTTGACTCATAGACAAACACCATACAGAAGCCTGATGATGGCAGATGAGATTCTGCTGAAACGTTGCTACAACTTTAAAAGCACCACGTGGGAAAATACCCGAACAAAGCTGAATGCCAGACATGTAAGTACCCGCGAAAACTTAAGAAATGTTTTCTTAAGTTTTCGCGGGTACTTACATGTCTGGCATTCAGCTTTGTTCGGATATTTCCCCACGTGGTGCTTTTAAAGTTGTAGCAAACTCCAAGACCAATAAACACAGACCAAGACTCTCAACCAATCAGGAGGAAGAAAAAACCATTCTGACACAGCAATAGGCTGCCCCAAATTTAAATCTGAAACTCCTGTAAAAGTCTGACTCACAGACAAACACTATACAAAAGCCTGATGATGGCAGATGAGATTCTGCTGAAACGTTGCTACAACTTTAAAAGCACCACGTGGGAAAATACCCGAACAAAGCTGAATGCCATATATATATATATATATATATATATATATACATATATATATATATATATGTATATGTATATGTATATGTATATGTATATGTATATGTATATGTATATGTATATGTATATGTATATGTATGTATATATAATGTATATGTATATATATTGCACATGTATATAATTTTTCAGAAAAATTTCAATGAAACCAATTTCTAGAACATTAAAAGCATGATAGATCTCATTAATTGACCTGATTGTTTTGCTTCTTCTGTGTTTTGCCTTACAACAGTTCATTTTATCCCATTGTCTGCTGTATTTGGTTCAATTGGTTCATATTTTTAAAATATATGCAAAAAAAACCCTGGCAATTGGTCAGGAAATCTCCCAATTTGATGTTTTGTGACTTTAAGCTTCTGTTGCTACCATCTATTAATCAAAATAGTGAATGAACTACATCATTAATCAGAATGGTGAACCGACTTTTCCTCTTATAGATGTAAGATTCAGAGATTCAGATATACATTGCTCAAAAAAATAAAGGGAACACAAAAATAAGACATCCTAGATCTGAATGAATGAAATATTCTTATTAAATACTTTGTTCATTAGATAGTTGAATGTGCTGATAACAAAATCACACAAAAATTATCAATGGAAATCAAATTTAGCAACCCATGGAGGTCTGAATTTGGAGTTACACTCAATATTAAAGTGAAAAAAAAAACCACAATAGGCTGATCCAACTGATGTAATGTCCTTAAAACAAATCAAAATGAGGCTCAGTTGTGTGTGTGGCCTCCACGTGCCTATATAACCTCCCTACAATGCCTGGGCATGCTCCTGATGAGGTGGCGGATGGTCTCCTGAGGGATCTCCTCCCACACCTGGACTAAAGCATCCGCCAACTCCTGGACAGTCTGTGGTGCAATGTGGCATTGGTGGATGGAGCGAGACATGATGTCCCAGATGTGCTCAATTGGACTCAGGTCTGGGGAACGGGCAGGCCAATCCATAGCATCAATGCCTTCGTCTTGCAGGAACTGCTGACACACTCCAGCCACATGAGGTCCAGCATTGTCGTGCATTTGGAGGAACCCAGAGCCAACCACACGAGCAGATGGTCTCACAAGGGGTCTGAGAATCTCATCTCGGTACCTAATGGCAGTCAGGCTACCTCTGGCGAGCACATGGAAGGCTGTGCAGCCCCCTAAAGAAATGCCAACCCACACCATTACTGCCAAATCGGTCATGCTGGAGGATGTTGCAGGCAGCAGAACGTTCTCCACGGCATCTGTAGACCCTGTCATGTCTGTCCCATGTGCTTAGTGTGAACCTGCTTTCATCTGTGAAGAGCACAGGGCGCCAGTGGCAAATTTGCCAATCTTGGTGTTCTCTGGCAAATGCCAAATGTCCTGCACGGTGTTGGGCTGTAAGCACAACACCCACCTGTGAACATCGGGCCCTCATACCACCCTCATAGAGTCTGTTTCTGACCATTTGAGCAGCCACATACACATTTGTGGCCCACTGGAGGTCATTTTGCAGGACTCTGGCAGTGCTCCTCCTGTCCCTCCTTGCACAAAGGCGGAGGTAGTGGTCCTGATGCTGGGTTGTTGCCCTCCTACGGCCACCTCCACGTCTCCTGAAGTACTGGCCTGTCTCCTGGTAGCACCTCCATGCTCTGGACACTACACTGACAGACACAGCAAACCTTCTTGCCACAGCTCGCATTGATATCCTAGCCTGGATGAGCTGCACTACCTGAGCCACTTGTGTGGGTTGTACACTCTCTCATGCTACCACTAGAGTGAAAGCACCGCCAGCATTCAAAACTGACCAAACCATCAGCCAGAAAGCATAGGAATTGAGAAGTGGTCTGTGGTCACCACCTGCAGAACCACTCCTTTATTGGGGATGTCTTGCTAACTGCCTATGCTTTCCACCTGTTGTCTATCCATTTGCATAACAGCATGTGAAATTGATTGTCAATCAGTGTTGCTACCTAAGTGGACAATTTGATTTCACAGAAGTGTGATTGACTTGGAGTTACATTGTGTTGTTATTGTGTGATTGACTTGGAGTTATTGTGTTGTTTAAGTGTTCCCTTTATTTTTTTGAGCAGTGTATAAACTCTAAATTAAAGCTAAGCAACGTATTGCTTACACTCTGGACTAAAAACAGAGATTAACATTTTCAGCCTTTTTTTCTCTGTATATCAGGAGTATCCAACCTTGGCAACTTTAAGACAGATGGACTTCAACTCCCCAGTCCGCCATCTTGCTCTAAGACTTCTAAATTATACTTCCTTTAAAATAAATAAATAAATATATGAGAGAATATTTTCTTCGGAAGATCATGCATTTGGAAAAAAATATTGCCTAAGCAGAAATTTAACTTTTAATGAGAACAAGGAAAAAAAAAATCTATCATCATTATGAAAAAGTATGTATAAAAACTGCACTATTTTCAAGAATCATAAAAACTAAGTGCTTTTTCTCGTAAACCTAGACCAATATTGAATAGTTTGGATCTGAATAAGTTCGATGTACAGATAATTGGTAAACTGAATCAATATCTGTACTTAAATGCATTAAATTAAAATGAAGAATCAATTGGTTCATTTCTGAAACACGAGTATCTATATTCTATGCATTAGACAGCCATTTCATTTCCTTCTCATGGGGAAAAGATCATTCGTGACTACACAGTAATTACACGTCCTTAATTAACTGACAGACCAAAAGAAAAAATATTAACTTTGAGAAGAGGAAGACCCAAAAAACTAGTCAACACAACCCCCTTAAATCTCATACTTAACCTTAACTTTTATCTAAGCAGATTAATTCAGAAATCTTTGGTCTAGATAGAACAAAAAACAAACAGATGCAAATTCTAGATGTACAAAAAGAAATGATGCTGTTTAGCTGCCAAATTAGCGGAGTTACCTTGTCAAATCTTCACAATTGTTTTGGGAAATATAGAAAATAGCACAAAAATTTACATTTTTTTACCAATTTTAAAATGGCCCATTCTGAATCAGTGGATCCACTCTGCTTTTAGCAATTGCTTACTCATGACACTATAGTACAGGTATCTTCAAGTTATGATGGCAACTTCCATTGCTAAACAAGTCAGTCGATAAGTGAGACAGTCTTGGTTTTACTGTTTTTGCAACGGTTGTCAGTGTTCTGACCCGGCCTTCGCAGAAGGATTAAATAGACTCCCCCCAAAGAAAAACCCCTTTGGAAATTAACTGCAATCACCAACAGAAAGTCCAGGCAAGAGTCCTGCAAGAAGTTAATAGAAGTCAACCGTATCAGCTCATTATGATAAATGCAAGGTTGTGAGTTCCCAGCCCAGAGGCTGCCAATTAAGTCAGTTCAAACAGAGAAATAGACAGACATCAGTTCTGGCAAGGCAGTCTTTGTCCCATGAAACAAACATAAGGAGCCAAATTTCCAGAAATGCGAATAGTTGTCTGCGACAACCAAACCACTCCCCTTTCTTCCAATTTATTCCCCAGCCAGGGAGGGGCCAGTCAGTGTCCATGTTTGTTTTGCTTCCTGAGCTGGCTCATTGTCCTCCGTTATTCACCTCTCCTATCTGCTCTGTTCATACGCGCATCCAGAACAGGCCCCAGCTATTCCTCCTCCTCCTCACTCATCTCTGACTCCAAAGGCAGCTGCCTCTCTGGCTGGGAAATTCTAGACGGCCCTGGCTCTGTCTCTGCGTCTGACGCTGAGCATTCATCAGAGCTTCCCCAGGCTCCAGAACTGGCCCAAGTTCTTCCCCAACCTCCTCATCATCCGAGTCTGCCGCCAGCTCTGCTGGCAGCTGGCAGGCCACAACATTAAGTGAGTCACATGGCCTTTAAGCAGACCAGGCTTTTCCCATTGACTTTGTTTATTAGAAACAAAATTTCATAAATATACACTGGCTGACAAGCACCTGATAATGTGACTGTGGGGATGCTGCAATGATTGTAACTTCAAGAACTAATGCATTACTTTTTTCAGTGCTGTCTGTAACTTTCAATGGCTACTAAACAAAGGGTTGTAAGTCAAGGACTACCGATAGTTAAATGAGTTTCAACTTTTTGTACACGAACAAGCGATCTGCTCTTTGTATTCCAAGCTACATTTTTAAATTAAAAAATATGGTATTATTTCATTTCACATGGATTAATTAAAGAATGTTTATGAAATTTTATTAATTACATTTATACAGTATCCCAACTGACACACAACTGGCTCTGGGAGGCTTATAGCATTCTCAAAGGAATAAATTTGTTCCATTATTGGATTCAAAGGTGTTATCTGGCGATAGCATTATTCTTGCTGCCTTAATCTCTAGAAAAACAGAAACGAAAACTGTTGTTGTGTTAGCACTTAACTACTAGCCTGGCAGTGGCACTTTCTGAGATTCTGTACTTTTCTGAATGACTTTTATTTCTGGAAGTTCTGCAAGAGGCTTTCATAAAAAAACAATAACATATTCTATACTGCCCTTAAGGAGCAAACAGTTCATCAATTCTCATAAAATGTGCAGCATTTCATACTTTGAAAACACCTGCCATTATGTGGATAGGTTTTTATTTGGGGGGGGGGAGGGGAGGAGAAAAAGGAAGCTATTGAAGATGGTGCTATCACACTACTATGCCATGGTTAAACACATAGTATTTTCAGCATACTGTTTTCCCAAACGGTGTAAATATGATATCAAATGGCGAGTAAACAAGCTTCAGCAGATTGAGATGGAAAACACGTAAGGAAATGATGCTCAAAATTCTATATAACTGGCTATTATTGAAATCTCATAAATGGATTCTTTAAAAGATTCTTTGGAAGCAGTGTGAGAGAGAGAGGGAGGGGGAGTGGATTTTTTTTTTTTTGAGGGGGGGAAGAGGCACAAAAATACTGATCTTTCTAAACATATACCTTTAACTAAATGTCTAAGGAGATTCTCAATCATCCAAGTTATGGTTATCCTGAAGGTGCTTTTTCAAGAGGCAATTGGACTTTTTTCATTTTTCTCCTTTGCTTCTCATCGAAGAAGCTTCTTCAGTTCTGAGTGAGACAATGGAAGGATTTATATTCATTGCAGTCATCTGGTTCTTAGCACTTTCTCTGAGAGATGTTGAGGCCATGAGTTTATCTGTGCCCTCAGGGTCATGTGAATAGTGCCAACGGGTGTGGAACCTTCTTGGAACTGTGTTGTAAACAAAGAGGCCACCTATGCTAAAATTGAACAGCCCTCTCTCAACAGAAAGGAAGGAATACGACACTGCCTATCTCCTGTTTACAACGAGTTCCAAGGCTCCACACTTATTTGAACCATTCAGGTGACCCTGAGGGCACAGATAAATCTCCAACTGGCTTCAATGACTCTCAGAGAGAGGGCTAATGACCAGATGACTGCAAGGAATATAAATCCTTCCATTCTCCACCATTCACTCAGAACGGAAGAAGCTTCTTGGATGAGTAGTCTTCAAGGAAAAAAACAAAGCCCAGTTGCCTTTTGAAAAAGCACCTTTGGGACATACCTTAAACTCCTTCTACATGCGGTTTCCTCAAACCAACTCTTACATTGGATAGTTACCCTGGATAGTCTTTTGTTCTTGACTTCCAATTCTCCTTAGCACAGTACAAAATAAACATGCTCCAACTTCAACTTTTTGCTTTTACACATTGATATATAACTAGCCATTCCCATAACCTCAATTTTTTCTAATCAACAAAACCAAAGTCAATGTTTTTTCCCTGTCCCCTTCCCTTCCCTTCATTTTCTATCGTATTCTTCTCTTCTTTGTATTTTATATAATTAAAAATAAAAATATTTTTGTTCTTGAGATGTGCATCTGTTTCCCCCATATTGATAGTCTTCTGGACTAAACACCCCAACACTAGACCAACGCGGAGTTTCCAGATATCCAACAGGTCTGAGGTGAAGACAAATTGGGGAAGACAGATTTTAAGCGTAGTTCTGAATTATGTTGCACAGCTGGGATTTTATGTAAGGCCCAGATCAGATTGTAATTTCATACCACAAAAAACTCCCTCAAAATAAGATATCAGATAGGGGGGAAAAAATCAGCATCCTGCATCTGAAGTTTTTGAAGGATATGACCTAAACAGTGGGAGACACTTGCCAAAAATACTTACAGCCACACATCACCTGTTAGGATTTTATCCTTCCCAGATAGAGAACAAGTCACACAAAAGTATCGTGCAATGAGTTCAACGCAGGATTCTTTTCAAATATGCAGAGGTAATAATCCTCGACTTACCATCACAACTGGGATGAAAAAAATTTTTCTAAGCAAGGCAATTGTTGAATGATTTTCACCCATTTTGGGGGCTGGGCTGGGGTGGGGGCATGGCTATTAAACGAATGGCTAATTATTAAGTGAATTATGTGGTTGTTAACCAAAGCCAGCCTCCCTTGTTGAAATTGCTTGTTGGACGTCAGCTGGGAAGGTCACAAAAGGCCATCACATGTTCCCAGCCTCCTAAATACAGTGGTAGTCCTCCACTTACGGCCACAACCAAGGCCAACATTTGTGTTGCTAAGTGAGAAATTTGTTGCAAGTGAGTTTTGCCCCAATTTACGCCTTTTCTCTCCACATTTGGTAAGGGAATCACTGTGGTTGTTTAATTAGCAACGTGGTCATTCAAGTGAATCTGGCTTCCCCATTGACTTTGCTTCTCAGGTCACAAAAAGCGGATCAATGTGATCCCCTCAGGACACTGCTATCATGTCACCCCTAGTTCTTCTTTTCATCAAACTAGACATATCCAGTTCAAGCAACTGTTCTTTATATGTTTTAACCTCCAGTCCCCTAATCATTGTTATTGCTCTTCTCTGCACTCTTTCTAGAGTCTCAACATCTTTTTTACAATGTGGTGACCAAAGCTGGGTGCATTATTCCAAGCGTGACCTTAGCAAGGCATTATAAAGTGGTATTAACACTTCACGTGATCTTGATTCTATCCCTCTGTTCATGCAGCGAAAACTGTGTTGGCTTTTTTGGCAGCTGCAGCACAGTGCTGGCTCATATTTAAGTGATTGTCCATTAGGACCTCAAGTTCTTGATTTTTTTCCCCCATCTACCCTATAAAAATGCCTTCTACCACAAAAATGGAACCACACCTTGAGGTTGACTAATGGCATCAACATCAACCGTTTCTAAATTCCAATGCATCAACCATAACTTCCGAGTCACCACTGATGGTGCAATTGGACACTCTGGAAGTGGAGAAAACTTTTGGCTAGAAATCTCCCATTTTTCCCCCCTGATCGGTAGAAAAGCGTCTAACAGTCTGAAACACGGGTTAGTTATTTGAAAGCAATTTTCCTGTACATTATTAACTAAAGCTTAAAATTAAAAGAAAAAAAAATAGATACCTACCAAAGTATCAAGAGAAACAGGTCTCTTTGGTCTCCATACGTTCCATTTGACTCCTAATAAAAAGAAGAAAATGGCTTTTTTTTTTTACTAATTCAAGAATTCTGCTTTTCTAAAATCAACAGAGCAAATCATAAACCATTAACACCACAATTAAAAGACATCAAGCCAACAAAGAGGAATAAGGTTTAGGGGGCAAAACATCTCTAATGTTTTGAGTTCTTAGTTACATTATTTTGTCCATAAATTCTAGGATTACAAGTTACACTAGTTATGATGTTTTACATTGGTTTAATCATGAAGATTTGGCTTCAATTAAACTGACTGAGCTAAGGCTTTTTTCTTTTTCTTTTTTTTTTTTTTAGGTACTGGCACAAATTAAACTTTTTAAGATGAAATTTTAGGTGGTGATCTTAAAAGCCTCTCTCTGTAATCTAAAATAAAACTGGCTAATTGGTATGCTTCCCTGCTTTTATGGGTTATATTAAGATAAATTAAGTGAGATTAAAATCTTATTTGATTTATTTACCTTTTGCAAATGAAGACCGTTTTAAGGGTTACATCCTCTGCCTCTGACGAAAAGCGACCGCAATTAGTCAAGTCAGAAAGTCTTTAAAAGCTTTGAATTTATTGCTTCCGGCACGGAGTGTGAGGTTGTCATTAAGGTATCAAAACTCTCAGAAAACAACAACAACAACAAAAAATATTCCAAAGTTTCACTAATGAAGAAATTGCTCAACAAGATGAAAAACTAAGTCACAGGTTATTTTTCTTTTTTGATTCTCTGTGTTTTTTTAAATTTATCTGATTCAGAAAATGCATTAGCTATTTTAAAAGAAGAATATTTTTTTTTTTAAAAAAAGTTGGAATCCAGCCGCTCAATACCGTTTGGATACTTCCTTTAACAACTCTTTAAATCTATATTGTGTGCATAAATGGAAAACAAAAGAGAGATAGCTATAGTAAATGTAATGCACCTTTAGGTTTTTACCATTTTTTAAAAAATAAAACAAAAATAGTTGTACAGATATTTTAAGAGGAACCATTTTATGCTGCTTGTGGTTAAAAAAAAAAATCACTCCTTCCCTGTTTACAACTATTTATTAAGGTTTTTAAATAAATAATGCATACTCTCACACACACTGATTTTTCTTTCAAAAGTTTATTTAGTATCAAGCAAGAATAAACTTTGCTTAACACTACAGAACATTTCAAGACTCAAATTACAAAATACCACATTATTTCCATTTGTGATCTCTTTCCCTTTTTTACGCATGTTTGCAAGAGAAAAAACTAGCAAAATAGTTGAAAGGTAAAATTAGAGAAGAACTTAATTGTTGAAAACCTTTAAAATAAAAGGTTACGCTTAGGTTAAAATAATAGATTAACATGTTTAGTAAACCTAGCTGTTTTTAACACTAGTTAAAGGTTTTTTTTTTTCCTTTTTGTATTTTTTTTGATCACCTATTTTCCTCCCCCCCCTTCCTCCCCCCCCTTCTCCCAAATACAATCCAGAAATAAGAAAGCTCATTTCACGTGTCTTCCTTCCTGTACAGGTTTTTCAGTCAGCAAAAAATAGATTAAGCTCAGTCCGTCCATTCAGATTAAGCACTTTGATTTTAATAAAAAGGGATTGTTCATAGAAAAAAATTACTTTGAACAGTTTACAGGACTGGTGGAGTTTGGGCAATTCACAACATCGGACAGAATAATCAGTATCTTGCATATGGCTGCTCTCTGTAGCTTCCTTTTGATGATCTTGCTGAAGGAACCTTGTGTCTTGAGTTGGTCCAGTCTTCTTGTCCTGAAATCACAGTTTGGAAAAGGTGTAAGGTGTTTTGTACCAACCTTCAAGGTGTACATCCATTTTATTTTTTCAAGATGGAGGAGGAGTGTGTGTATGTGTGTGTGTGTGTGTGTGTATGGGAGGGGAAACACCCAAAAGGAAATATTTTCACTCTTCCACAATACGTTTTCCTCGAGGACCTCAGAAGCCCCGAAAACATGAACTGCATGGAATTTCTGAACAAAAATTCAATCCTGGCTCAGAATGAGGATGCAGATCTCAACCTGAAGTCTTGGCAAAAGCTAGGCCCAAGGATAATTTTCTTCAGTGGCAGCTAAGCTCTAGGGCAGAGAATTATACTGGTACTCCTTTCCACTTCTTAGCAAAGTTAAAAGCTGCCCTTTTTCCTGGTTATAGGATTGCGAGTTACATCGGTTTAATCGCATAGGAACAGCATGCCTGAGAGTCTTCTTCTTTCCTTCCCCTTCTGTCTTCCTTCCTGTCCCCTCTCACTTTCCTTTCTTCCCCTTCCTCTCATCTTCTGTCCTTCTTTCCTTCTCCTTTCTCTTTCTCCTTCCTCACCTTTCCCCTCCCATCTTCCTTCCTGTCCCTACCCTCTCAGATTCCTTCCTTTCCCCTTCCCCTACCGTCTTTCTTCCTATCCTCATCTTCCGTTCTTCCCTTTCATCTCATCTTCCTTCCTTCCCTTCTCTCTCCTTCCTTTCCTCTTCTCCTACCATCTTCCTTCCTGTCCCTCTCTCTCTCCTTCCTTCCTCTATCCCCTATCAGATTCCTCCCTCCCTCCCTCAAAAGAAAAAAACCCAAAATGGTACCATTCCACTCATCTAAGCCACTTTAAAAAAATGTAAGATATCAACAATAAAATCCTTGGAAAAATTCAGTGAGATGGCCCACCTTTGCTCCTCGTTTACGGGCAAGCAAAGATGAGTGTAAGCGTACCCCTCCCCGGAGAAATCATTTCTGACTGGGGTATCCCAGCCTCAAAATGATTCTTCCTGTAACTCTTTCCTTTACAGGATTCTTTGTTATCCTCCCTCAGCCCCTGGGCATCAGATGGGAGAAGAATAGGAGAACTGAGACTTGAGATGGTGTCAGCAGAGGTATGGGAAGACAGCAATGACTCATTCCCTGTTTGCACCAAGCATGCAGTGAGCTCAGGGCTAAAATGTTATCCTGCAAGAAGGCGCACCGGGGACAACTCATACTGATGTTGGAGCATGGAACAATTAAAGCTCTGAAGTCCATGGAGACCAATTTATCATGTTGCAAGGGGGGAAAAAAGAGAAAGCTTTGGTGACTTTTCAGAGAATCGTGCAATCAGCTGTTTCCTCTCCAGGTGACTTAAGAGTTTACTTAAACCTGTGACATGGAGGCAGCTTGCAGGGTAGAATAATTTATTGTATCATGACAAATTCCCAAGTTAAAGAGGATGGGTGCTTCAGTTGAGAAACAATGTTTTAATCCCCTCCCAGAGAAACAGGAATTCAATCTTGTTTCTCCCAACATCCAGCAATTAGCAGAGAAATCTGCTGTCACTCCCTCTGACAATAAGCAAAATGTGGTGGAGTGTGATTATGATTGTCTTCATGGGCATGCTGGTTGAAATTTCGAGGGGTCCCCCCCTCCCCGGTATCTAGCCACCCCTTTTCCCATAACATCTTGGAACATCCTTTATCCAATACCTCTAATCTTATTACAATCTTTAAAAATTCAGCTTTGTGCTCCAAATCTTTGCTTTTATTTTATTGGACCCCATTCCCTTTTCCGCATTTCATTTCATGGCTGGCTGGGGAATTCTGGGACCTGAAGGCCACACAGCTTAAAATGGTGGAGGCTGAGAAACATTGCTAGAGATGAAGAGGCGTTGTTCCATATTCTGTAGTGCCCACGCCATCCATCCAATCTAGTGGAATGGACAAATATCTTGGCCAAATTTCCTTATATGGCCAGCCATTTTGGTACCTACCCACCAATCTCCAGTTCGGCTGGTGAAATGGTAAATGTCACCACTTAATCACTCTGCTTTGGGACTGAACCCACGGTCCCCTGCTGTATAAAATGGCAAATTGAAAGAATCACAAAGAATCATATAGGCTAGTCCAACCACAGCTCAATGCAGGAATTTAAATCCAGCAACCCTGAATTGGGACAATCTAACCTTTACGATAACCATATAAGGTAAAAATAAATCCCACTCACTCCCATATCTGTGTCAGAAACTCATATAACTAACTTTAACTGAGAATCTGCCTTCCTGTAATTTCAAACTCTCCTTCTGTGTGTGTGTCTGTGTGGGGAGAAAGAGAGAGAGAGAGAGAGAACTAGGAGAGAGAGAGAGAGGGAGAGGGAGAAGGGGGGGAGAGAGAGAGAGAGAGAGAGAGGAGAACATGCCTTGAATAATGTCATCTCCATGCATAATTAATTCCCATTTTCAATAATAATGACAACATGGGGAATTATTACTCTGGGAAACATACAATAGCCATCACCCTTTTTTCTGTATCAAAGTGTACTCCAGAGCATTTCAAGGTACTCACTGTAAGAATCGTATGTCTCGTCGTTCAAGCCATGGGCATAGTCATAATAATCGCCACCACTGTTTGAAAGAAAAAGAAAATATGTTCATCTGGTTACAAGACCGAATGAAGCTGACCGTACTTAGCAGCTACACTTTTTTTAATTATTATTTTTTATTTTATTCATATGTTAACATATGTTTTTTGACCATCTTTCAAAAACAGCAAGAAGACATTAGTAAGCATTGCAAATTGACACACTGAACTCAGAGCATCCCGGTCTCTGGTGACCATACACACAAACACGCACACACACCCTTTGAAGATAGACCATGATGTACATAGGCAGACTTCTTCACAGTTCCAAGCTTCATCAGACAGGCCAAAGGGGAGGAAAACTTAGAGGTTTACCAAGGTAGTATTAAAGCGCTCCAAATTTAAATGGCTAAATGTATTCATTTTAAATACGTACAACAGTTCTTTAGTTCTGATTTCAAGGAGAAGCACAACACCAGAAAAGAAGTCAGGTAATAATAACAACAAAACAGCAACAAAACATAAAAACTGTGATGACTTGGCAATGCTTTAAAATTGCCACGGTGCTCAAATAAAGATGGAATTGTCTTTCTTTTTTTAAAAAAAATAAAAAAAATAAAAATAAAGACAACTCTAGTCCACAGAAAGATTCCTTAGTGGAAAGTGAATGAGCGAGCGACAGAACAGTGAGTCATGGTAGCTCAGTGGTTAAAATGCAGTACTGCAGGCCACTTCTGCTGACTGCCTGCAATTTGGCAGTTTGAATCTCACCAGGCTCAAGGTTGACTCAGCCTTCCAACCTTCAGAAATGGTTAAAATGAGAACCCAGATTGTTGGGAGACAATAGGCTGACTCTGTAAACTGCTTAGAGAGGGATGTAGAGCATTGTGAAGCAGTATGTAAGTAAGTGCTATTACTATTTGTTGCCTGCTTCTTCTCCAAATAGAGAAGAAGAATGATGGACTTCCGGTTTGAGTTCCTTTGGCGACAGACCAAAATCCGCGATTGTGCGTGGTTTTGATCCATGCTCACCACCAGAACACCCCGAGCCGGCTAGTTTCAGGGCTAAGCCACCCCGTAGAGGTGGTGAAGAGGGGGGAGACTGCCAGCAGGGTCAAGAAGAGCTGCATCTCTCCTCTCCAGCTGGCCATTACTTCCTTTCCTGAAGGCAGTTGCAGTGGTGATCAGAAATGGCCATCTCAAAGAAGAACTCGACCAGAAAAGAATGTGCAGGAGGAAGATAAGAAGAGAAAGTTTTGGTTGACCGGGTTAAACTGAAAAAGCAACAATGTAAGGTACTCTGGATTTTAAACTATAAAAAATAACTTCGTTCCCAAATAAGTATTTCAAGCAGCGAAGGAGAGACAGAAGGGAAAGGATTTGGTTTTTTTTTCTTCCCTTTCTTATACTGACAGCTAAGAGACTTAAGCAAGAAATTGGAAAAAAAATCCACTTTGACATTAATAGGCATTTAAGCTGAAAATTAAAAGTCAAAGGGATAATAAAGATTTCTGGATACTTAAAAGCTTTTAAAAACAGGAAAGGAGAGAAAAAGAATAAAAGGGCAGGATCTGGAAAAATGGAGGAGACTGCCTGGAATTAAAAGGAATTTACAGTGAAGCCTTAACAAGATTCCTAAAAGATACATTTTAACTGAAACTTGGCAACAAAATAATAGAACCCCAGGAAGAGGGAAGAAAGAAGCAAGAAGAAACAGCTTTGGATTATTTGGATCATTTGGTGATTTTTGGATTATTTTTCCCTCTGACTAAAATAGTTTTTGGATTATTACAGAGCCGAAGACACAAGCCTGAAGATGATGAATGAGATTTCATCGAAACGTTGCCTAGATACTTCCAATCTTACACGGGAGAAAACCCGAATAACCAAAGATCGATCTATCTATCTATCTATCTATCTATCTATCTATCTATCTATCTATCTATCCATCCATCCATCCATCTACCTACCTACCTAAAGAATGATGAGTTTTCTCCTAGTGGTGCTAATGGTTAATGTTATGGGGTTAGTGGCTCACAAAGAGATGTGTCAGGTTGCTGGTTATCATCTCAGAGGTGGCACTAATGGCTCCTCAACTGATAGCAGGTCCACTTTAGGCCAACTTGGTCCTTGATGTAAGCTAACGCCTTGCTCTACTGAATTTTTAGATTCTTTTCAGCAACAGAAAAATGAATCGGAAAGCTATCAAGACTAATCTGCTGTGATTGGTCCCATCCATCAAAGTAACTGCTTTGCTAGAGCCCCCAACATATGTTGTCAGGTCAAACATGTCCTCTGACTTAAACAGGCTGGGCCCTCCCTGCTCTACACTTCTGCCTTGTTAAGCGAGACAGATGCTGAGTCTTGCAGATGGAAAGTTTTGAAACTAAGGTGTGCCTTTGATATAAACTCCTGGGTTGAAAAGGTCTTGGACCCCAAGAAGAGTGAGGCCCATATCACACATGCAAAAGGATCGGGGCTTTTCAGAGAGGGGAAGGATCTGAATAAGGGTTTTTTCTTTTTTCTTTTACTATATTAAGCTAATTTTAAGAGTTTTATGATATAGCTTTCACGTGGTTCCCCATCAGAAAATGGGAGGAAACCAAGCTACTACCGAATATTCAGCAATTAGTTTGGGTAATAGAAAGCAGGAGGTGATGAGTTGTAGTCCTGTCTTAGGCTTGAAAGCCAGGCTGGGTGATTTGCTAGGAGACAGTGAGTTCTAGACCTGCCTTAGGCATGAAAACCAGCTGGGTCACTTTGAGACAATCACCAGGAGACAGTGAGTTCTTATCCCACTTTAGGCCTGAATGCTAGCTGGGCCAGTCACTCACTCCTAACCTAACTCACCACACAGGATTGTTGCTTTGGGGAAAATAGGAAAAGGAAGGAATATTTTGTGTGTTTGCATTATTTATAAAAGGAAGGGAGAAAGGGAGAGAGGAAGGAAGGAGAGAAAAAGTAAGAAAGAGTGAGAAAGTGTGTGTGTGAGAGAGAGAGGGAGAGAGAGAAAGAGAGGGAGAGAGAGAGAGAGAGAGAGAGAAAGAAAGAAAGAAATAATTGGTTACCTCTGCCTTAACTTCTGCCTTCACCTCTGCCTAGGAAGGAAGGGAGGGAGGAAGGGAAAGAGAAGGAAAGAGAAGGAAGGAAGGAAGGAAGGAAGGAAGGAAGGAAGGAAGGAAGGAAGGGAGGGAGGGTAGACTGCAGGTGGCTAAATCCTGCCTTGGCTCATAAGCTCTAACAAAGGTAGGATTCCCAAATGTCAGTTTGCTCTTAAGGAACGTTCCAGATATTCTCCAGCAAGTTCCTTCCAGATAAATCAGTGTCGCATATTTGGAATTTTGAATTTGTAATCAGCAAAGTCTACCATTTTCTACCTGCTGCAGGTGTTGTGATTTTTTTTTTTTTTTTGAGCAAAGAAGCAACATTTATGGCCCTGAGGGCCATGAATTGGATGCTTCATTATCGCATTGAATGCAATCATTCTCACTCTGCATGGCAGTCGCCCTTCCTTACGGAAAGCACATTAGATAACTATCAGTACTACAAGGGGGTGGGAGTGGGGGCAAAAGACACCGTTGTTAAGTTACTCCAGGAAGAACCTCCAGCCAGAATTATGGAACACAGTCTGAACAGCTTTGCAGGAGAAGAAAACGCAGCACTGTTTTTGACTCACAAAACTTTACCCTCACCCCCCAACACACACACACCAATCACAGCAAGATACTCATATCTTGACGGAGACCTTTGAAGTGACAGTTGCTATTCCTTCCCTACAGTATCTTGATTGCTTATTGTAGGAGCCATCAAGGCTGGGAGCTTCAAGCAGCTGAGCCCCCTCTCTTCCACTCACTTCAATCCTGTCAGAATTACTTTAGCAGGGCTTCATTGCACAAACCCAGATGCCTGTTAAAGCAAACAGGATTTGTCTCTCGTGGGCATGTAAACAGTAAAACCAATAATTACTTGGAAAGGCAGAGAAATCACTTATTTACATTCAAGGTGTATGAAAAAAGCCCACCAATGTTATTAACTGACAGGCCCTTCACCCATGATAATCGTATCAAAAAAAAAAAAAAAAAGGAGAAGCAGTAACTCAAAGTGATCGCTGAGGCTGCATCTTGGCCTAGAAGGGAACTGCATCCTGCTTGGATAGCCCTGAAAAAGACCTGGCTTATTAAAATATAAAACCTCTTTTGCTAAATAGTCTATAGGGAGATTCTCAGTCATCCAGGTTATAGTTGCCCCAAAGGTGCTTTTTCAAGAAGCAACTGGACTTTTTGGTTTTTCCTTGAAGGCATTTCGCTTCTCATCCAAGAAGCTTCTTCAGCTCTGACAGGATAATGGGGAATGGAAGGATTTATATTCCTTGCAGGCAAGCTGGTCATTTGCATCCTTTTAGAGGGTCGTTGAAGCCCCTGAGTATATAAACAATATAAATATGAATATAAATGCAAGGAATATAAATCCTTCCATTTCCCACTATCCAGTCAGAGCTGAAGAAGCTTCTTGGATGAGACTTCAAAAGAAAAACAAGAAAGTCCAGGGTTTTCCGGTTCCGCGTAGCTTCGGTGGCAGCAGGAATTCGCGACCGTTCGCGATTCCTGCTGCGCTTGCCGCCGAGGTACCCCCGATCCAAATGGGTCAGGGGGATATGGCTGCCCTATAGGGACAGCCGAAGAGAGAGGGGAGCCGGACAGGGGGTTGGGGGTGTCGCAGACCCCCTCCTCGTCCGGAAAAACCCCTTTTTCCCCAAGGTGGTGGAGCGGCGGTCAGCAATGGCCGCCACGAAGAAGCCTGCAACCAGGTAAGATTGTGCTGGAGGAAGCAAGAAAAGTGAAAGTGCTGGCTGAGCAGGGTCAATCAACATCTTTTAAACTCGCTGGAACTGAGCTGTCTGAATTGCTGGAGGATACATTGTATCCCTAAGAAGATCGAAAGCGGCGGAGAAGCTGTTAAAGGGAACTTTTTTTTCTTCACTCTCCCACCCCATGGAAACAGCAGATGAAGATTTGAAATTTGTTTGGGCACTGAAGGTGAACTATTCTGAAAGTTGAAGTTAAGAGACAAAAGAGTTCTTGGACATTGGATTTAAAAATTTAAGAAATTGGAAAACCCTTATTAGAGGTATGGATTTCTGATCATTTAAAAATTGATGTTGCAAGTGGGAAGGGAGAGAAAAAAAACTGGAGCAGAAGTGGAAAAAGGAGGAGATTGCCTAGAATCTCAAAGAAAGATATATGGTAATTGGACCTCTTTGATTAAACAGTAACCCCAGAAAGAGAAAGAGAAGAAGGAAGAAAAGTATTAACTTTTGGAATTTTTTTTGAATTATTTTTGATTAAAAATACTTGGGTGGTTGTTTTGGGGAAAGTTTCTCTTTTCAGGATGGCATCGCTTGTGGATGAACTAAAGACTGAATATCAAAAATATAAAAAGGAAGTTACTTTGTGCACTTTATTTCAATTTTTAGAAACGGCGTTATGTACTTATGAAAAGTTGACTACGCAGCAGAATGACTGGGACAAAGAAGAAGAGGAAGAAGAAGCCATCTTTGATGAACAAAGGGTTTTTTCTGGGGAGGAGGAGAAAGAGGATAAGAAAAAGGGGATTTTAAGGTTTGAAAAAACAACCAAAAAAGAGAAAAATGAGAGGAAAGGTGGATGCAAGGTTGGAAAGCAAAGGAAAGGGAGTAAGAAAAGGGAGGAGGAGAGACAAAGGGGTAAAAAGGGCAAGGAGAAGAATAAGCAAGAGAGAAAGGGGGGGGGGGAGGAGAAGCCTCCATGGTGGGAAGCAAGATCTAAAGAAAAAAAGTTTGTTTAGAGACAATGGGTGAATCTAATTAAGGATAAAAGGGGGATTCTGGAAGGTACATAAGATTGTGTATTTATATGTGTATTTAGAGTATAAAATTTATTGTGTAATTTTGGAATCTACGAAACAGAATCCCAAGATATATTAAGGGTTATATGAAGTACTTTTAAGTTAGGGTAATGAGTTAAAGGCGTCACTCCAATTAGTGTATAGGAGAAGTATGGTAAAAGAAAAAAGATGAATGGATAGTTGGAAATAGAACAGACAAAGAATGTTATTGAAAATGGTAATAAGATATGGAAGGATATATAAAGGTTTTGTTATGTTTTTTTGGGTTTTGTAAGTTGATAAAAGGCAATAAAATTTTAATTAACAAGAAATAATCTGGATGAAAAGGAGAAGTTGGGATAAGATATGAAGTTAAATAGATAAAGTAAATATTGATATTATAATTGGGAATCATTATGTTCTATTGGTTTTCTTCTTTAATTATCACTATTTTTTTTTAGAAAAGAATTTATAAGCTGTTATGCCTTGATTGTTTGTGCACTGTTTTTGTAAAATTAATAAAATTGGTTTATAAAAAAAAAGAAAATGATAATAAGATATGGAAGGATATATAAAGTGAATATGATGTTTGAATTTGTGTCTGTGAGAAGAGTTTCAACCCGGGATCAGGCAGCCTTCAGAAAAGATGTTTTAGTTTTGTTTTGTTTTTCTATGTTCTGTGTTATGTATGTTTATGAAAGGCAATAAAATTTTAATAAGCAAGAAATATAATTTGGATAAAAGGAGAAGTCTGGATAAGATATGAAGTTAAATAGATAATGTAAATATTGATATTACAATTTGGAATTATTTTGTATGTTCTATTGGCTCTCTTCTTTAATTATTATTATTTTTTTTTTAGAAAAGATTTTTCAAGTTGTTATGCTTGGATTGTGTATTGTTTTTGTAAAATTAATAAAATTTGTTATAAAAAGAAAAAAAAAAGAAAAAAAAAGAAAGTCCAGTTGCCTCTTGAAAAAGCATCTTTGGAACCCTTTTGCTAAATATTAGGTTATTTAGAAAGCTGCAACCCACACAGAAAACTATGGCTAGGTGACTGATCAAGGTCCAGGTGAGATTTTTTTTTCTTGCCTAACAGCAGGATGGCAAAATGTATTTGTGTGTCTAGTATTTTTGTATCACTTCAGAGCCTCCTGAAATTATATTTTTAAAGTAGTGCCTGTTACGGAATAAAGCTCTTTGCACCTTGGTCAGCGAAACTGTGGGGTGTCCACTTGTGACTATAAGAGCTGTGTCATTTTTCTCGATAAAATAATTTTGGTCAGAGGGAAAAATACTCAGCAGGTAGCTCTGTAGTTTTCTTTGCGCATGGCTGAAAGACAAATATGAGATGCCAAAATGCTTAAGCAGAAAGGCTGTTGGAAACTGACCAGAATCTGCAAATCTGGGAAAATGCGCAGTTGGAAGACATGTCTAAGTGGTTAAATCTTTTTTTTTTTTTTTTTTTACACTGGGCAATAGGACGTTCCCCTTAATGTGTCATTTTAGTTTCATTTCAGCAATAAAAAAAAAGTTACAAATTTGCTGCCACTTTCAGTGGAAAACAGAACTTGAACAGAGAACGTACAGGCAGACCTTGAGTGATGACCACAATGGAGCCCAAAATTCATGTTGCTAAGTGGAACCTTTCTTAAGTGAGTTTTATACTTTGCTTGCCACGGTTGGTAAGTGAATGACTGAAGTTGTTAAGTGAGTCACATGGTTGTTAAGTGAATCTGGCTTCACCACTGACTTTGCTTGTCAGAAGGTTGCCAAAGGGGATCACGTGACTCCAGGACACTGCAACCATCATAAATATGTACCAATTGTCAAGCATATGAGTGTTTGGGATGCTACAATGGTCGTAAGTGTGAAAAATGGTCATAATAATTTTTTTTCAGTGCCCTTGTAATTTTAAATGGACACTAAATGAACTGCTGTAAATCAAAAATTACCTGTATTTACTCAGCAGCTTGGCAACAGGCCTGTAGATCTTTTGACTTCAAAGGTATCAAGAATCTATAAGGTGTTTATAATTTTATCTTGGGCAGCAGTTGTGCCTATTCCTAAACAGGAGGCTCTTTTAAACTGTCATTCATGCCCAGGCCTAGTCGCAAAGTCAGAGGAACTTCTAAATGTGATAAAGAAAAAAAGAAATAAATTTTAACTCTGTTCTTTATGTATGATCGAATGAATGAATTCCAACTTGGCTCAAAACAGAACCACTAAATCGAAATAACTGCTAAGTGCCAGAAATATCACAGGCAGAAACTGACCGGCAAATGATGAATTCATTTAATTGTCCTAAAACAAGCCAGGAGACAAAACAAAAACCCACGTTTTGACCTGCACAAAAAAAGGAAAATACAACAGTGTGGCTCAAAGGGTTGGATAGATTTCTCCAAATAGATTCTTAATAAAGTTGATCTGAAACCCAGCACACCTTGTTCTTTCCAGATTTCAAGGGAGACAAATCAGGGGGCTCTCAATGGAACAGGGGCACCCTTGACCCCTGTGTCTCCCTCCTTCTCTGCGTGGGAATTATGGGAGTTGAGCTCCCCACAACTTCAAGCTGTCACAGTTGAGAAGGGTGAGCTAAAGCAACAGCTCGCTTCCACCTTCAGGTTTCCTTATCTTTCCAATACACCAGAGGACCGTAAATCAAATTAATCAGCACACACCACTATACGAGAGGATGCGCTGAAGCACCACAGACTCCGAGAGACCGAAGTTCCCCAGATCAGCTCCTCCATCTCTTAGCGTCTACAAGTCTGTTACTTGCTTGACTTTTGCACAGGCTTCAACGCTGAGCTCCCTGCATGGTTCACTTACATGGAATAACTAGGAGGCCCAAGGTGAAACCTTCCCTCTTCTGCATGAGTAGCACTTCAGGTTCAAAGCCTCCAGTCAGATGGAAGGAGACCTGCCTAATCGTGTTAGATCAACAGCCGTGGAGATCTGTATCAGGTTAAACCTTGGGCAAGAAGTCTGGCTGCTTGGCATAACGCTATGAATTATGAAACCCTCCCTTTCCCTGGCCGAGTGAAAGGTCTTCTCCTATATATATGCAGCAGCTTCTTAGCTAAGGAAAGCTGCCTGTTTTTATTTTTGTTTTTAGTAAAGATGCGAAGATCTTCTTCATGCAGCTCTCAGAAAAGCGCAGATAGCCCTCAACTTACAACATTTCGTTTGGTGACCGTTCTGAGTTACAAAGAAGTGACTTATGACCGTTATTCACGCTTATGACAGTTGCAGCATCGCCATGGTCATTCCAAAGGTGTTTTTTTTTTTTTTCCCCAAGAGGCAACTGGACTTTCTGGTTTTTCTTTGAAGACGTTTCACTTCTCATTCAAGAAGCTTCTTCAGCTCTGACTGGATGGTGGGGTAATGGAAGGGTTTTATATTCCCTACAGATAGCTGGTCATTTGCATTCTTTTAGAGTCGTTGAGGCCGCCTGGAGGTTTATCTTGTCGTCAGGGTCACCTGAGTGGTGCAAATGGGTGCGGAGCCTTCTTGAAACTGCTGAAAGGACTGTGTTGTAGATTGGAGTTAGATGATGTCATATTCCACACCCTCTGCTGAGAAAGGGCTGCTCAATTTTGACATAATGGCCTCTTCAACAGTTCCAAGAAAGCTCCATACCCATTTGCACCACTTAGGTGACCCTGACTATATAGATAAACCTCCAGGTGGCCTCAACCACTCTCTTCAAGAGTGCAAATGACCAGCTGTCTGCAAGAAGTATAAATCCACAGTCCAGTCAGAGCTGAAGAAGCTTTCTGGATGAGAAGTGAAACGTCTTCAAAGAAAAACCAAAAAGTCCAGTTGCCTCTTGGAAAAGCACCTTTCGGACAACCATGACCTGGATGATTGAAAATCTCCACAGACATCTCCCTTGATCAAAATTCAGACACTTGGCAAACGACTCATATTTATGATGGTTACAGTGTCCCTGAAGTCATGTGATCACCTTTTGAGACCTTCTGACAAGCCAAGTCCGTGGGGAAGCCAGATTCACTTAACAACGGTGTTACTAACTCAACAACTGCAGTCCTTCATTTAATAACTGTGTCATAAAATGGGGGCAAAACTCACTTCACAACTATCTCACTTAGCAAAAGAAATTTGGGGCTCAATTGAGGTCGTATGTTGAAGAACACCTGTATTTTTCTACCATCTCGAGCCATTTCCAAAGATGACAGGTGAGGCAGCTTGGGTTTTTCTAATAAAAAGATCTTTCCACCTCTTCCCTGTTGTTTGAGATTAGCACGACAGTATCTAATCAACAGCAAAAAAAAAAAAAAAAAACCCTTTCTCCGGCCAAGGCTTTTATGCTTTGCTCATTTGTGCGTTTTCTGTGGTGAGGTAGCTTAAAATCAGCAAGAACATCAATCCTGATTTTTATCCTTTCTTCCAGTCTGGCACTTGTAGCCAGCTTTCATCCCCTATAGCTAATGGTTGCTTGGTTGTCTCCCAAGCAATTAAAACAAATATAAGCAGGATAATCTCCAGCTGTAGCATAATCTTAAAATGTCTTAAATCTTTGAGAATAATAGCATGTCACAGGCCCTCACCATACAAAACACTCTCGGGCTCCCAAAGAATAAGCCTTCAGATGATCCCTTTTAAAGTACTAATTTTTCCTCGGCTTTTTTCACCCCAAGCTGGGCGCCTCCAAATGTATTTATTTTTGTTGACTGATGGTTATTTTTTAGGCTACTCATCATCTTAATCCCTGGGTGTTATACAAAAGGCTAGGTTGGGAATGGAGTTAATGAGTTGGCTGGAACTCTGGAAGAATTCTACACATCTTGAATTTATTTATTTATCCAATTTCTCTAGCCGCCCATCTCAATCCAACTGATCCGGAGAATAATACCACAGCAATTAAAATACCGCAAAAAAACAATTATACATTGTCTGAGTGACCAGATTTGGTTAGAAGCAAGTAAATACAGTACCCTACATCCATGTTTTTAATTTACAGGCACTTCCAGGCCTAAACTGTTTCTACCTTCTAAAATTTGCTGCAGATTTGCTAGATGGGGAATTCTGGGAGTTGAAGTCCAGCTTGAAAAACTCTGTTTCACACACTCTTCTTTAGCAGTGCCATTTCTGAACATTTTCATCCCCTGCTGAAGAACTAAATTGGTTGCAGGAATTGGGTATGTCTAGTTTAATGAAAAGAAGGACTACGGATTACATGATAGTGGTATTCCAATATTTGAGGGGGTGCCACAAAGGACTGGGACTCATCCTTTTCTCCAAAGGATCTGTAAGGCAGGACAAGAAGCAATGGGTGGAAACTCATCAAGGAGAGAAGCAACCTAGAACTAAATTTCCTGACAGTGAGAACAATTAATCAGAGGAACAACTTGACTCCAAAAGTTGTGAATGCTCCAACACTGCAAGTTTTTCAGAAGAGATTGGACAACAATTTGTCTGAAATGGTATGGGGCTTCCTGCCTGAGCAGGGGGTTGGACTAGAAGACCTCCATGGTTATTATTTTGTTACTCTGTTAATCCTTACAAAGCAGAGTGATGTAGACTTTACAACATCATCCTCAATGTTGCTTCTGAAATACTGCAAGTACAAAGAGGACACCAAGTGTTAACCAAGGCTGTCTCCACAAATTCCTAAAAAGGCAAAAATAAATTAGCTAATTAATTATTAGCGCTACTGCTTTCTATCTCTTCAGCTAGGCTGGAAAAATGATGATTTTTCCACCCCATTCTTTTAAAAAAGGAAACATCCTCAACTTATGATCGCAATTGAGCCCCAAATTTCTATGGCTAATTAAAACAGCTGTGAAGTGACTTTTACCCCATTTTGCAACCTTTCTTCCCTTGCCTTCTTGAACCCACTACAGTTGGTAAGTTAGGAACATGGCTGTTAAGTGAATCTGGCTTCCTGTTCTGACCCAGGCTTCGTAAACCGTAATTATTCAGAAACTTGTTTTAAAAACAAAATCTATTTTATTGCAATGCTGGGAATTGTTTTCATTCCCAGCTGGAATTAAGCTCAAACAGCCCCCCCAAATAAGCATACAGCTTTCAGTTCTTTGAAGTGCTGGCAAAACAGAGGTATCAAATTAACTAGAAAAGAAACCAACCGAAGTCAAAGAAAAACGAACCAAAGAACAGAGAACTTCAAAGATGACTTCGAACTGATCAAACTACTTTGCTTCCTGCAAAGCTTTCATCATCTTGGCCTGACTTTTATCCTTTATGGGAGAGGCAATCACCTCCAAAGCCTTACTACTCCTGAGTCGCCCTTTTTCCTTCAGCTGTTCTTGCATTCTAGCAGCTCTGCACACATGTACACTGGGAACAGGCTCCCCTGGGTCCTCCTCGCTGCTGCCAGACTCCGGAGGCAGCACCCCACTCCCAGATTGTCCATCTCTGCATCGGATGCAGGACTATCATCCGAGTCCTCCCCAGATTCCCTGACTGGTCCCCCGTTCTTCCCCATTGTCCGATTCTGCTACCGTCTGAACTGGCTGCTGGCGAACCACAACACTTCCCCCACTGGACTTTTGCTTGTCAGGAGGTTGCAAAAGGAGTTCAACATGACCCTTCATAAATACATGCCAAGTGTCCGAATTCTGATCACGCGAGCATGGGGGATGCTGCCAGCAGTCATGTGAAAAACTTAAAAGTCACTTTTTGGGTGCGGTTGTAACTTCCAAGCACTACCAGCATCTGAGAAGTTTCTTGCTTAGAATCTTTTGATCAGCAAGTTTCCTTTCTCAGTTCACACTCTGCAAAGGTTTTAACGCAGAAGAGACACAAAAGCCAGAGAGCTAATTAAAACTTTTGACGGAGCATGCGCACACAACCATTTCCACGTCTGAACTGAACAATTTTCCAGGAGGGGAAAAAAGCTTGGCTGCTTTGCACACAGAAACCTTGCAGTGCCAGAAGGGGATTAGATCTCAGGCACTTTTATTCTCCCCCCCCTCCCCCCAGCCTTCTGTGATCAGGAAAACAAAGCTGCCTGCTTAAAAATTCAAACACATTTGTAACTGATGCTGAACAAGCCTTCCGGATCTGACTCTGTTCACAGGACGTTATCTGCCATGTGGAGCTGGGAAAAGTTAAAAAAGAAAACAATTAAAGAAACGCGCCTCTCACTTTTAACACAACACGGCTTTATTGGGAACAGACCTGCTTTCCAAGAAGAGAAAGCAGATGCCTCATTAAAACTCACTCTTATCTCCATTATAGTTACTTTTCCTTGTGAAAGTCAAGCAATCCCGTATTTCCAAGCAGTAGATTTTAAGAGACGTCTTCATGTCTGTTCACAGGCAGACAGAAAATACATTTTCATGACCTCAATGTGATGGATATCGTTGAGACAGATATATTGCAGCTCAAAGCAGCTTCACTTACATAGTGCAATGTTTCAAAGGGAGATGATGGGGCTTCTTTGTTTGGCTCTTTTCAAGAATAATGAGTATAGAGCTGCAGTTGGTTTTCAGTCCTTCAATGGGGTTCATTCCCCATTCCAGTGTTTCACATCAACTCCCAGAATTTCCCAGCCAGGATCCACCCACCTTAAAGGTGTCAAGGTTGAGAAACTCTGCTACACACACTATCTCTTCATCCTGTTCCTTGTGTGTCTAATCATACTTGGCCAAATAAACTACCATTCCAGGTAACTGGCTGTCCAATCTCCTCTTTAAAACCAACAGCATCCACAACTTCCAAAGGCAACCTGGCCCACTGGTTAATTGTTCTCACTGTCAAGACATTTCTTCTTGCTTCTAAGTTGCTTCTCTCCTTGATTAGTTTCCATCCATTGTTTCTTGTCTTGCCTTTTGGTACTTTGGAAAATAGGTTGACCTCTTCATCTTTGTAAGAGCTCCTTAAATATTGGAAAACTAGTCCCCTAGTCCTTTTCACGAGAGTAGACATACCCAATTCCTGCAATTGTTCCTCATACATTTTATCCTCCAGTCACCTACAAATTATCTTTTTGTTCTTCTCTGTACTCTTTCTGGAGTCTCATCTTTTTATAATATGGTGCCCAAAACTGGATGCGGTATTCTAGGTGGGGTCTTACCAAGGCTTTATAAACTTTATATATAAATACCATATATAGTAATAACTTCTTTCTCAGATTTGTGAGTCAAAGAGGTATTTCTGATGGTCAACAGAAAGAAAAGTTGGATTAGGACATGTTGGGATAGTTCTAAACTCAAATGTGCTATATCTAAGTCCAGATCTTTGTGTATGTGTACACACAGAGAGATACACACACACACATATATATATAATATAAAATTTGTTTTTATATACACACACACATATATACAGTTGTGAGATTTTTATTTCATTTGCTGCCGAGTTGGAAGGCTACTCCTAACTTTTAAATTTACGATACATCATCAATAGAAAGGAAATGGCTGCCTTTACCAGCAACAGTAGCTCGGCATACACTGAAGTGTTTAAAACATATTTATTTGTGTATGACTGGCAATGTACTACTGATCCACATAAAATTCAGAGAAACGGAACCCCGACATTAGCAAGTCTGTTTTGAGTATAGTTTTTGAAATCTCAATGCTACCATTTCAAGATGCAATCAATGCAGGCCTTCAGACTTGAATGATCCAATTACATCCACTCTAAAAGATCCAAGAGGAATCTTGCCGCGTGCTTTTGCAACAATGCAGCATCATTTGTCCTATGATTGATAACTGCAGAGCATTGCAAGTACAGCTTGGGTGGTTTCAACCTCTGGAAAGAGGAGCTACCGCTTTCCCTAAGCACAAGAGTTTCTCGGCAATACACTTTTTAGTTGTTGCTGTTTCCTTTCTTATTGGACTCAGGAGTTCCATTCAGTCCTCTGCTGTGTCTTGAGTACATCATCAGAATTCAAGCATTTCAGTCAAGGCACTCCTGCCACAAAGTCATAACAAGCCACTTGATTTTGGGAGGAGGAGGGGAAGTTGGGCTGTAACAACAGTAAAAAGAAATGGGGGAAAAAATCCCCGAAAAATAAGGACAAATGATGAAAATAATGTGTACAAACCCTTGAGATTTGTACAATGAGGTCATGCATTCCAAAAGCAATGGGCATTCTTTGCACGTAAAGTTCAAAAGCTTTATTTTAAGTGCCTTTCTTTTAATTTTGATTCACAACTGTCCTTGGATCTAACTGACCCCTAAACTCCATGAATCAGCCGGCAGCCTCATTCAAAGACGTGGTGGCAAACCTATCCATAATTAGGAAGTACACTACATAATGGGAACATAAAAATTCCTCGAGGTATTGATAAGAACATTTGTAGCTCAGGGTTGAATTGTGGGGTCCTTCGTGCTTGTTCATCTTGTTTTCTTGCAGACATTTCATTACCTAACCTGGGGGTCCCCAAACTTGGCAACTTTTAAGACTTGTGGACTTCAACTCCCAGCCAGCTGAGAAATTCTGGGAGTTGAAGTTCAAGTCTTATAAGTTGCCAAGTTTGGAGACCTCTGACCTAACCAATTACTATCATCACTGCTAGAAGGGAGTCGGATTTGTTCTCTGTTTATAAACAAGTGACTTGCCCTGACCGTGTTGGTCAGCCAAGTGTTGTTGAATCACAAACACTCCCACCAGCGCTGACAGGGCAAGCTGCTTGTATATAAACAGAAGGCAACCCCTTCCAACACTCATGATGTTACCTAATTGGGTAATGAAACGTCCGCAAAAAAAACAACCAAGCTAATGAAACATCTTCAAAGCTCAGAGAGCAAGAACCCTTGAGGATCACATTGTATTTTTCTCAGTTTTTCCTCCCAGCCTTCTCTCCTCTCCTCCACCTCATGCCGAAATGGCATATCTCTTGATAATTCCAAAACATGTTTGCTTAATATCTTATAAGAGACAGATAAGAAATCAGGATAAAAGTGATATTTCCCGGGAAATAAATTCCTTCTCTTTCTGAAAGCCGGTCACATCTTCTGAGTTTTAGTAACAAACTTCATTCTCTGCCATGTTAACTCTCTGCAGCATCTGTCACTGCCATGAATGGCTGATCATAAGTATCTTGGTAGTGATCTGAGCGCTATTAAGCAGATGGTAGCGCTAAATCCAAATGATGTAACAGATCTCCCTGGTGGACTCTGTTTCTATACTCTGCCATTACTCCATAATTCCTCTGTGATAAATCTTGTGTATGCTGGAGAACATTAAATAGTGGGCTGACATCAGCAATAGAATTATCAGAAATGGTTTACATTTACTCCCATTCTTGCCTCTGCAAAGACTAGTGTGGGAGACGGCAAAATCCTGCAAGGCCTGCAGCCCAGTGGCCTAATTTTGTGCATAGAAAGTGTTTTAAAAGGGGAAAAAAACAGACCACACATAGTAGGATTGTTTACAAAATGCATTTCAAACACAATTTGTGGACGACGCCTGTTACAAATCCAGTTTTCCATTTGTTTCTCTGCTCAGGAGAACTTTATAATGGAATTGTTCTGGACCCATCGAATTAATACATTCTTAAGGCTTTGACACTACATTTAGTGGGATGTAGGTTCAAGAAGATTTATAATGGAGTTCCCATAATGCTATCTAACATCATGCATAGCCCAAAGATTAACATAGGGAGTTACACGGAAGCAGTGCAAAGATCTACTGGTCAGTTACATTAAAGAATAAAAACGTAGCAAGTTAAGGTCAGCTTTCAAAAAATAATGGTTAAAAGCAGGGGTGTCAAACTCAAGGCCTGGATCCGGCCTTAGATCTAAGGGTACTTAGATCTGGCCTGCGGGGCCACTCTGGATAAAGCGAAGGACCAGCCTGGGGTGCCTCTTCCAGCAAAAATGGAATTCGCATGGGCAGAACATGGCCCCAGAGGTAGCTTTCGCTGGCAGAGGGTTGCAGAAAGTGGACGCAGCAAAAAATGGAGCACGCAAGGGCCACACATCCCCCCTGAGTTTTTGCTGGCAGAGGGTTGCAGGAGGCTGTCGCAGCTGAAAACAGAGCTCGGGAGCCCATTTTCACTGGTAGAGCACTCGCGCCACTATAGGCGCCCCCCCTTGATACGAGTGATATCATGCTGGCCACGCCCATCCTGTGCACCCCCTACTCCCACCCCTGAGGACAAACACAACCTTGATACGGCCCTCAATGAAATTGAATATGACGCCGCTGGCTTAAAGCATCCTAGTTACTTACCCTCACTTACAAATATCCAGGTGTTTCATGTCTTTAATTTGGGGGATCAAAATACAGGTATATAGTCTAAGCATTGAACAGGTTCTCCCGAAACAACAAAGTTCAGAGTTGTGTAGCCTTCAACTTCTACACCACTATTTTTTTGGAACCTAGATATTGTGGCTTTCTAGAAACACTCTGTAATTGGCTTGTCTCAATTAAAGTTATGCAAACTGATGGTAGTTTCCTCTGAACACTATTGCCCACGTTCATATTTCTCTATAGTCAATGGAATTGAGTGAATTTCGCCAGCACAAATCCCAGCAGATCTTATATCCCTGCAGTCAGTTGTCAAAAGTAATTCCTATAAATAAATAAATCCATTTATCCAGCCATCTCTCTATCCTGCTACCATATCTGTGAATTACAATGCATTGAATTCACTTCAGAAGAACAAGACGAATGGTTAGGCAGTGGCTGCTGAAATTTGTTTCCAGTTTGTAAGATAATCCCTGAAATCATTTTAAGTCCTCACGATTACATTTTAGCTCAGCATTTTAAAGAAATTCCTTCAATGGCATTTAAAAGCTTACCACACCTGAAATACTGTTCTACTGCTTCAGTGCACATGCATATAGACCTACTTACTCCCTGGCACAAAATGTATATCAATAAATAAAAATATTTAATCATTGAGGGCATTTTGAAAGAGTGTAACACTATTTTCTTATTAATAAAAGTACTTCTATGCCATTTTTCATTATAGAGGAAAACCCTGAAGTCGTTTCCAACAGCCATAAAAGTATCCCAAAATAAAACCAAGGGAAGTAGAAGGAAAATAAGGTAAACATTAAATAAAAACAAGGCAAGGACAAAATGAGAAATATAATAATTAATCATTAGAGGAAAAAAGATAGGCAGGCTTATAATTAAGACATCCATGGTGTGAGTTAGCACCACACAGAGGTGAGGTCAACCGTGAATATTGACATTATTGCAAAAAAGCTCAAATTAGCACGCTACAGGAAGCCAACAGAAGCTTTCTTAAAACCACAGGCATTGTAGGCCAATATAATTGGGGCTTTCTGAGGGCACAAAGTCATCATGCCCAGACACCGACATGCTATTTTATTCCAACATGAACATTTAAGAACAATTTAAGAATCGACATGATGAAAAGGAAAAGGATGCCCTCTGGATAGGCAGTGTGTCCTGAACTCTCCCCCCAAATGCTTTGGAAGGATCACCGTTTTTCCCTACTCAGCCACTCCATTAGCTCTCTGACATCTTCAACAGAAGAAATGATTAAAAAATTATATAGTTATTTACTGGGAATTAAATTAGAGGAAGAACAAGTTAAAGAAACTATAATTGTTTGGGGGAAGAATTTTGGATATGGGATTGATTTAGAGAAATGGCAAAAATTGTGGTCTCAAAATTATAAAATGACAATGTCAACAGCATATAAAGAAAACTTGTATAAGATGTTTTACAGGTGGCATTTTCCCCCGACAAGAATAGCAAGAATGTTTAAGAACAAATCTGAAAAATGCTGGAAATGTCATCAGATACCTGGCTCATATTACCATATGTGGTGGACTTGTGAGGACGCCAGAAAATATTGGACTAAAATTCGTATGTGGTTGGAAAAAATGACAAAGAAACACATAGACTTGAAACCAGAGATCTTCTTATTGGGAATTTTACCTGATACATATAGTAAAGATTTGAAATACCTGATTGTAAATGTATTAACAGCGGCTAGGATTGTATTTGCTAAAAATTGGAAGAATGAGAAAATACCATGACAGGAAAAAATTATTAAGAAAATATTGGAATGTGCTGAGATGAGTAGATTGACATTTGAAATTAGAGAGCAAGAGGAGAAACAATTTTATGAAATGTGGGATCTTTTTTATCAATGGCTAGATGATAAAATACGATAATAGAACATTGACACTATATTTATAAAGGGTTTTTAGGATTGATTTGGTATGATTATATGATTTGTTACAGAATAAACTGTTTAAAGTATTGTTATCTCATAAAGCATGAATGATTAAAAGCATAGTCAAAAAATTCTTTTTTTTTTTAGTGATATTAGGATATACAAGTTTGGATTGACAATATGAGTTGTTATGTAACATAATTGTAATTGAGACTACAAAATGAATGCACAAAACTGATGAACCAACCGACACACTGGATGTACATATGAGAGTTGATGTTTTAATGTTTTGTTTGTCTTGTTTGTTTGTAGAAAATTAATAAAATTCTTTTCAAAAAAAAAAAAAAAGAAGAAATGATCCTTCAACCCAAGCCACCGACAGCTGAAACTTCTAACTCTGTTAAAAGAAGGTGATTCCAGCTAAGGGCGTGGGATGCATTATTTTCCTTACCTTTGTGCCGAAGTGCTATAGCTGTTATCATAGGAATCGTAGCTCTGTTCATCATACGAAGTGCCATATCCATCATCGTATTCCTGCATAGAAATGCCCACATAAAGGCAGCATTACAATTCAAGAGTTATACCAGAACATCACTGTCTGTCTGAAAAAATCCACCACTTTCCCCCCCGGAAACCTAAATTCACAGAGAGATGCTGGCAAGACTAAGTACTTGGTAAAAGTTAGCTCGGGTCTAATTCAGAAGGAAAATGGGATGGCTGGTCCCAGGGCAAGCAAAATCTTAGGAACATCTGATGGGAGGACATGGGAAGCTACTAATCAGATAAATTACTTCATCTTGACTTATGGTCAAATTAACTGCACTGGACAAGGGAAAATAAAGAAGAAAGGGATGGGGAATTAAGCTAAACAGATGTCTGTGGAGATTCTCAGTCATTCAGGTCATGGATGCCCCAAAGATGCTTTTTTCAAGAGGCAACTGGACTTTCTGATTTTTCTTTGGGGATGTTTCACTTCTCATCCAATTAGCTTCTGAACTGAAGAAGCTTCTTTGATGAGGAGGGAAACGTCTTCAAGGAAAAGCCACAAAGTCCAATTGCAAGACTAAAGGATTTTAAATCCAGATCAACTCCTTTTCTTCAGGATGATAGAAAATTATCCTGAATGAGCAAAGGTCACAAATCAAGATCAATTTTAGCCAGCATTTTGAAGGGCAAAATAGCATCCGAGCCACTAAATAAATTAGTGTAGATACCAAACAAAAAGGTAAGGCTTGGAGATTCACCAAGACACTCTAAACGTGTCCTAAAAAATTGGACTGGACTTCTTCGAGATCAGGGGCTTTCAAACTTGACAGCTTTAAGACTTGTGGACTTCAACTCCCAGAGTTCCTCCTCCAGTCATGTTAGCTCAGGAATTCTGGGAGTTGAAGGCCACAAGTCTTAAACTTGCCAAGTTTGAAGATCTTGTTCTAGAAGGACAAATCTGTGATTTGTGCAGGGGACAAATAGCTTTTGTTCTGACTCACAGCGGTGGAAATATAATCACAAGCCCAACTACAAGTGCAAGCAACTCTACTGTCCTACACAGGGACCTCTTCTCCACACAGGTAAGGATTAAAATCCTGGACATTCAGTTTGTACTCTACAGATACCATTAAAGTTTCAGCAATGCCTGCAGCTGACCAGTCTCTTGGTAACCAGGATTATTTTTGTTTTATCACAGTTGATGGCCAGCCTTCCTTCTCTGCAATCCAAGGCAAGGCCTTGGAGCCTGTGCCTTAAACCCATTTGTGTGCTCAAAAGGACTGCATGAAGAAGATTGAGACACGGCTGTTGGCTGACTCTGGAAAATTCAGGTTTTGCTGAAATGATGGAAGGAATATGAAAATTAAAAGAAGGGGATGCATCTTTGCCTGGGAGAAGAATGGGAAAGGTCACATCAATGGTTGCATTGAATCTGCCTTGAGTATTTTGTTGTAACAGAATTAACAGAAGAATAAGAGTTGGAATGGACCTTTGAGGTCTTCTTGTCCAATCTGCTACACATGCAGGAGATCCTATACCATTTCAGACAACTGACTCTTCTCGAAAACCTCCAGTATTGGAGCACCCACAGTTTCTGGAGGCAAATCATTCCACTGATTAATTATTTTAACTGTCAATAAATTTCTCCTTGGTTCCAAGTTGCTTCTCTCCTTGATTAGTTTCCACCCATTGCTTCTTGTCCTGCCCTTCAGTGCTTTGGAAAACAGTTTGACCTCCTCTTCTTTGGGGCAGCCCCTCAGATACTAGAACAACACTCCTATCATGCCAATGCCAACACTGCTTTCAGGGCAAGAAACAATATTCAGGACAATAACTATTAGATATACTTTCATTCATTCAATATACTTTGCTAAACTAGTTTTCTTCCCAATTCATATATTCTAATCCAAACTGAGCATTCTTTTTTTTTTTTTTTTGCATGAAACCATTAAAGGCTCAAATGAAAGATATTTGTCTGTGATGTGTAGGTGGGCTCTGATCACAATCCATAACAATAGAACATAGAACATCAGAGTTGGAAGGGACTTTGGAGATCTTCTAGTCTAACCTTCCCTGCTCAAGCAGGAAAGCCTATACCCTTTTCAACAAAAGGTTATCCAATCTCTTCTAAAAAAAACTTCCAATGTTGGAGGCACCCACAACTTCTGGAGCCAACTCGTTCCACTGGTTAATTATTTCCATCATTAGGAAATTTGTCCTCAGTTCTAAGTTGCTTCTGGATTAGTTTCCATCCATTGCTTCTTGTCCTGCCTTTAGGTGCTTTAGAATTATATTATTTTTCTCAGTTTGTAGAAAATATTTCTGTCATTTTACCTTTCAGTAAATTCCCCTCTATGTCCTAAATGAGGTGCACATCTTCTACCAGACCCCACAGCAAAAGGAGAAGGTGGCGAAGGTTGAGTGTTGCCCTTAAATCTGTGGCAAGTGCTAAGAGACAGCATTCTTTACAGGTAGTTGGAATACTTTTCTACCAGGTGTTGCAAGTGCTGTTCAAGTCTTGGCTGATACCTCCTGAATCCAGCGTTGCGGCTTTGCCAAATGGCCTCCTGAGACAACCAGTTGACTCATCTCCCAAACAGATGACTGGTTTCCCTTTCGCTGATGGGATTTCAAAGGATAAGTGGGAAGAGGGTTGCTGGATTTCTCCTTTTCTCTTTCTAATAAATTGGCATTGGAATTGATCAGATACAATGCTTAGAAATCAATCTGGAATTACCAGTGTAAACCAAACTCCTTAGGCCCAGTCATCTGTATTAGCCTTGGCTACAGTTGGCCAGGGATCAACACTCCCTAAAGACAAGTTGTACTTCTTCAGTTGTAAAATGAGTTGCAAGGTCATAAAGGGAGACCAAGCCACTTAAAGAAAGGGGAAGGGGAAAAAAAATCTCACCAACTCTGGATATTGCAAACAAGTAACTTTCTGGATCCTGGTTCATGAATAGAAGACAAATCTGAATGGTGGATGAAACTGACAGTGATCCAAAACTTTATTTACCATCAGTAGTGAGTAACCATACCCTATAATGTGTTGATTATCTATTATATAAATGAGAAGATGCCTACTACTGTGTGCTTAGATAGACAAGGAAAGAGGGTGGCAATCATATCCACAGTACTTTCTTGACCTAAGTTTGATAGATTTACTTCTTCTCTTACCAGCCAATAAATCCTCATTTTGAAAGGCTACAGATTTAAAGTAATTGTCAAAAGATATCTTCTTTTAACAAAACAGAGGGATAGTATTAAGATCACATAAGTGATCTTGTGTTAATACCACTTTATAATGTCTTGGAAAAGGCCAGACTTAGAATATTGCATCCAGTTTTGGTGTAAAAAATATGTTGAGACTCTAGAAAGAGTGCAGAGAAGAGCAACAAAGATGTTTAGGGGACTGGAGGCTAAAACATATAAAGAACGGTTGCTGGAACTGGGTATGTCTAGTCTGATAAAAAGAACGACTAGGAGAGACATGATAGCAGTCTTTCAAAATCTCAGGGGCTGCCCCAAAGAAGAGGGAATCAAGCTATTCTCCAAAGCACCTGAAGGCAGGACAAGAAGCCATGGGTGGAATCTAATCAAGGAGAGAAGCAACTTAGAACTAAGGAAAAATTTCCTGACAGTTAGAACAATTAATCAGTGGAACAACTTGTCTCCAGAAGTTGTGAAGGCTCCAACACTGGAAGTTTTTAAGAAGACACGGGATAACCATTTGTCTGAAATGGTGTAGGGTTTCCTGCCTAAGCAGGGGGTTGGACTAGAAGACCTCCAAGGTTCCTTCCAACTCTGATATTCTATATTCTAAAACGCTAGTGTACTGTAATCATCTTCAATACAAGCGTCCAAATTTTAATCACACTGATCACAGGGATGTTGCAATTGGTCATAACTGTGCTAAACAGTCATAAGTCATATTTTTCAATGATGCTGTAACTGTCAACTGTCACTAAGCATGTAGTTGGGGAAGGAGGAAGGATACCCACACATCAGCTTGTCTGATTTTACTGAATCCATTTTTTGGAGACTTCAAGCCAGGAATGTGGAAAGGAGGCTCTCCTGGACACTCTTGTCCTCTGCTCAAATGAAGCCCAAAAAGACTTTGAACCTGGGATTCATATTAAATACTTCATATTAATATCACACCGGGTGTTTGAAGTGGCCTCTAGACAAGATGGACAGCACTCAAAACAAATTGGCCATTGAAGGGAGCCTGGAGGCCTTTTAGTCCAACTGCTTGAGCAGTAAATCTTATGTCATTTCAGACAAATGGCTGTCCAGTCTCTTCTTAAAATTATCCGTGATAGAGCACCCACGACTTCTGGAGGCAAGCTGTTCCATTGATGGATTGGTCTCACCGTTGGGAAATTTCTCCTTAGTTCTAGTTGCTTCTTTCCTTGGTTGGTTTCCATCCATTGTTTCTTGCCTTGCCTTTCAGTGATTTGGAAAATATTTTGACCCCCTCTTCTTTGTAGGAACCCTTTAAATATTGGAAGACCAAGTGTGATGTTACTAAAGCTTCGTACTAGAACTTCATATGATCTTCATTTTATCCCTCTATTAATGCAGCCTAGGATTGTATTGGCTTTTTTCGCTGCCGCCACACCCCATTAGCTCATATTTAAGAGATTGTCCACTAGGACGCCAAGATTCCTCTCCCAATTACAGGCATTAAGCCAAGTTTCCCCTAGCCTGTATTTATAATGTTGGCTTTTCTTGCCTAAGTGTAAAACCTTACTTTTATCTATGTTGAATTTCATTTTGTTCGATAGGGCCCATTGTTCAAGTCTTTCAAGATCTTTCTGGATCTTGAGCTTGCTTCTGGAGTGTTGGCTATTCCTACCAGCTTAGTATCGGCTGCAAATTTGATGAGTTTCCTTTCTACTCCTTCATCTGTCATTTATGGAGATACTGAAGAGTACTGGACCCAAAAAGAAACCTTGGGGTATCCCACTGCTTACTTCCCTCCATGCAGTTCTATTGTAGGACTACATGTTCCAAATGGAATTCTCAGCATGCATACGATATTATTTGAATTTTAAATACATTTCGGGAGAGTGAATTTGAAGAAAAATGAGACTCAGCAGAGTTTTTGGAAAGGCAAAATAAACTGTCATAGGAGTTCATCCTGTTCATATTTGAGATTGGGCTTTGTTCGAGTTTCCTGTCCTTGAACCTTGGATGCTTGAATTAAGCACCTGTGAAAAGCTAAGCAAGCCCTCAACTTTAGTGACAGCCAGTGGGAGAGAATTTTAAGATTGTGGAAAGAATTGCAGAGACCCAGGTTTAAGTTTACCCTCCTTTGAAGAAACTCAGCAGGCAATTTGGCCCAATCTCTCTCTCTCTCTCTTTTTGTGGCAGCACAACAGAACTCACAAAATTATTGCTGTAGGGGGAAAAGGGATGAGAGATACATGAAGGCTGATCTGAACTCCTGGAGGGGAGCATATAAACAACCAGCAAATAAAATGCCTGCATCACATAATCCTTTAAAATGCCACTGTAACTCTGGGTAATAGCTCAAATTACAGTATATTAAAAAAATAATAATCCTGCTGATAAGAGCTTCTTAGGTGTTGCCTGAGAATTATATTATTCACCCGTAAAGAGTATTCTTAAAAACTATTTCCAGATTAATTTATTAAACAAATTTATACAGGCACCCATCTTGTGAAAAGTTGACACTGGGCCTCATGCAATAATCATTTTTTAAAAATTACCTGTAAATGTAGTCCTCGATTTACAACCATTTGTTTAATGATAGCTCAAAAGGACAAGAGACTAAAAAATAATAATAATAATTTTAAGACCTTCCTCATATTACATCTCATACAATCACTTAAACATGAGCAAGCAGTATGCAGCAGCAGCCAAAAAAGCTAATACAATCCTGGGTTGTATAATCAGAGGCGTAGAATCAAAATCATGTGCAGCATTAGTACCGCTTTATAAAGCCTTAGTAAGGCCACACCTAGGTTTACTGCATACAGTTTTGGTCACCATGTTACATAAAAAGATGTTGAGACTTTGGATAAAGAGCAAAGAGCAACCAAGAGGATTAAAGTCCTGGAGACAAAAAACATATGAAGAATGGTTGTAGGAACTGAGCATGTCTAGTCTAGAGAAAAGAAACAACTAGGGTGACATGATAGCAATGTTCCAGTTTTTGAAGGGCTACCACAAAGTCGAGGGGCTCAACTTAACTTCCAAAGCACCTGAAGGCAAGGTGAGAAACAATGGGTAGAAACTAATCAAGGAGAGAAGCAACCTGGAATTAAGGAGAAACTTCCTAAAGTGAGGATAATTAACCGGTGGAACAGTTTGCCTTCAGAAGTTCTGGGTGCTTTAACATTGGAGGTTTTGAAAATAAATAAAAAACCTTTAAAAAAAACGTTGGAGGTTTTTAAGAAGGGACAGGACAGCCACCTGTCTGACATGGTATAGGGCAGCGCAGGGGTGGGATTCAAATTTCTTAACAACCGGTTCTGTGGGCCTGGCTTGGTGGTCACGTGACTGGCTGGGCGTGGCTTGTGTGTAAATATTGTAAATATTTATGTAAATATTGAATTTTTCTTATAAAAAAAGAGCAACTTTTACCCCCAAACCAGACAAAGCTGGCAGGCAGGTTGAGTTGCTCCCAGAATCACAGATTCACCCAGAGATCTACCTTTCTGCAATCTGCTGCCTGAGTTTGTCACTTAAAACTTACTTGCAATTGGGGCCAGCCAATGGTGCGATTGGCTGGTTCTGCGCAGAATCGTAACAACCGGTTCTATAGAACTGGTGCGACCAGGTAAAATCCCACCCCTGGGGCAGTGGTGGCTAATCTTTTTGGGTTCCTGTGCCAAAAATTGTGTGTGTGCTTGCGCATTCATGTGCCGGCACCCAGAAGGCAATGCGTGCAGCCCCCCATGCCCCTTGCGCATGCAACCCCCCCCGCCACCCCCTTACCTGCACTGCGCCTCCCAGCTGATTTTTGACCCATTTGAGGACTTTTTTCGGCCCATTTGAGGCCTTTGCAGGCTGAAAAATACAGGAAGTGATGAAATGGGCCTATTTTCGGCCTGCAAAGGCTGCAGAAGCTGCCCTCAAGCCTCTGGGAGGCTGAAAAAAGTTTCCAGCAGGCCAAAAATCAGCTGGGAGGTGTGCAGTGAGGTAAGTTTGCCTGAGGCTTGCGTGGTGGCACAAATGGCTCTGCGTGCCACCTGTGGCACACGTGCCATAGGTTTGCCATCATAGGAATAGGGTCTCCTGCTTAAACAGGAGGTTGGACTTGAAGACCTCCAAGGTCCCTTCAGCTCTATTCTGGTTGATTAGGATGGGTTAGGATGAATGAACATATCTCTTCTGTGAAGATCCTCAATACTGGCACTCTGCAGGGCTGTGTATTGAGTTCACTTTTATTTACTATTTATTCGTCTGATTGCATCTCTATTCATCTGAGTATAAGATCATTAAGTTTGCAGATGATACAACGTTGGTGGGGCTCATTTCTGATAATGATGAGTCTGCGTACAGGGATGAAGTTCATCAGTTGTCCCTCTGGTGCAAAGTAAACAATCTTATTTTTAATATAAATAAGACGAAGGAATTCATAGTGGATTACAGGAAGAGCAGTTCGAATATCCAGCTGTTGTACATTGATGGTGTTTTGGTAGAACAGGTGGCAGAATGTAAGTTTCTAGGTATCACCCTGAAACAAGATCTAACATGGGGGGCAAATACTTTAGCCCTAGAAAAAAAGACTCATCAACGACTGTATTTTTTAACACTTCTACAATCACAACAACTGCCAGAGAGTCTGTTGGTTGCCTTTTATCGAAGCTCTATAGAGAGCATTTTATCTTATTGCCTCTGTGTGTGGTTTAGGAGTTGTACAGAGGCGGAGAAAAGGGCACTCCAGAGAGTGATAAAAAGGGCACAAGAGATCAGCGGATGTTCTCTTCCCTCATTGGAGGATTTGTATAACATGGGATGTAGAAGGAAGATACAAAAGATCTTGAGAGACCCTTCATATCCAGGCCACTCGTTGTTTGAGATCCTACCATCAGGAAGACGATATAGAGTGCTGAAAGCCAGGACAAGTAGATTTAAACATAGCTTTTACCCAAGCGCTGTGATCAGATTAAATGCAGAGTTATGAATCTGGTGGTCTTAACATATATATATCCCGGTTGTATAGTTTTTTTAACTGTTATTTGTTTTAATTTGTTTTACATTGTTATTTGTATATGTTTTTTTTCCCGGTGTTGTTTAGTTGTATGTTGTGAAAGAGCACCTTATTTCGTTGTTCTCAGGCTCTGAGTACAATGACAATAAATTTATCTTATCTTATCTTGATAACATCCCCAAAATATGTGACAAAATTTTAGGCACTTGGCAATAGGCTCCCATTGACAACTGATTGCAATGACCTGCGATCACGATTCCCAGCCAATTTCCATCAAGCAACGTCAACTGGGAAAGATATGGTTAATGACCATGGTAAAAATGGCTGTATCTATGGGTCCAGTCATGGGATGACTTGCTTAACCAATGTATCACTTAGCATCCAATATTCCAGGCTCAACCTTGGTCCCAGCTGAGAACTACCTATATAAAAACAGGCATTTAACATTTTAATTTATTAGAAAATCTCCCCCAAAGTCTTTTGCAGTGCGTTTCAAATATTATACAAGCATAAAACCTGTGGGATGCGAAAATTTTCATTTGTAGGCACCCCTTTCTGATACTTATGAGGGGTTAAAATTCTTTGAAAACTATGCTTCCATTTGGAAATGTGTATGTATGTATGTATGTATGTACGTATGTACGTATCTATCTATCTATCTATCTATCTATCTATCTATCTATCTATCTATCTATCTATCTATCTTTCTGCTATTTTAGAAGTACATCTTTCACAGAATTCTCAGACCCCTTATTGGATTTTTTTTGTTATTGTTGTTAATTTGTACTTGCCAATTTGATAAATCTCTGGTGAAATCTTCCAAGGAAACAAGATAAATCTGTTACTTTTCTTAAATCGAAGATTTTACCGTCTGCTCAAAAATAATAGTGTTAGACATGTAAATTCTTATACCTGACTCTCCGTTAAGCTTTCTCCTGCACATAGAAACTCAGAGCCAACAAAGCTATTAAAAATCAGGTGGAACTCTTAATATTTATTTACTGTGGATTTAACTTATTTTTCTGCAAAGAATTCAAAACAGGGACTGTGCCCAAAGTCACCCAAATATTTCCCTCAGAATCCCAGCCCTTTTTAACAACTTCATGACCCAAGCCATTCTTTTAAATATAGGAGGATCTCATTAAGTGAATTTTGCTCATTTCAGACATGAGGAGAAACATGGAACTAATGTTCAGGAAAACATAATACAAACATTGCCCTTTGCAGATTCAGCCAGACAGTTCAATTGTGTGATGCTCAATTATCTCCAGACTTGGAAAATTTCACCTACCAACTTTTAATCATTTTAAAAAGACCTTCTTGAGGTTGCCTTTCTTTCATAAATCTAACGTTAGGACCATTTCCTTGGTTATCTAAGACATTCTTCATCTGGCTAGCAGTATAATGGCATATAGCTCTAAACATTTTTAATTCTTGCAATCTGTTTTCCAACAGATGCTGCTGTCAACAAGTCAAAGCGTGCCACGAGACCACTTTGCAAAAACGGATCTAATGAGAAACAGTTGGTTTGAAGGTTATTAACTAACAACTGCCTGCATTTCATTCATTGATTGATTTGATGTAGTAATTATTCAGATCAAGAGTTATGATCTGGTGGCGTTTCCTGAAAATCCCTGCTGATAGCTGCATTTCAAAAAGTTTATGGGGAATTAAGCAAACGGTTTTGTGATCAGAAAGGTTTGGCAGTCCCTACAAAGGGAAGACAAGAGTAGTGAGAGCCAACCCTTGGAAGTTCCTGCATAAACTGATAGTATTATGAGGGGCTGTATTCTGAGAACAGGTTACACTCTGCACTGAGTTTCTGCAACACAATCATCAGGATACTTGTGCAGGCAACAGCAGAATCGGACAGTGGAGAAGAATGGGGACCAGTCTGGGAGTCTGGTGAGGACTTGGATGAGGGTCCTGCATCTGATGCAGAGATGGGGCCAGGACCATCTGGGAGTGGTGTGCTAACTCTGGAGCCTCTGGAGTCTGGCAGCAGCAAGGCCGAGGAATAAAGGGAGCCTGTTCCCAGTGCACATGTGCGTAGAGCTGCTAGAAGGCAAGAGCAGCTGAGACAAAAAGGGCAACTTAGGGAGTAAGGCTTGGAGGTGATTGCCCCTTCCATAAGGTATAAAGGACATGAAAAGGTAGAGAAACCTTTGCAGGAAGCAAAGTCATTTGCTTTGATTGGATTAATCCTTGAAGCTCTGTGTACTTGGTTTGGCTTTTTACAGTTAATTTGGCACTTTAGTTGTTGGCAGCAATTCAAAGGAGAGAAAGCTGGGTGCTTATCTCGACGGACTGGGACTCATTACAGGCTGGGAATAAACATAATTCCCAGTACTGAAATAAAACAAGAGTTGTTTTAATTAAGCGTGTGCTTAATTACGGTCTCAGGAAGCCTTGGTGGGAACAATACTGGTAAATCCTTGACTTATAACAATTCATTTAGCAATTGTTTGAAGTTACAACGGCACTGACAAAAACATGACTTATGATTGTCACAGCATCTCCACGGTCACATGATAAAAATTTGGGCTCTTGGCAACTGCCATGCATTTACAATGTTTACAAGGATCATGGGCATGTGACAGACATTTGCAACCTTTTCAACTGGCTTCTGACAACCAAAGTCAATAAGAGATGTCGGATGTACTGTGTGTCACTGTGTGTCACAATTGTGTCCTGTCGTTCTGTTGGAGGTGGTGTAACTGCTTGGGAATTAGGGAGGGGGATTGTCTTTGGAGATGGAGCAGCCTCCCTCCCAACCGGTTCCAGGCTGGTTTCAAGGTCGACGTGCCCAGAGAGTGAACTGTTATCTGCCTAGCACCTCAGCGTTCTCAAAACAACCTTGTTGCATTACATTGGTTACCAGTGGACCAGTCAAGGGGTTTAGGTTTGGGGGAAATGAAAGAATTGCTTTGTTTTTCACGCGGGACTTTTCAGATTCCGCCTTGCTCTACTGCATCCATGTTCTCTCAGTAAAAATTATTCGGATTCAAGAAGTTTTGCTTTCCTCAGGGACCAGCTTTCCTCAGGGCAGGTCCTTACACCGTGGGAAAATTGGGCTCGATTTAATTAATGATCAGTGTGTGAACAATGACAATTCTGGTCCCCATTGTGGACCTAAGCCCAGAATACCTATGTAACAGTAACACCCAATTCCATTTAACTGCAAAAGCACCTCAACACGTTCTGTGGCAGTCATGCAAAAGGTTCCCTGAACGCAGAGAGATGCAACTGGTTTCATCCAGCCCAATGGAGCTCCCTCTTTTCCGATGAGCTTGTGGTTCATGCGGAAACTGTCCAAGAGCATTTGCTCATTTCCTCCTCCACCATATATCTTTCTCCAAGGAGGAGGAGGAGGTGAGGACCAAGTGTGACCTGCTTCCCAATAAATGGGGAAACGTGCCCTACCTTGAAAGGGCGCAAAGAAATTATACTGCATTATGGGGCTCGGAAGTCTGTCTGACCATCAGATTATAGGTCGCCCTCAACTTATGACCACAATTTCCACTGCTAAATAAGACATTTGCTAAGTGGGTTCTGCCTCATTTTACGACCTTTCTTGCAGTTATAAGTGAATCACTGCAGTTATAAAGTTAGCAGCACAGCTGTTAAGTGACTCTGCAACGGTTTATGAAGTGTGAGAAAAGGTCAGGGATCACTTTTTTCCGTGCTGTTGTAACTTTGAACTGTCATTAAACAAATGGCTTTAAGTTGAGGTCCACCTATATCAAAGCAGGGATGTAAAGGTGAGCCAGTTGCCGTAAGAACTCGAAGGTACATCCATTATTTTGGGAGGTCAGTACTCACGTATTCCCCGTAGGTATCTTGTGCCGGGAGTGGCGGGAGAGGTCGGTAACCTGCTGATGGCGGGACTCCTCTTGCTCTGGGAGTGATAAGGCTACGACCGCGGCTGACGGGACCTCTGCCCGAGGGGACTCCCCTGGGCGCTGGGGCCCCTCTTGGAATGCTGGAGGGTGGTGGCAGCACACCCCCACGGGCCCTAAGGGGAGAGAAAGAGGGAAATCACCATGAAAAGTACACCTTCTGAGTTTTAGAACCTCCCACAAAACCCTTCCGGGCTGGACACAGAGATTCAATGTAGAATTACCTAGGAATCATCCCACCTTAGCCCCCTTTTAAGTCTGTTAATATGAGAACAATTAACCAGTGGCTTGCTTTTAAGTGGTGGTGGGTGCTTCATCACTGAAGATTTTTAAGAAGAGACGGGACAGCCACTTGTCTAAAATGATATAGGGTCTCCTGCTTGAGCTGGGGGTTGGACGAGAAGACCTCCAAAGTCCCTTCCAGTTTTATTCTAATTGAATTAATAAAAGCAACAGAATAGCAAATAACAATAGCAACCCTCTCTAAGTGGCTTACAGAGTCAGGATATTGCCCCCAATGATTGGGGTCCTCATTTTACCAACCTCGGAAGGATGAATCAACCTTGATCCACACACATACACAGGTGCGCGCGTGCACACACACATACACACAGGCATAGAACATGTTCCACAACTAGGAATTAATGTATATGATGGTCAGGAGTTTATTCTCTTTGAAAGATGTAATTTCTTCTCCTTTCCCCCTGCCCTTCAATTTAACGCAAATGTAGTCCATGGTAGGGCTATGCAGTGCTTCAGTTTGAAAAGGCTCCTAAGTCCTGTTATAACTCTGAATTGTCATGTCCTGTCGGAATCTGAATTTGTGGGGGGAGATGAGCTGGAATAAGAGCCGACAGAGATTGAGAGGGCGGCTCCACTGGCCATGGAGGAAACTGGGGAAGGGCAGAGTCAGTCCGGGCAAGGCTTTTCAGGATTAGAAAGGCTTGTAGACAGGAAGGAGCAGAAGAGGCAGAGCTCAGGCAAAGAGCAAGGATCACCCCCTCCTGATCCGAGAGCACGGAGAGAAGAGAGAAGGCGAGACCAACGGAGACTGAGCCAGGTACGAGGGAGGAGAGTGCCCCTCTTTTACAAGGCACACCCGGGGACTGAGATGTAAGGAGGTGCTGTTGAGAGGGGCATTTGTCAGGAACAAGTGTCGAATCTGTGGAAACTTGTGTGTACTTGCCGACACCTGGAGATTACTGTGCTATCTTGTGGGGCTTGCCCAGTTTGCCTGCTTTGCTGAACTGCTGGCCCTGGTTACTATCTGGCTATTCTGGCTTCCTCAACTACTTTGCTCCAGGTCTTGTAGTAAACGTGGGGAAGTTTGGGGGCAAAGTTGGAGCAATAAAGGGGAGTTAAACCTGTTCTCTGGCTCCTGGATCATCACACTGAATGTTCAGCAAACAATGTTTTTTGTAAATCAAGGACTACCTGTATCCTTTTTGATAGATCACCCTGAGCAACAAATGAGATTAATGTGATTGTTCCAAGCTGTGGTCGAAAGCAAATCTGATGCAATAAGTTTAGGAAAGGAAAAAATAGAACAGTAACTTGGCGACTGGTAATGATCTTTTCAAACACTCATTAAGAGAACCATGTATTATTTTTCCAGGGATGGTGATATATGCTTCCAGTTGTAGATTATTGATTACAAGTCCTTCCCAATGAATTTCATCACATACATCTCATCTTTGGTGAGCTTCTCCCCAAACCTGGCTGGGGTGAGAGATGCTGCAAGCTGCCATATGAAATGCTATAGTAAGGGTAAAACCTGGCCTTGTGCGCTTAATAGACACACATAATGAAATGTATTAGAGAAAGAATGCAATCTAATGGGTCAGAGAGCCATCTGCAACTACCTTCCAGATGGGGGAAAAAAAACACCCTGTAAAAATACGAATTTCATTTGTTTCTTCAGAAGGTGCCTGAACGTACACATGTACAGTCACACAAACGTGGATATAGAGATTATCTCACTAAGAAGTATCACTTTTCTTGGCTGCTTCTGGAAATAGAGGGATTAAAGAAAAACTTAATGCTCCAGAAACAAAACTTAAAAGCATTTTAACCAAAGCAAAGGAAAAAATAATAATCTGGTTTTGCAAAAAAAGAAAAATAGAAGGCTAGCAAGCAACTCTGTTCTTGAGTAGCAGATCAAGGGCCCATAGCCTATCTAATTCAAGGAATTGTCTTAAAAGAAGAAATAGATTAAAAGGCAAACAGAAGACATAGAAGAATACACTATCTGCAGGGTTTCTCTCTTTTTTCCCTTTTTTTTTTGCAGAAGCAGCAAGCAGATAAAGAAGTCAAGACGGTGAGCAGTTTGAAAATGACTTCAGCGATCAATGCTTCAAACCTGAACCTTTTGTTTCATGTTAAACCGCAGCTCAACTTTTCGTGTTGCACAGATGGCTAGACAAGGATAATAGTTCATAATCTACAATGCATGTTTGCCCCTATCACCCCTAAACGCTATCTCTCCCATCAAATCAGGGAGAGTAAAAAAACAATCACATTTTCCCCCTCTGAAAAGCTCCCGATCTTTTTCAACCAGCCATTATTTTGCCAGTCACTACACAGCTATGTGCAAAACCCTTTTGGAGATATATTTGCAAGGTGATTTGTTAGCGGCACTCTGTTTGCCTGATGTATTTTGTTTATTTCATCTAAAGGGTTTATGCGGTGGTCCAAATTGAACAATGGGATTGTAGGCAGCTTGTAAGAAAACAGAAAGCCAAGATAAAAACAGCAATCGATAAGAATCAGTAACAGGCAACCAGGCTCACAGGTGACAGCTGAGAGAATACCGTATATACTCGAGTATAAGCCGAGTTTTTCAGCACATTTTTTGTGCTGAAAAAAACCCCCTCGGCTTATACTCGAGTCAGATTCCCCTCTGAAAAAAAAATGGTGTGGAGCTCCGAAGCTGGGCAGCCACTTCCCTGCTTCCGTGTTTCCTTTGCAACTTTTAAGCATGGGAGGGGGAGGCTTTTCTGAGCTCTAGGCTGAAAAAACAACGCGAGCCGAGGTCGCTCCACTCAGTTTCATTGCCTCAGCTCCAGCTGCTTTCAGTCCACTCGGGAGGAGGGGGAGGAGGGGGAGAGAGAGAGAGATCATAAGAACGGCTCTTGGTTTTTTCTTGCAAGGGAGAGAGTGACTTCTGCCTACCACTGTCATCATCATCATCTTTTGGGTTAGTGAATCAATCAAACCTTTCACGATAGTGAGATCGTTTCCCAAATTTCCCTTAAATCAGGGAAGAAATCAGAAACAAACCTTTGGGCTGAGAATAAGCTTGTTCCTATGATGCCATTTTTGTTCACTTCAGTGTGAAAAGTGTGAAAAAACACACTTCTTTTTCTTCATCTTCTTGTTCCCTATTTACTGGTCTCTTTCAAAGAGGAAATTGTGAACATCAAACTTATTCTCAACTGTCCTAGTGAAAGTTTTTATTGGCATCTATTTTTATTTTTGAAATTTACCAGTAGCTGCTGCATTTCCCACCCTCGACTTATACTCGAGTCAATAAGTTTTCCCAGTTTTTTGTGGTTAAATTAGGTGCCTCGGCTTATATTCGGGTCGACTTATACTCGAGTATATACGGTACTTTAAAAAATGATATGAGAATAGGACTAATGCAGAGTTACCCAAACTTTCCGGGTTGGCATCCTGGAGCGTGAGGGAAAGGGGAAAGAGGGGATAATTTTTTTTTTTGGGGGGGGGGGGTGATGCATATGTGCATGTGCCCACGAGAAATGCACGAGTGGGGCCGCCAGTGCTTGTGACAACTCACATGAGTAGAAATTGGCCACAACAAGGCTTATGCGAGAAAGGCTGTGTGTGGGCAAAGGTGCGCACACCGGCTGCCTTCTCATGTGGCCCAGTGACTGCCCAAGGCCTGATACTAGGCCGTGGACCACAAGTTGGGGACCATGGACTGATGTTTCTATACTCTTCACTGTTGATACTCAATTTCCTCTCTATTTTACATTTTGAACTATTTTGCCTTCTGGGTTAATAAATCATACACATAAAGATATAAAGTGGTACCTTGGTACTCAACTGCTTTGTAACTCATCGAATATGGGATTTGGTGCAAATTTTGTCCTGGTACTCATTGTTTGTTTGGTACTCAACACACAAACTAGAACTTGATGCTGCCTTGTGACTCACAGTATTATTCGTTATGGAAAAAAATTGTTTGGTTCTCATTGCGCCTCTTGGAACCAATTAGCAATGAGTACTGAGATATCACTGTATATATTTGTTTAGCAATCTTGGAAGGGTTTCCAATTTTTTCTGCACCTAAAAACTACATCGTTGCTTTGCACAGCAACATTGGCAGGATCCAATCTGGGTCGGTCACCAGGCCCAGAGGATTAGCGTTCTGAGCTTTTGGACTCTTGCTGGAGCCCATCTTCAGGGAACTTCTCTCTACTGGAATGTGTTGGCAAATATTGGCAGTGTCAATTACCATGGAGCTGGTTTCTTTTTTTCACATAAAAATCCCTAATTCTTCTTACTTTAGACAGCAGAAGAATGTTAAGTAAAGCAAGGGTATTTGTTCATTCATTCATTCATTCATGTTTTCCTCATTGCCTCATTCTACAATTGTGTTGATTATTTTCGTTGTCTCTTTTTTTTCTGGGTTTCCTTTCCGAGACCAGAGCAAATCCCCTTTTGTTTTTAAATTCTTGAAGTATCTGGTATCACTTAAAAGTTTCCCCATTTCTTGTTTTGAGTTCTCATCTGTAACACTGGAGGCTTTTGTGAATGCAATGTTTCTCTCAACACTACATCCAAGTGGACCTCTCTTATTACTGCTAAATTGTGATTGATCGTTGGCCTGCAAGACATGAAGGCAGAATATAGTGGTTATAGGTAGTCCTCAAATAACGGCCGTAATTGAGCCTGGAATTACTGGTGTAAACAATGATGTCATTAAGTGGCTCGCTCATTATATGACTGTGCCTTTTTTTCTTTTGCCATGGTCATTAAACAAATATTCCGATCATGAAGCCAATCTATTTTACAGAATGGACGTTGGGTTTTTTTGCCAGAAAACTGGAAAAGAACACTGAAAATTGCAGTCATGTGACCACAGGATGCTGTGCAAAAAAAACCCTTGTAAAGTGAGTTTATTGGCAACAGCCCAAAATGTGATCTCTGCCGACTTCCTCACCCCCACTGCATACCTTGCCAAAGCAGGAGATAGTCCTCCTCGTGTCCTTAAAGGAGGTTTTCCACGGACTACCGGAACTTCGGTGTTTTCTGAGCCGCCATTCAAGTAAGTTAATTCCTGCAACTGTGCTTGTCGGATTTCATCATTGTAGTCCTGAACAGGGGGGAAAAAAGGGAGGAGGGGAGGAAAAAGACGTCACGCTGTTGAAGATGCACTCGTGTCAAAGCCTTGAAAATATTTTTTTAAAATTTCATGGTTCTACGGTTAATAAGAACGGAGAGTTCGTAGAACTGGTGCAGACTTATTTTTATTTTATTTTATTTTTGGGTACAGAGCCGATTCAACACTTCGATAAAGCAGAACAATGCAAAACAAACATCTGAAAGGAAGTATTCTGTGGGATTTAAGAAATCCAAGCCTGAGGGTCTCTGTTTTCTCTCTCTCTCGCTTTAAGCTTACTTTAAGATGGTGAGAGGGAGGGGGAAAAAAGGCAAGAGGTGTCTTGCTGGATCAAGCAAGCTTTGAAAATGCCCCCCCTCCTTTATCCTCCGAATCTTGTGGGAAGAGATTTATTGTTTCTGTTATTTACAGACTATATTATTTCCTGTGGTCAACAGCCCTTTACAGACCAGTTTTCTTTAAATTGCCTGCTGTAAACGTGCTTGTTATTTCCACCATGCAGAAATTCCAGAAATACAATCCTTCAATTGAATGAAATCTTAAGAATTGCTGTTGCCAAAAGCGCAGTCCGGAACTGTTTAAGCACACCCTGATAAGACAGACTGTAAACATCCAGGTCAAGGGTCTCCAACCTTGCCAACTTTAAGACATGTGGACTTCAACTCCCAGAATTCCTCTGTCAGTCATGTAAGATAATTTTCTTAATAGATGGTGGGAATGTAGTAAGCGTGATATATCTTGACTTCAACAAAGTGAAAAAAAAAAAAAAAAAAGACCTGGCTGGGGAATTCTGGGAGTTGGAAGTCCAGAAGTTTTAAGTTGTTACGGTTGGAGACCCTTGATCCAGGTCATGCATTTTCTCTGAAGGTCACCTGGATCTTCCCACAACCCAGAAAACAAGTGTATTCTACCTTACACATCCCACATACAGCTTCCTTACTGAACTCTCTAGGTAGTACAGATAGATAAAGTCTAGTGTAAGCAGTAGCATTCATAAGTAGTGGTTAATGGATGCACGATACTGTGAGGTCCTTGGTGGTCTCTGAGCTTGGTTGTTTTCTTGCAAATGTTTCATTACCCCATTAGGTAAAATCATCAGTGCATTGATAACATTACTGAGTTGGGTAACGAAACATCAGCAAGAAAATAACCAAGCTTAGAGAGAATTAAGGACCCTACTGTTCAACCCCGAGCGACAAAATATTCTATCGGATGTATACAATTTACTGAGCATTGATTGTGGAAGGCAAACGCGTCAGAACCCAAGATAATCCCCATCACTTAAGGTGCTACTCTCCGTGGCTTATCTCAGCTGGGTTGTTTTGATGTAGGAGAGTGTTTCTCAACCATGTTAGGGATAACATTGTTTACCCTAACTGGTTTAGGTAAAAATAATAAATATGTTATCATGGTTTGTTAGTTAAAGTGTCTGCAACTTTAACTGTAGGAATGTAATTATGGGAGTGGTTGTAAAAGCACCATAAAAAGAAGCAAGGCACGGCAGCTTGCTCTCTCTGGCTTGATGATCCCTAATTACTGAATGAAGACTGCGTTTTTCTACTGGACCGGGAGAGAGAAAGGACTGATTTATTTGTAAGTGAACTGACATTGGATATTCTACACGGACTTTGCTAATTGAATATCCTTGAATGGACTGACTAAAATGATACATGACTAATGGACTGTTATCTTGACTATGCTATAACTCTAAATGGAATAAACTATATTTTTGATAACACAAGCGTATCTGTTATTTTTACTGTATGTTAACAAACATACAAACTTATCTCACTCATTTATCTGTGTGCCTATCTGACTAACGCTGCACATTCTGTTTAGCTTGTCTCCTTAACCCTGGTTGGGGAACCCAGGCTTAACAAACCTGACCAACCTTAAGATAGGTGGACTTCACCTGCTCTCTGGGGAATTCGAGGAGTTGAAGTCCACCCATCTTAAAGGTGCTCTGGCTGAGAAACATTTATGTAGAGTGAAGAAGAAAGATCTGAAGATGGGTCAATATTTTTGGGACTGGTCTGGCATATACAAAGGCCACAAACACAGGAGTTGTTTGAAAACTCTTGGCAGTTAGGTATAACGGTAGTCCTCGACTTGCAACAGTTCGCTTAGTGACAGTTCAAAGTTACAATGGCACTGAAAAAAGTGACTTAATGACGGTTTCTCACTTATGACCGTTGCAGCATATCTTATGGTCATGTGATTTACATTTGGATTCTTGGCGAGTGGTTCATATTTATGATGGTCCCAGCGATCAAGTGATCCCTTTTGTGATCTTCTGACAAGCAAAGTCAATGAGGAAGCCAGATTCAGTTTAATAAATAACTCTTGTTATTAATTTAACAAGCACAGTGATTCACTTAACAAATGTGACAAGAAACATTGTAAAGTAGGGCAAAATTAATTCAATACACACTTCTCACTTAGTAACATAAATTTTGGGCTCAATTGTGGTCGTACGTTGAGGACTACCCTGTGCTTAATATAAGCTATTGATGTGTAGAGTAGGCTGAATTCTTCATTTGTATTCAGATTGAGGTTTATAGTTTTGCTGACAGGTTGAATTTAAGAACCTTGAAAAACCTCCAAGCAGAAGGCGCCACACCATAAGTAAGAGGCAAGAAATAAACGTTTCTATTCTCCATCGATTGCCTTTTCAAGAGGGATTCTTTCAGTTCCCAGAATGCCTGCCAGTTCTAGAAAAAGATATTTTTAAATAATCTTGCATGTTTAAAAGACACGTTTTTCCTCGTGCAGGATGCAGGAAAAAAACAAAACCAAAATCGATAAATGAACTGAAGTTAGCTCTTCAGAGCTTAATTTCTCTTGCAGAATATTCTATAATTGAGTCAGATAACATTGCGTAAAGGAGGATGAAGGAAGCCAATATGGTTTCTTTGATCTTACTCCCACAGGGCCTCTAAATAGGTTGCCTTTCCCACTGAAGAAATGTTACCCCAGATGCTAAATTCATAAATCCTGTCAGGATTGCTAAACACTTCATTAACCGAACAACTGGAAGAATAGATTGAAAACATTTGTCTATAAAAATCCAAAAGACTATTTGGGGGGAAAAGAAAGACAGGCATGTCAACTTTCATATAAAAGCTCGTGCCTTTGTTGTGGGTCTGAAAAGGCACAAAAAACATAGAACGAGATGTGTTTCTGTTCATTTTTCATACATTTGTCAGCTGAAAACATGAGAAATGTTAGCTGTAGAGGCATGAATCACAAATATCTAAGGGCGGATCTTGAAGGACTCCTGATGCCTGGATTTTAAGGTAATAAAGAATACATGTGTCCATAGGTTAATGTTAATCTCTACTTACAATAATTAGGTCTGTATTTTAAGATGGAGCAAACTTTTAAGCCATAGAAGAATGAAAGAAACAAGAGCAACAAAGATGATTAGAGGATTGGTGGTTAAAACATATGAAGAACGGCTGCAGGAACTGGGTATGTCTGGTCTAATGAAAAGAAGGAGTCGGGGAGACATGATAGCAGTGTTCCACTATCTCAGGGGTTGCCACAAAGAAGAGGGAGTCAAGCTATTCTCCAAAGCCTCTAAGAGCAGGAGAAGCAGCAATGGATGGAAAGTAATCAAGGAAAAATGCAATCTAAAACTGAGGAGAAATTTCCTGGCAGTTCAAACAATTAACCAGTAAAACAATTTGATTCCAGAAGTTGTGAATGCTTCAACACTGGAAGGTTTTAAGAAGAGGTTGGACAAGCACTTGTCTGAAACGGTATAGGGACATGATGGCGAACCTACGCCACACGTGCCGGAAGTGGCACGCAGAGCCATCTCTCCAGGCACACCAGCCATCGCTTGTTGCTCTTCTGGGTTCTGGCGTGCAGCTGGTCTTCACACACACAGGAGTGCCAAAAACTGAAAGAGCAGCTCCCGGCGCATGTATGTGCACCAACCTGGTCTTCCAGTTTGTAACCCACATGCAAGTACAAAGACCAGCTGGCCGTGCACGCATGCACATTAGAAACTGGCCAGCCAACCTGGTCTTCTGGTTTCTAACACGCACATGGGCGCAAAGACCAGCTGGCCAGCACGCGCATGCACACGCCGGGAGTTACTTTTCCAGTTTCCAGCGCATACATTTCTGCACTGGGTATCTTTTTGAGGCACATGTGCTCCCATTTCGACACTTGGTGCCGAAAACGTTAATTCTGTTCTATTCTGTTCTATTCTGCATGGTATGCTATGCCATGCCATGTCTATCCCTTATTCTGAAATTTTTGTGCTGAGCCTTGGCCTCTAGTTCTGATATTTACTTCAATAGGAAGCGGGAAGGTGATTTTCATTTTTTGTGCTTATTGCAATTTAAAAACACACAACCTGTTTTCCAAACAAATACTGAAGATTTTACCACAAAAAATTGAATAAGCACTGAAACACCAGTAATATGATATTAGTCTAGAGATACCAGAGATTAGTACATAAAGGTAATCCTCGACTGACAATACTTGATAGTGTCCTTTCGACATTATGACAGCACTGGGGGGAAAAGTGACTGATGTTTGTTTTTCTCACAAATGTTGTAGCATCCCACGATCACGCAATCAAAATTCAGATGCTTGGAAACTGACTCATAATTATAACAGTCCTGGGGTCATGTGATCAACTTTTGCAAAGTGAGAGGTGAAGCCAGATTCACAACTGTGTTACTAAACAACCGCAGTGATTCAATAATACACAACTGGCACGAACAGTCGTAAAATGGGACAACTCACTTAACAAATGTCTCATTTAGTGACAGAAATCTGGGACTCAATTGTGACCATAAGTCTCAGGCTACTTGTATTATTATCATCTTGGAGAAAATAGGTTGATAGAAAGGATCTTCAAGTCAGCTATGGTCCTGCGCTATTTTATCTTCCTCCACAATTTTAATGTGGTAACACACAGCCTTGCCAATGTGCTGCAGGTGTTATATAACAAGTAGCTTATATATTTTCAGCCCCCAAACATCATATTTGGATCTCAAGCTTCCTCACAACATTGCCATTTCATTGCAAAAGTACAACAGAGTTATCTAACATTCACAAGATTTAGGAATGCATTCATTTCTAATGACTAAAATACTTAATTTATCATGTCCTTGTCATGATAAAAAAAACATGAAAAAGTACCACCCACAGATAACTCAGCCCTCAAAATGTTCATATGTTTTAATTTTTTTAATAAATGGCTTATCCGTGGATAATCCATGGGTTATCCATTTTTCATGGCATTGTAGTTAAAAATTCGAGGGTCAGCTTATCTTAGGATGCGCTTATATGTGAGTATATACAGAATATATGCATACTTTTTAAAGTATTATTGTATATGCATAGGATACTATCTGTGCATAAGTTGAACTCAACTGGGGGGGGAGGGGGAGGTGCAACTTGGAACTAAGGAAAAATTTCCTGACAGAACAATTAATTAGTGGAACAACTTGCCTCCAAAAGTTGTGAATGCTCCAACACTGGACATTTTAAAGAAGAAATTAGATAACCATTTGTCTGAATTGGTGTAGGGTTTCTGAACCCTGTTGAATTGGTGTAGGGTTTAAACTGTGAGAATTAATGTAAAGTTCAGTGAACTATTTAAATTAGTACAGATACAGTGCGTGAAACCCATTATTTTAGAGAAAATGTCCAAATACATATATTGTCCACTGAAGCCAAAATAAATTGGAGTTTAATCAAAGGTTTGCTATACATGCAAATACTTCAATCCTTGAGGTAACTGTAAAATGCCATCTCATTTGGTATTCTCTTCTCTTTTTGCATGGTTTGGCAAAACTTTTATGCTAGGCCATTAAAATACTTTCATTTTTAAATATTTTAATGGTTCTATTCTGTAGGCTGCTTTCGATCATCTTAATGTTTTCCGCTTTTATGTTGTTTTGAAATTGGCTTTTTAAATAAATGTATCAGCAGTGGGAAAGTAATCAAGACTTATTTGTCCTAATAATCTACAACATGAACATACCACACTCAGCTGAATCGCCTGCTGCTACAGACTCATTAATTGCAAAAAAAAATCCATGCAGGTATTTGGAGAAAACTGATTAAGGTGACCAATAAAATGATCAGGCCAGTGTTCTAATAATCAAATCTACTTGTAAGTAGCAGGTTGGGAAAACTGTCCAAATCAGCCACAGTGGCACAATGGTTAGCATTGTTATCAGAAAACAAAAATAGGGCATTTTGGGGGGGGAAAAATCCAAATGTGCAAATGCTTTTAAATAAAAACCTTGGTTGTCTTAGGGCAGGGGTGTCAAATTCAAGGCCCACAGGCCAGACCTGGACTGCAGGATGCTTAGATCTGGCCCATGGGGCTGACGTGGAAACAGCAAAGAACCAGCCCATGGTGCCTCTGCCAGAGAAAACGGAGCTCGGGAGGGCCACATATGCACCCCCCACGACTCCGAGCTCAGTTTTTGCTGGCAGAGAGTTGCAGGAAGCTGACACAGTCGAAAACCGAGCTTGGGAGCCCGTTTTTGCTGGCAAAGGATTCAGGCCATCACAGGCACCCCCCCCCCCCGGCAGGAGTGATGTAGAACTGGCCACGCCAACCTGGCCACATCCACCACGTCCCCCCAAGGTCAAACACAACCCTGATGTGGCCCTCAATGAAATCCAGTTTGACACTCCTGTGTTAGGGATTTGATTTTTTTTTTCTTAGTTGCTTTGCATTTTAACTTTTGTAACATTTTGTAATTCTTTTCATTTCATTTTAATTCTGTCTGCTGCCCAGAGTCACTTGTTGAGATGGATGGTCATAGAAACTGAAAAATGAATGAATGAACAAACGAACAACAATGGCCGTGATTGGTACTTACAGGAATGAGAAATTTCTTGATTTCTTCCAGTGCGTGTCCCATTCTGGCATAAGCTTCAGCTGGTGGGGCAAACACTTCGATGAGAACGTGCAGATCATCGTTTAGATGGAAGTACTTTGCTTCTCCACTTTTCCTCAACTCTTCTTCCTGGGAAGACAGAAAAATGTTGTATGAAACCATTGCATGAAGAAATGCAAGAAGTCACACAATGATCATGAATAGTTTTACACACTGTTAGGGGTCAAGGGGGGGAAAAGGGAATGATTAACCAAAATGAATCTGGAAATAAATATACCATATGGATTCCCATGTTATCAATTAACTAAATAATTCCAAGATACTATAGTGCCTACTCTGCTAATCTTTTATGTTACACAGGTAGTCCTTGACGTAAGACCACAATTGAGCCCTGTATAACCTGTAACTAATGTTATGAGTAGAAACTAGGTCTCAGGTCTTTAATAACAAGTATCTATATGGCAGTATTTATCAACCTTAGGCACTTTAAGATCTTTAGACTTCAACTCCCAGAATTTCCCAGCAAGAAATTCTGGGAGTTGAAATCTGAATTAGATTGAATTTTACTAACAATCCTCTTATGGTTGCATTCAATAGCTGTTCAACAAATCTGCAATGATCTGCCTCTTAATCAAAAATATAGTGGATTTTATACCACCGTCCTTGTAACCAGGGTGGAACAAGACGGAATTACACACACACACAATTTGCAATTTTCCTTTAACATATATTCATATTTTGAAGAAGGTATTTTGACTGGGTCAATATATTTTTTACACAATGCTAGCAAGAAAAATACAATTACCGTATATACTCGAGTATAAGTCGACCCGAATATAAGCCGAGGCACCGAATTTTACCACAAAAACTGGGAAAACTTATTGACTCGAGTATAAGCCGAGGGTGGGAAATGCAGCAGCTACTGGTAAATTTCAAAAATAAAAATAGATACTAATAAAATTACATTAATTGAGGCATCAGTAGATTAAATGTTTTTGAATATTTATTTCAAAGAAAAACATATTAATCAATTTGGGAAACGATCTCACTATCATGAAAGGTTTAATTGATTCACTAACCCAAAAGAAGATGACGATGACAGTGGGAGGCAGGAGTCACTCTCCCACTTGCAAGAAAAAAGCAAGAGCCGTTCTTATGATCTCTCTCTCGCTCTCTCTCCCCGTAATACAGTCAAGCCCTTTCCAGCACGCGCGATCTGCCGCCGCCGCTTTGCACCCTGTAATTGCAAAATCCCGGGGTTTTTGCATTTGCAAGGTGCAAAGCGGCGGGGGCGGATCCCGCGTGCTGGAAAGGGCTTGATTGTATTACGGGGAGAGAGAAAGAGATCATAAGAACGGCTCTTGCTTTTTTCTTGCAAGGGAGAGAGTGACTCCTGCCTCCCACTGTCATTGACATCTTCTTTTGGGTTAGTGAATCAATTAATTTGGGAAATGATCTCACTATTATGAAAGTCAGTGTTCTCTGCCAGTGGGGCATTTGGAAGAAAATGCCCCGCGGCATATCCATGCGCGTGTAAGGGGAATCAGAATTCCCCGCGTTCAATGCCTAGCACAGCAGAAGAGAAAACGCAGCTGTGAGCAAATACTGGGAAAACCTGATTGATCAGAAGGAAGGAGGCAAAAGAGGGAGAGGTGGTGGTGAACGGAGGTCCCACTGGTATTTGTGAAACACTTGGTCGGCAGCGCTTAAAGTCAACATCCTCGCTCCCACCTACCCAAAGCCACGAAGTCCCCCAATTGCGCAGCCCAGAATCGCCCTCCCCTTGGGGCAGCAACGATGCCCGGTATTTCCCGAGATGAAGCTCCGCCGTGCAATTAAAGCACCCTGACTCTAGGCTCGCGGGTTCAGAAAACAACGCGAGGCGAGGTCGCTTCGGCTCCGCTCAGCTTCATTTCCTAGCTGCTTTCAGTCCACTTGGGAGGAGGGGGAGGAGGTGGTGGCGGCAGCTTGCGTTGTTTTCTGAGCTCTAGGCTTGCGGGTTCAGAAAACAACGCGAGGTGAGGTCGCTTCGGCTCCGCTCAGCTTCGTTTCCTAGCTGCTTTCAGTCCGTTGGGGAGGAAGGGGAGGAGGTGGTGACCTCCTCCCGAGCGGACTGAAAGCAGCTAGGAAACGAAGCTGAGCGGAGCCGAAGTGACCTCGCCTCGCGTTGTTTTCTGAACCCGCGAGCCTAGAGCTCAGAAAACAACGCAAGCTGCCGCCACCACCTCCTCCCAAATGGACTGAAAGCAGCTAGGAAACGAAGCTGAGCGGAGCCAAAGTGACCTCGCCTCGCGTTGTTTTCTGAACCCGCGAGCCTAGAGCTCAGAAAACAATGCAAGCTGCCACCACCACCTCCTCCCCCTCCTCCCGAGTGGACTGAAAGCAGCTAGGAAACGAAGCTGAGCGGAGTCGAAGCGACCTCGCCTCGCATTGTTTTCTGAGCCTAGAGCCAGGGCGCTTTCATTGCACGGTGGAGCTTCTCGTCTCGAGAAACACCGGGCGTCGTTGCTGCCCCCTGAGGGGAGGGCAATTCTGGGCTGCACGATTGGGGGACTTCGTCGCTTTGGGTGGGTGGGTGGATGGGAGCGAGGATGGACGGAGTCCATGAAGTGGGGCTTGCCTGCAGGAAAGCGGCTGCCCAGCTCTGGAGCTCCACACCATTTTTTTTTTCAGAGGGGAATCTGACTTGAGTATAAGCCGAGGGCGGTTTTTTCAGCACAAACAATGGGCTGAAAAACTCGGCTTATACTCGAGTATATACGGTAGGTATAATCCTAATCTTCCAACTTCTGACCTTAATCTGCACTATGTACTTATAAGCTTCAATAACATTTCTTCACGCAGTATGTTTGTTATCCCGTTAAATCACTAGTATTTTAATATTTTTAAAATTATTCAATATTCTACCATAAATCCAATGTTCCAATTGTTTAAAAACACCAATAAGACTAATCATTAACCAAATTTATTCAATCCTGGAAATATATCTCCAATCCCCTAAAATTATAAGTTTCAATATACTTTTACACGTTGTTAATAATAATAATAATAAAGTTAGGTTACCACATCATAGACTTCTACCTTCTAATCTTAATTTGCTTGTAATTATAATAAATTCTATTATCTATCTATATATGTTCTACTGTTTTCATATATACATGTATGTATGTATGGATGTAAAAGTTTTATTGGGTTTTCACAAAACATAATAGAAGTAAAACATCTTTTTTTGAGAGCAGCATATCAGATTATCACATCTCCATACAGACATAATCTCAGTTACGTATTCATCTTTGTATTCAATTTCGTATCTTATCACTATTTTATCAATTTTTCAATAATTCTTCTCTTACTTTCCTCAGCCTTATTTTATAATTATCTCATTCCTTTCTAATCCAATTATATATCTTTTCTAAATTTCTATATTTTTCCAGTCATACTTGTACTTTTGTCTGTCCTACTTACAATTTCATAGATTCTTTTCCATCATCATCCCAAAAGGGAAGAGAAAGAAGAAAATTTACTCCCTTTCCAGGCATTAAAAAGCAAGATTCCCCCTATAATTACCAGGTAGAGTGTGTCACCTTTATATTTTAAAAATATCCTTTCAAATCTCACTAAACATTTAATTTATACATTATACAATTATAACATTCAATTTCTAATATCTATTTTATATCATATAACTCTTATCAACTGAATTCCGCTTGGTACTTTCCCTTAAAAATACACACTTAATTCTAAAAAAAGAAAAAAATATATAGAAATAATGAATAAAGTGATTATTCCATTCAAATTCATCCTGACAACTGATATTGATTTCATTATAAATCTTTCATATTTCTCTTCAATTGTATTTTATCAATTCTTAAAAACAATTAAAATATTTTCATTCCTTATTTCCTAGCAAGCATTCCATTACATCACAATACCAATTTTATCTTTCACTTTAATCACCTAAGTTTCATATTTTCTAGCTCATTACTATTTCTAATATAACAATGCTGTCTCTTGTACCCTTGCAGAATCCTCTCTTTTATGTTTTTAACCATTATCTCTATGTCAAGTAAGCTAATGCCTTGTACATTTCCCATTTCTTTATTTCCTGTTTCTGTCCCTTATAACTTTTTCCCTTTTTATCTTTCCCCTCTTTTTCTCTCCACCCTTTTTGTCCTCCTATCTCTCTGATTCTCCCTTCTGTAATCCTCCCTTCTGCTTCTTCCTAATGTTATATTTACTTTTCAAACTGTTCTTTTTTTTTTTTTAGTTGTTGCCCCAGGGCTTAATTTTTTAATTCCTTTTCATCCCTTTTTCCATTTTACCCAGGCATGATATTCCCCTCTAAAAAAAAATCTGAAAAGTAGCCAGGGATGCAGGGGTTACCTAAGCACCCACCGCAGTCCGCACAGCGCCCCAGTGGGAATTAAATTGCCAACGCCCCCTTTAAGCTTTAGCAGAGTAAAGTAATCAAAAGTGATTTTTCAAGTTGAGTCTGCATGATAGTTTTAGTATTTGACAAAAAATAATAATAAAAAGCACCATGAGAATGCTCTCGGGCAAAGGATTTCACATTTAAAAAATAAAACAAAAGCAACAAACAAACCCTGCTTAACAGACAGAAAAACAGCTACAATGCTTCATTTCTAATTGGACTTTTTCTTTGTTCCCTTTCCTTTGATCAGCATTGCTTCTCTATGCTTCTTTCTAGCTAGTTGAGCTGATAGCATAACTTTGAGTCTGGCCTGTCTTTTGGTTACAGTTGTCTTCCTCTTCAGTTCCAGATTGGCCCTCTTTGCTGCAAGCTTCTGTTTTATTGTCTTCAGTTCTTCCATGTACAATTTATGTGCCCTTCTCATATTTCTTACAAGACTTGGATTCACTGGGTCATGTTCAAGGTCCTTCCTTTGATACTGCTGTACAGCAGACTTCCCTGAAGCCTTCAATGAGTATTTAACACTTTGAAGAGCATCAAATGTCCTTATGCCAAGGCGAGATGTCTTGGAAGTTATAATGTTACCCATTAGGCTGAAAGAACTCTCAACTTGGGGTCCTTGGAAGCAGCTCATGATTGCTTTCATCATCTTGAAGAGGCAAGGATACTTTCCTGCTGAAGCAATCCCAGTCCAGTTGTGGCTCCAAGCTCTTTTTTTTTTTTTCCCCTCCGTGCAACTTCCCGCAGGGGAATTTTTTATTAAATGAACATTGCTTTCGCTCTCCGGAGGGAGCTGCAGCCGTCTGGCTCTTTCCACACCTCCACATCCCCGGGAAACCTCTCCCCCCCTCCCCCGCCTCTCAGGAAGTGAGGCTACTCTACCTGGGCGATTGGACTCCAGAGGTTTTTCTTTAAAGTCCCTTCTCGATTCATGGAGGACCGGGGGGTTGCTCCGATGCACGTCGGTTTCCCCTACCGGCGGGTCCTCCTTTCGTGCGGAGGGCTGCGGGGAAAGGCGCTCGCCCGAGAGGATCTCTCCCTCTCTCTCCCTGCAAGGTCAACATCTGCGCTGCGGAGGAGAGGGCAGGAGGTTCCTCCTGCTTGCTGAGAGTTGAGGAAGCCACGGCTCGCCCGGCGAGATTTGGAACGAGGGGCAGGAGGAGGCATGCACACACCCGCGGCTCACTTTCCCAGCTCTGCCCAGCCCTTACGGCTCTGGCACGGCCCTGGCGGGCAGCGAGCGCCTCCCCGCCGGACCCTCTGCTCATCCTGCCAGGGCCGCAAGGGCTGGGAAGAGCTGGGAAAGTGAGCTGCAGGCATGTGCGTGCCTCCTCCTGCCCCTCGTTCCCAAATCTCGCCGGGCGAGCTGCGGCTTCCTCAACTCTCAGCAAGCAGGAGGAACCTTCTGCCCTCTCCTCCACAGCGCAGACCTTGCGGGGAGAGAAAGGGAGAGATCCTCTCGGGAGAGTGCCTTCCCCCACAGCCCTCCGCACGAAAGAAGGACCCGCCAGTAGGGGAAACCGAGCCGCGGGGGCGGGAAGGATGGGCTGGCGGCCGCTAACTTCGCTCGTTCTCCCCGCGTCGGGCTAAGGGTGGTTTCCGCTGCGAGCGGCTCAGACCCCAGGGTGCCTTCCGCCTTCTCCTCCTGGAGCAGCCCAGCCTCGCCTTTCTTTGTTCTCCACCTCCCCAAACCCGGACTAATTCCAAGCCTCTGGAGTGCAACGACCGTTCAAACCCACTTTGCAACGAGATTCGCTTCCTTCTCGCATTCGCTCCCGCATCTCCACCGCCCACCCCGCGTGCGCTCTTTCGGGGCCGACCAAAAGAGACCCAGCGCCACGCGCCAAGAAATCACACACACACACACCAACACCCTTCCTTTCCAGCCAGTGGTGTGGATCAGCTCCGGAGCTGGGCAGCTGCTTCCCTGCTCTTGACTCAGGGGGCCTCCGAGGGGAGAGGAAGGAGGAGAAGAAGCGGGGGAAGGGGGGGCACGATGAAAAATTGGAATTCCGATTTTAATCGGAAGAATATCATGTATGATTTTACCCCACATTGGATTGTTTGGTCATTGAAGATGGCTTCTTCTTTGTCCAGCCCTTCTTGTTCTTCAAGCTTTTCTTCTTGTTTTTCATAGTTCAAAATCTCCATTTCTAAAAATTGAAGTGTGAAGCCAAAGGATCCTCTTCCCTCTTGCGTTTCTTCTTTCATTTTTTAAAGTTCCATTTTTAATTTCTCTAGGAGTACTGCCATTTTAAACACTTTTAAACAACCACCCAATTGATTTTAATTCAAACCACTAAAAATTCAACACTCAAAATTCCAAAAATCACCAAGTAATCCAAAGCTATTTCTTCTTACTTCTTTGTCCAACTTTTTCTTTCTGGGGGCTCTATTATATTTTAGCAAAGTTTCATTTACAGTATATCCTTTGGAAATCTTTTTAAAGTTTCACAGTTAATTTTTTTTATTTCCAGGTAATACTCTCTTGTTATTTCCAAGTCCATCCTTTCTTTTTCCTTCCACTTTTCTCCTTTTGAGGGATTTAAAATGTCCAAAAAATCTTTATTTTCCCCTTGACACTTTAATTTCAGCTTAGAATTGCCTGCTAGTGACAAAGTAAATTAACACAAATTTCTTAGTTGAGTCTCTTTTTTAAATTTCAAAGCCGATTGCAGCTATCAATGTGAGAAAGAAAAAAAAAATCTTTTTTTCCTTTTCCCCTCTCTCTTTAGTTCCAGGGTACCTTGCATAGATGTTATCTCAGCTTAGCTCGATTTGTCAAGCTCTCTCCCTTTGTCTTCCCCTCCTGCTCAATCTTGTCCAGTTGGGTTCCTCTTTGAGGTGGCCATTTCTGACCACCGCTGCAACCGCCTTCAGGAAAGGGAGTAATGCCAAGCCGAAGAGGAGAGATGTGGCTCCCCTCAACTCAGCTCGCAGTCTGCCCCCTCTTTACCACCTCTACAGGTTGCTTCAGCCCTGAATCCAAAGGATCTGAGGACTCCAGCAGTGAGAATGGATCGAAATCACGCAGGATCACGGATTTCGGTCCGTCACCGAAGAAGCCCAAACTGGAAACTCCTGTTTTTCCAATTTATATTGTCTTCTTTTAATTTCTAATACATTTACCATATTGAGAGGTTTTTTTTATCTCTATCCATCATTTCTTACTCTTTTTGAAACTTCATCATGTATTGAGTTTTTGATCCCTCTTTTTTATTTCTCTCTTGGGATCTTATTTCTCTTACTACCATTTTTTATACCAACTAAATATTAACTCTGTCTTACCCCTTGTCTCCTTCTGCTGCATCATTGAGCACCCATCCATAGTCCTTTCATTATTTTGGGGAGACTCCCCCCCCCCAATTCTATTGTAAACTCTTAAAGAATTATCTCTTTGTTTCATACTTATTATTACACATCTTCTAAAGAACTTCCTGCTTTATGGAAATTCTCAAAATCCTGCTATTCTCTTAGAAAAAAAGATACATTTTGGATACTCCATTTAAAGGTGCTTATTTGTTCATGGATCCACCCACCATCAAGGCCTAGATACCAGGAAAGATCTTGGAAACCTGAAAGAAAAAAATAACTATCTCCCAGGCTTTCTGAAATGGAAGTTGAATAGAATAGAATAGAATAGAATAGAATAGAATAGAATAGAATAGAATAGAATAGAATAGGGGTGCATATGACAGACTCAATAATTCCTCTGTAGAACTGGATCAGCAGCTCCTTGGGCAGTTTGAGCTGTTGCTCTCTACAGCTGTCAATCAGCTAAGTATTTTAGTGCTGGCTTTAATATAGGTAACCTTCATCCTCATTCACCCTACTTGATCACATCAAAAGAGGCACCCAACGAGTCCATGGCATGCCTTGATCCTTTTTTCTCCCCAACTATGAAATGCCACTAACCTCTAGCACATAACGTTAAGTCTGCTTTAAGTTTTCGTCTTTGTCACAACACTTTTCCCTCACCAAGTGTTCTATTTCTGCTCTACTTCCTCTGTTTTGCCATTCTATCTTATCTCTGTTGCCTGGCAACTGAAATATTGCGATGCTTAGCAGATGCCACTGACCCTTTCAACACATAAAGGTAAACCCGGATGAACCACACAGATAGGATAAAAGTTGTGAGGTAAAGGAAGGCCTGGAACAAATATGTCTTTTGGTATTTCAACCCCATCTACTTACAACATACATGATAAATAAGTAAGCAATCTCAAAACATGGATTCTTTCTACCTACCTACCTACCTAGAACATTTATTAAAATAAACACAATGGCCCACCCCAGGTGTAATGGAAAATGGAATGTGTGTGTGTGTTTGTGGACATATCTACACACACACACTTTCATTTTCCACTGCACCTGGGGTGGGCCATTGTGTTTATTTTATTAAAGGTTTGGGCATACAGGATTATGCTTCATGGAGAATTAGATTAAAAACTGCTTGTAAAATAGGATAAATGGGTGCTGATTAGGGAAAAACAAAACTAGAACTACAGAACAGTATCACTAATGATTTGAAGAGGGGCATTTAAGGACATTCCTTACCCCCAAGTACATCTGAAGCTCCTGGTATACTGAATAGTCAGAAACCCATGATGGCCTCTTTTACGTTTCTAGTCTACGTATGTTCTGAAATGCTTCTATATTGCTATTTTAGGTAGGGTGTATTAAAAATACACTCTAGGCCCGTGATGGTGAACCTATGTCACGTGTGCCACAGGCGGCACCCAGAGACTTCTCAGTGGGCACGCGCACCACCACCAGCTGCTCTCCTGGTTTCCAATGCACACATGCACCAGCCAGCTGATCTTCGTGGGCATCAGATTGTCGGAAAATGACCCGAAAAATGCCCCCACAAACAACCAGTTTTTCAGGACTTTTTCAGGCCATTTTCTGGGCTGTTTTCAGGCCATTTTGGGGCTGTTTTTGGCCCAAAAGACACCCCCCAAAACAGGCTGTTTTGGGGCCGTTTTCAGGTCAAAAACGGCCTGAAAACAGCCCCCAAAACAAGCATGCACATGGTGGTCAGGCACACGCATTCCAGTTTGGGCACTCGGTGCCAAAAAGGTTCGCCATCACTGCTCTAGGCTACACTGTTCTTTCCAACAAGGACCACAGACGCACATTTGGCTGATCTCGTTAAAAAGTTCTTGCATTTGCTCTTGGTTTGCGTTGTTATTTACAAGCTACTTAGGTTTGTGTCACTCAGAAACTACTTCCGGGTAACAATCTTTTTATTCTGAAATGTATAGCAAAAATAATGGGCTCAATTGACAGGCCCACATAAATCGGGGAAGTTAACACACATCAAAAGATGGGTAGTTTGAGGCTTGTAACAAAGAACGGGTAGAAGAATAAGAAAAATATAAAGTCTCTGTTCTTATTAGCCTCTCCGTTTCTTTATTTGTGGCATCAAGATGAACTGGGGTTTGGTCCCCTGTCTGCATACTAGTGCTGCCTTACCTGTACCTAATGAAGGCAGCTTTCAAAAGATGAAGAGAATTCTTTACTTTTTAAGCAATTTAGCAAAGTCCACAAACAGAACGGAGAAGGAGCTGCGAGTAATAAATTTACACAACTGGAAAAAAAAGCCAAGCCAGCTTTCAGAAAATCCTTTTTAACAGTGAGAGCTATTAGGCTCTAATAGTCTCCCATGGGAAACAATGCTCAAGCCCTGATATCCTGAACAATTTAAGAGTGAACAAAGCAGAGAGATACACAAACAAACAAACCACCTGGTATAAACAAGCCTCACAGCCTCTCCTAGATGGTCTAAAGAGCAGTCAGGATTAAAAGATAAAAGCACACATTAAAACTGTAATAAAGATGTATGCTCATGTGGGGGGTTGTCAAGCAAAGTGAACAAGAGGATTTTGCATACACTCCTTGCTAGTTCAGACAACAGATATCTATGGAGATTCTCAGTCATCCAGGTCATGGTTGGCCCAAAGGTGCTTTTTTTTTTTTTTTTTGCTCCCTAAGAGGCAACTGTTTTTTCTTTGAAGATGTTTTACTTCTTATCCAAGAAGCTTCTTCAGCTCTGACTGGATGCTGAGGAATGGAAGGATTTTTATACTGCTTGCAGACAGTTGGTCAAAAGCACATTTGGGACAACCATGACCTGGCTGACTGAGAATCCCCAGAGACATTTAGCTATGCACTTTGGAATAAACGCCTTTTGAATGGTGCAGAGTATGAATGGATTTCCAGAAAAAGACTGTAGACAACAGGAACCATTTACAGTTCATTTTGAAATGCAAGCCTCATCGACACTTTAAAAGGATGCAAATGACCAAAGAGTCAGCAAAGAGTATAAATCCTTCCATTCCCCACCTTCCAAGCAAAGCTGAAGAAGCTTCTTGGATGAGAAGTGAAATGTCTTCAAAGAAAAACCAGAAAGTCCAGTTGCCTCTTGAAAAAGCAACTTTGGACTGACAACAGATAAGTGTCAAGGTTCCTGCAATGCATTTTAAGTGAACTGCCCAGCAACCTTAAGAGGAATACGCAATCCTGGTCTGATTTACTCAGAATTTTCAATCTACATAATAAAAGAAGACTTAGAAGAGCAGAGTTTGAGATAATCAAGAGCTGTGCTAGACAGTATGATTAATCAAAATCTAAGTGTGTAGCTTTACAATATTCACCAGCCCTTATCCACACAACTCTGTTGACAAAGAGAGGCAGGTGGGGTTTATTTATTTCCTCATTTTACATACAGAAGTGGGGGGGGGGGATAAAAAGAAAGGAAAAAAACACACACATTAGAGTTCAGTTTTTAAAGACAGTATGAAGTCTTGACTTCACTGAATATAATTCATGAGACTTCCCATTATATATATGCAGAATATTGATTCATTGAATGAAAACAGAACACATGTTATCAATTCCAGTGTTTTTCAAACTTTGCAACTTTACCATGTGTGGATCTCAATTCCCAGAAAGCTGCCTAGAGTATTCTGGGAGCTGAAGTCCAATTGCCAAGGTTAAGAAAGAATGCATCAGACCAAGACTAAGTCTGGGGCATGGCCATATTTCCACTGTCACAAAATAATTATCTTTGCTACTCCACATGCTTCTTAAATCCTAAGTTCTTTATATACAGGTTCCAAAGAAGAGTGTATAACTAGACCAATGTCACCAGCTGTCCATGCCTAAGGTGGAACTAGAATTCACCATCTCCTGGTGATTGGACCAAGGTCACCCAGAGGCTTTCAGGCTGAAGATGGGACTAGAACTCAACATCTCCTGGTGATTGGACCAGTCACTCAGCAAGCTTCCAGGCCTAAGACAGGACTAGAACTCCCAGTCTCCTAGTGATTGGCCCAAAGTCACCCAGCCGGCTTTCATGCTTAAGGCGGACTATTTCCTGGTTACTAACTGATCTTAACCCCTAAACCAAAATGGCTCCCTAAATGAAATAAAGATTTGAGTGCCTGTACCATAGTGGCAAGAATTTTGTACACTGCTAAAAGTTCATGAGGAAGAATTTGGAGACTAGATTGGGCAGTCAACAGTCCATTCCAACTATCCTCAAAAGGCATGTAAAAAAACAGAATTTTCTCCCAAGGCAAGGAATGAATGGCGGGAAGAGCAAAACGCATGCAGAATACAAATCGGGATAGGTCATTATATATACCTTGACTTGTGTTTGCTTTAATTCTCCCCAGGCTACCCTAGGATTGGTGAGGAAAAAAAACACACAGTAGTACAGTGCATGCTAATGATCTTCAGCCGGCAATTTTACCTTTGCTTTATCCCTCATGGATCCTTTTCCCAATATTGACATTTTTGTCAATGTCTCCTCTTGCAAGCGCTTCAGAGAATTGCCACGCGGGCCCAAAAGTTTCCCCACGAAGTTGAACTGAAAGAAAAAAATAAGGAACAATAAAAACCAATAAAGTATCTACCCACAGTGCTGAGAAGCTGTAAGCTTGTCTTAAGATTTGTGCCAGGGATAAAAAAAGATAATGCTGCTGAAAACAGCACTTGTCTATTTGTGGGAAATAAAGACTGTAAATTTTACTGCTGCCAAGGACGAACGAAAGGAGGAACAAAGGAAAAAACTTATTACCATAATGCTAGTACTTTTGCTGCTGGCAGCTTTCTTCGCATTAAAATGTTCTAAGGTAATAAGAAAGCTACATTAAGAAGTGAAAAAGGCACAAAATATTTTGTAGGGATCTGAAAACAAACATCTGGAGCTCCAACTCCAGTCAAAAATAATAAAATGACACCCATTAACTTAATCAATTTCCATGAAAAACAGACACAGGGAGGCCTCATCTTAGAATCACAACTGAGCACAAAATTTATGTTGCTAAGCAAGACAGTTGTTGAGTTTTTCCCCGTATTACGAACTTCATTGTCACACTGGTTAAGTGAATCACTGCTGTTGTGAAGGAAATAACATAGTTATTACGTAAGCCTGGCTCTCTCATTGACATTCCTGTCAGAAGGTCACAAAAGGTGATTACATGATCCCAGGACACTGCAACTATCCTAAGTGTGTGCCACTTGCCAAGCGTCCAAATTTTAATCACGTGACAACGGGAACTTCATGCCCCAATGGAGCTTGAATCTGTGGGGGAAGATGAGCTGGAACCTAAGCTGACAGTGATCGAGGGGGAGGCTTTGTTGGCTGCAGAGGAAAATGGAGAAGGGCAGGACCAGTCAGGCCAAGGCATTTCAGGATTAGGACAGCTTGTAGACAGGGAGGAACAGGATGAATGTGAGCTCAGGCGAGGAGCAAGGCCCACCCCCTCCTGATCCAAGAGCACGGACAGTGAAGAGAAGGTGAGGACAACACAGATTGAATAGGCTACTCGGGAGAAGAGCACCCCACCCATCTTCACAAGGCACACCTGGGGAATGAGACTTAAGGAGACCCTATGGGGAGGGGCATTTGGCGGGAACAAACACTGAGTTCCTGAAGTGTGAAGTGCAGACATTTGAACTTTCCAAGAGTCCTTGCATTCTTTCTGGTTTTCTGGACTAATTACCTGGATGCTCTGCTTTCTGAACTCCTTGATTTGCTTTGCTGGATTTATTGCTATGCAGTCTCAGTGTACACAGTGCTGGGCTGGACTATTTGCAGCCAGAGGCTGCTTGAGGTGTGTGTGGAGGTTTGTCATCACTTTGCTCTGGGACTTGCACGAAACGTGGGAGCATTCAGGGAAATTTGAAGAAATAAAGGGGTGGTTTGAACTGCCAGCTGACTGTGTTATCTCTGTGCCATGCCCCTGGTCATCACAGGGATACTGCAACGGTCGTTAAGTGTGAAAAATTGTCGTAAGTCACTTTTTTTAGTGCCTTCAAACTGTTCTAAACAAATGGTTATAGGTGGAGAAGGACTAGACTCCATGAAAGGTGAGCTCAAAGATTTTTTAAAAAGCAGATTTTTCTATCTCTTCCTTCTCCTTTCTCTAGAAAGTTCTCTGGGAAACCCTTCTGAGCACCAGGCTCTGTGACTTGTTCATGAAGCCTGGCCAAAACGGTTACGTCAACTGGAAGAAAGCCCCCCTCCACTCGGACAAGGTTTCAAGCTGGACAAGTGATCCCTCTAGTCTAAAGCAAAAAGTGTGCTAGTTTTCAGATGTGTTCAACATTTCTTTTTTTAAAAAAATCCTGGGTATTTTAAAGACAAATTGTAAAAGTGGAGAACAATACAGGTAGTCCTTGAATTATGACTATAATGGAACCTGCCCATTACAGCTTTAAGTCATAAAGGTTGCAAAATGATCATGGGACCGACCCAGTTTTATGATGCCTTTTGTGGCCAGTCATTAACTGACTCAACATTTGCTATGGTGCAGCACTGCCAAAATTTGGAACTGCTGGTTCCAAAAATGTAATAAAAACGGTCAAAATGTAACAAAATATGGTGACCATAATGGCAGTCACATGGCTGTGGGGAAGAGATGGTTGGAACTTTGCATCTGGGTCATATCCCCTTTTCCAGATAGATCGTAAGCTTTGAATGGTTGCTAAGCAACCAGCTGTAAGTTAAGGACACCTCTAGTGGTCCAAGAGGCCAGATGGAATATGCACAAGTGATGGAATTCTTCTCAAGTAAAGCTCATCTGGATCCAATGGTCTTTACTTTCTAGGGCAGACAAGAAGCCATGACTTAGACTTAAGACTTAGAATAACTTTATTGTCACTTTGAATGTACACTAATCAACATACATTTAAAATGAAATTTCATTGCATGCAGCTCTCAAAGGGCTACCACCTCCAATATACACTACATAAACATGGATATAGATAGATAAAATAAATACAAAATTATGCATATACCCACATATATTCTATGACACAGAGAAACAACACAGTCCAGTTCAGGTGTATACATGTACATGACAACAGATGTAGTCCTGCTGGAAATATTTTGAAACCTCCTCCTAGAGGGGAGCAACTGAAACAGACTGTAAAGTGGATGTGTGGGGTGTCTAATAATGTTTTGAGCTGTAAGCACATAGCACTTATAAGCAGTATCCTGAATAACGGGAAGCAGGGTTCCTATGATCTTCTCGGCTGTCCTTACCACTCTCTGTGTGGACTCTCTATCTCAGGCGCTGCTGACCAAACCAAACAAGGATATAGTTTGTTAAAATGCTCTCAATTGTGCCTCTGTAGAAAGTGGCCAGGACAGAAGGAGAAAAGTGTGCTCTCCTCATCTAACACAGGAAATGCAGATGTTGGTTTCCACACTTCCCTAAGAATGAAGTGTGGATGATGTTCTAAGGTATGGATGAAATTTCTATTGATCCATTTTCTCCGTTTATCTCACAAAGTATCCGACGAAAAGTCAAAGAAAGGCAAGGTCTAGATCAGGGTTGTTCACAGATGGCTGGGGAATTCTGGGGGTTGAAGTCCACAGGTCTTAAAGTTGTCAAGATTGGACATCTCTGGTTTAGACACTGAAAATGCTCATCTCTGGGAATGGACAGAGATTGACAAGAGATGACACTGGCATTCTAGGGCAAAGCAAGACAGACTTGACAGAACCAACTGACATGGTTCCCAGCAGTGTCTCTGATCTGACCCTCAAGAGATAAAATCTAAAAGTAAGCGCTCTCTTGAGGAAAAAACAATAGTCCCCTTGAGGACTGAATGGCCTTTTGATGAATGGAAGATGGAAAAAGTACCAGCAATGCAGGGATATAAGCTGTAGCATTCATGTTTTTTGGACAGATTATTTCAGCTCTTTTGGGTTGGCTCAAAAGGAGCCCGGGACATTACTCAGAGCTGTGGAATTTATTGTTCTTTTTTGCCTTTCAAAAGCCGGCAGAATTTCCATTGGATTGACTGTCACGGAACAGGAGAAACCTGTCCAGTTAAGATTCTTAGATGGCAATCACTGCATCCAAGTTTGCCTGACCGTTTTGTAGATGATGGCACAGTGGTTAGAAGGCAGTATGCCAGGCTAATTCTGCCAACTGCCAGCAGTTCGAATCTCATCAGGCTCAAGGTTCACTCAAATTTCCATCCTTCCAAGGTCAGTAAAATGAGGACCCAGATTGTTGGGGGCAATAGGCTGACTCTGTAAACAGCTTAGACAGGGCTATAAAGCACTATGAAGGGGTTTATAAGTCTAAGTGCTATTGCTATTAGATACATGTACAGGTAGTCCTCAACTTATGATCACAATGAGTAACCCTAACCCTTAAGTGAGTTTTGCCTCATTTCATGACTTTTCTTGCCACAGTTAAGTAAATCACTGCAGTTGTTAATACCACAGCTGTTAAGTGAATCTGATTTCCCCATTTACTTCGCTCAATCAAGGAGGTTGCAAAGGGGGATCACGTGACTCCGGGTCACTGCAACTGTCATAAATATGAGTCAGTTGGCCAACATTTGAATTTTTTTTTTTTGAAACAAATTTTTATTAATTTTAAAGATAAAACAACACATCATTAACCATTAAATACATAAACACATAAAACCTCTTAACATTGTAAATCCTTACAAGTCAAACAAAACATTATTTTTATACTGCATAATTCCAATTTATCCCATCTCCATATGGACACACAAATATCTTTCAGCAAATTTCTCATTATTTCTCTTTACTCCTATTCAATTTCATTTCTCTTCCATATTTATCCATTTTATAGTCATCATATTCTTTTCTTTCTGGCTTGTTTAAATTATTCTCGTCTAACATTCCTCCAAGGTTTTATTGATTCTTTTTTCCTTTTTTTTTTTTTATAAAAAACAAATTTTGTTAGTTTTACCATAACCACAATACACAAACATACAAACACAAAACATAAACAAAACTAAAAGATCTTTTCTGAAGGTTGTCTGTTCCCGGGTTAAAACTCTTTACACAGACACAAATTCAAACATCATATTCAACCCATATCTCCTTCCATATCTTATTACCATTTTCTTTTATATATATATATATAAAAACCATTTTTATCAGTTTTATAAAAACAATGCACAAAGAATCAAGGCATAGCAGCTTATAAATTCTTTTCTAAGAAAAAATAATAAAAAAAGACCAATAAGGCATAACATTTCCAGATTATAATATCAATATTTCATATAATATTAACTTCATATCTTGTCCCTACTTCTCTTTTCCATCCAAATTATTTATTAATTAAAATTTTATTGCCTTTTATCAATATACAAAATCCAAAAAAAAAAAAAAGCATATATATCCTTCCATATCTTATTACCATTTTCAACAACATTCTTTGTCTGTTCTATTTCCAATTATCCATTCATCTTTTTTTTCTTTTACTATACTTCTCCTGTACACCAATTGGAGTAACATCTATAATTCATTACCCTAACTTAGAAATACTACATATAGCAATCTTTCTTGGGATTCTGTTTAAAAGATTCTAAAATTACATAATAAATTTTATATTCTAAATATACATATAAAAACACACTCTTATATACCCTCCAGAATCCCTCTTTTAATCTAAATTAAATTCACCCATTGTCTCTAAATAAACTTTTTTTCTTTAAGTCTTGCTTCCCCCCATTAAGGCTTCTCCTCCCCCCCTTTCTCTCTTGCTTATTCTTCTCCTTGCCCTTTCTACCCCTTTGCTTTTTCTCTTCGCTTTTCTTGCTCCTTTTCCTTTGCTTTCTAACCTTGCTTCCATCTTTTCGCTCATTTTTCTCTCTTTTGGTTGTTTTTATAATTCTTAAAATCCCCTTTTTCTTATCCTTTTTCTCCTCCTCTCCGGAAGGGACCCATTGTTCATCAAAGATGGCTTCTTCTTCCTCTTCTTCCTTGTCCCAGTCCTTCTGCTGCGTAATCAACTTTTCAAAAGAACATAACGCCATTTCTAAGAATTGAAACAAAGCGCCCAAAGTATCTTCTTTTTTATATTTTTGATATTCAATCTCTAGTTCATCCACAGACGATGCCATTATAAAAAGGGAAACTTTTTCCAAAACAACCACAAGTATTTTTAATCAAAGACAATCAAAAGCAATTTTAAAAAAAGTTCCAAAAGTAAATACTTTTCTTCCTTCTTCTCTTTCTCTTTCTGAATTAATTTTTAATCAAAGAGGTCCTATTACGATATATCTTCTTTTGGGATCCACAAAGACGTTCTAGACAATCTCCTCCTATTTCAGCTTCTGCTCCAATTTTTTTTCTCCCTTCCCACTTGCAATGACAATTTTAAATAATCAAAAATCCATACCTCCAGCAGAGATTTTCCAATTTCTTAAATTTTTCAATGTCCAAAAATCCCTTTGTCTCTTAGCTTCAGCTTTCAAAGCAATCCACTTTCAATGTCTAATATATCCAAATATTTCTGCTTTTTCCGTGGGGTGGGAGAATAAAAAAAAAAAAAAAAAATTCCCTTTAACAGCTTCTCCGCCGCTTTTCGCTCTTCTTAGGGATACAATGTATCCTCCAGCAATTCAAGCAGCTCAATTCCAGGCAATTTAAAAGGTGTTACTTGACCCGGCTCAGACAGAACTTTCACTCTTCACACTTCCTCCAGCACAGTTCTTACCCGGTTGCTGGCTTCTTCGTGGCGGCCATTGCTGACCGCCGCTCCACCGCCTTGGGAAAAAGGGGTTTTCCCGGAGAAGGGGGGGGTCTGCGATACCCCCACATCCCTATCCGACTCCCCTCTCTCTTCAGCTGTCCCTACAGGGCAGCCATATCCCCCTGACCCATCTGGATCGGGGGTACCTCGACGGCTAGCACAGCAGGAATCGCGAGCTGTCGCGAATTCCTGCTGCCCCGAAGCCACGCAAACCGGAAGTTTGCCAACATTTGAATTTTGATCACGTGACCATGGGGATGCTGCAACGGTCACAACTGTAAAAAAATGGCCATAAGTTGTTTTTTTTCCCCCCAGTGCCGTTGTAACTTAGTCTCTAAATGAAGTGTTGTTAAACCAAGGGTTACATGTATTTGTATGGTTTTATTGTGTTAAATGTTGTAAGTCCCCCAGGCTCACCTTGTGGGGAGGAAGAGAGAGAGAGAGAGAGAAGGAGGGAAAGAGAAGGCAGGCAGGGGGGCAGGCAGGCAGACAGATTTCATAGCCTCAGAGTGATCCTTCTTCCCCTATGCTAATTAGTATTATTAATTCCCTTCTGCCTCAGGATAGCCATATTTTTGTAGGTAGCACAGAAACTTTTCTCAGGAACCCTGACTAGGGAGCTATCAGGATGGAAAGATGAAATTAAAACAATTCTGACTCAGGGAAGATCTGGAGAGAGACATATTAAAGCATCTTTCTCTCCCCTAATAATACCGATTGTGGGGATTCTCTGCTGATTGGGGGCAAATCTCTGTTGCTAAATGCACAACAATCTTGGCAGCATAAAAGTGGTCGAAAATTACATTCTCTTCCCCTCAGATCGCCCTGCAGTCAGGCTGCTCTTTTTTTTTTAAATCCTGGCTTCTTTCCAAAGTATTTCACCAATTGCAATCCAACTCATTTGGAGGGCACTAGATCAGGGAAGACTGAGCCAAAAAAGCTCAACAGAACCTTTGCTGTCAAAGTTGCGAAATCAGAAAATAATCAGCAGGGGCCAATCACGTAATGAGAGGAAGTGAAATTAAGAGTTCCTCCTCTTGCTTTTCCTGGGTGTCATTTTCTATTAGCCAATAGTACCCAGAGGGAAAGCATTACACAGAACAACAACTGATGACCTCCTTTTACCGGTCCACTATAGGCTGTGTCATCTCACATTGCATTACAGTGTGGTATGCCAGCTTGACAGCCATGGATAAAAAGACATTACAGAGAGTGGTGAGCACAGCACAAAATATCATGGACAGTTCCCTGATACCACTAGATGACCTCGCTAGGCTCACTGCCTTAGAAGAGTGAGGAAAATTCTCAGGGACAACTCACACCCTCCCTGGTGAGTGAAGAAGTCTTCACTCTCTCACCATCAGGTAGTTTTGGTTTACTTTATTATCATTGCACCTCGTACAATGAAATCAAACACCATCTTCAGTGCACATCATGACCAGGACCATGAAAATAAACACAAACACACATCCTTCACCCTTCACACATTGAACTGAAAATCCCTGACACTACACCAACATTGCATTATACAGCAGAATTCAAAAGAGCTACTGCCCTGGGATAGAAGCTGTTTTCAGCCAATTTGTTCGTATTATTCTGTACTGTCTGCCAGATGGTAATAGTTCAAAAAAAGGGTGCCCAAGATGAGATGGATCTTTGAGAATCTTTTAAACTTTCTTAAGGCAACGGGAGCTATAAAGCTCTTCCAAAGACGGGAGAGGGCAACTAATGATCTTCTGGGCAATAACGTTAACCTTCTGGAGTGCTTTCCTATCTGCCCCTGTGCAATTGGCAAACCATACAGAGGTGCAGTAAGTTAAGATACTCTCTATGGTGCAGCGGTAGAAGGTCACCAGCAGTTTTTCATTCAGTTGTTTTCTGAGAAGTCTCAGGTAGTATAATCTCTGCTGGGTCCTTTTGACCAGTGCTCCAATGTGAGCATCCCAGGTCAGGTCCTCTTTTTTGGTAACATCCAGAAACTTAAAACTGGCCACTTGCTCCACTCGGTCTCCATTGATAAGCAAGGGCTGGAGGCCTGAACTGTTCCTTCTATAGTCCACTATAAGCTCCTTGCTCTTACTGGTGTTGAGGACCAAGTTACTGTCTCCACACCACGAAAGCAACTGGTCCACCTCATCTTGGTAGGCAGACTCATCCACCTCCCCCCCAGAGATGAGTCTTGTGTGACTGTTGTATCCTTTGCAAATTTAGCAATAGTATTACTACCGTAAGTGGGAATGCAGTCATGCACATAAACAGTATAGAGTAAGGGACTCAATACACAGCCCCATGGCGTACCAGTGTTAAGAATGAGGGCTGAAGAGGTATGATTACCTAATCTGTCCCTCTGTGAGCGGCCAGACAGGAAATTCATAATCCAAAGGCAGATTGAATGAGAAAGTCCAAGGTCCAGAAGTTTAGACACTAGGTAGGAGATATAGAAGCATAGCCAGCCGCATCAACAGACTGAAGAAGTTTCTACCCTTGGCCTGTCAGACTCCCGAACAGAAAATTCATGTCAACATAGTATGATAGACTTGTTGGGCAGGTGCATTGGGCAATACATTCACATGGCGCAATAAGAGAGTGTTGTTTGTTAGGATTCACTGGATTAGGGATTTTTTTTTTGTCTTCACTGTGAGTTGTGTTGGGGTGTGTGCACGCACAAAGGGAGGGCTCAGCCAATCTCATTGTACACATGTTGTATTCTGACAATAAAGATTGATTTGATTATGCTACCTTTTTCAAATTGGGTTGGTAGGTAGGTAGAACTCCAACAGATACAAAAGATTATGTGAGGTGCTACAACAGATTTGAATGGCTCGTGTTTGAGACAAATCGCTGAAGGAGCCTCTGGATTTTAGAAATCCATATAGATCGTCCTCGACTCACAAGAATTTGCTTTGTGACTGTTCGAAGTTACAATGGCACTGAAAAAAGCGACTGCTTTTCAGCCTCCCCAAAATTCAGGCGCATGGCAACTGATTCTTATTTATGACGGTTATGGCATCACAGAGTCATGCGATCCTCTTTTGTGGACCTTCTGCCAAGCAAAGTCAATAGGGAAACCAGATTCACTTAACGACCATGTTACTAGCTTTGAACAACTGCAGTAATTCACTTTATAATTGTGACAAGAAATGTTGTGGGCAAAACTCATCTTAACTATCTCGCTTAGCAACAGAAATCTGGGGCTGAATTGTGGTCGTAAGTTGAGGATTACCTGTAATGAAATATTGCTGAAGGCACTGTAGCAGTGGTGGGATTCAAAACCTTTTACCACCGGTTCAGTAGATGTGGCTTGGTGGGCATGCTTTGCATGCGTGTACCCACACACCAAATACACATTTTACGCAGGCGCAGAGGTGTTCCAACTCACGTCCTGCAAGCCGGCGCTCTCCCAGTGGGCTTCAGCAACTGCCGCATTCTTCTGTGCCGCGCAAAGCAACTGCACTTCAAAAGCAGAAAATAAAGGTAAGTATGGGAGCTAGGGTGGGTAGGTGGGTGGGCCCAACAGCAAAGCGCCAAAGAGAACCAGTTCAGTCTCCGCTCATTGCTGCTACTGGCTTGGCAGAACCGGGCCAAATCTGTAGCATACCACCACTGCACTGTAGATTTTATTGTAATAACCTACAAAGAACCTGTGCTGTGCTAGGAGGCTCTATCACCCTCTCTCTTAGATGAAGTTGAGTCTTTCAAGAAGAGATTGACTGCCATCTGTCAGAAATGGTGTAGGGTCTCCTGCTTTGGGGGGGTGGGGGTTGGACTAGATTACCTACAAGGTCCCTTCCAACTCTGATTATCTGTTAAGTATCTTGTTTTACTTAGGTGTGATTCATTATTTTCTAAAACACACTTAAATTTACCCCTGATCTTCTAGGACTGCTGCGTTGATCTCTCCCTTCTGCTTTGATTCACAAAGGTTGCTAAGACTTTATCACATGAATTTTACATTTTCAGAAAATAAGGTAGGATGCAGAGTATGACATTTTCTCCTCAGTGCGACTAAATATGACAACCATATCTAAAGTTACATTGTTGTATTTGGTAATTCAAGATGTAACTGCAGATCTGGAAATTATCTTATATTTCACCCAAGAATATTACATCGTGAGCAGAGTGTAAACCATCCTTTTTTTTTTTTCTTCCTGTCTTCTGCCTTTCTTTTCCTGGAACACAATCTATTCCCTTGTTTGATACAGAGTTCTTAGAAACTCAAATGCTTGCAAGTATTTATAATGTTTCATACTGGTTTATAGTCACGTTTAGCTAAATTTTCAAATAAACCTTTGACAGTCACATAATGTAGACATTCTGAGCTAGTTTAGCTGTCATCGCAGAAGACTATTTTCTTCTTATGGAATAAATCAAGGATTTAAAAAAAAAACAGTGGTGTTAAATGAATCAGAAAAGTGCATTTACAACAGCACTGAAGAAATGATCCAATGGCACATTGATAGGCATGACAATAACACACAAAAAAACAAGATTTTATTACAGACGTGAGAATTCCAAAAACATTTATCGTATTCCTACAGCCGTTTTCTTTATCCTTTTGGCAAATCTGAACCTAATACCGTTGTCGCAAATCCCTTTCTTCCAATGTAGAGTGATATTTTTGTGATCACCTTTTACGACCCCCTAACAAGCCAGGTCAATGGGGAAGCCATATTCGCTTCACAACCATGACAACTTACTAACTGTGGTGATTCCCTTAAGCCATGTGGCAAGAATGGTCATTAAAATGGGGCAAAACTCACTTAACAACTCTATGGCTTAGCAAAAGAAATATTGGGCTCAATTGTGATCATAAATCTACCTGTTATTTAATTTGTTAATTTCAAGGGGCTGCTTAAGGTGTCAGTGTTCCAACTAATCAACTCCAAACCAAAAAACTCAAGAGACCAGCAGTTCCTCAAAGTTCCATTTTATTAGAGTTGTCATATTGGCACATCTGGGAAAACCCGAATCTGAGAATTCCAGGTTTTCCCACCCAAAAGAGAAATCAAAGATCCATCCCCTTCACCATCAGTCCATCACATGGTCCAATCAAATCTTCATCCCAACTGGAGACATCCTCTCAGTCACTCCCCTCCAGGTGCAGGGCCTTGACTCTCTGAGAAAGGATGTTGTTGTATCTAATCTTCTACCCCACTCTGAAATCCCCCCTTCCCAAATTCCCAGGCACTGAATGTGGCAACCTCCAAGCTTCCAAGTAGAAAATGGCTTTCAAGACTGACGTAAGGAGTCTTGGCAGTTCCACTTAAGACAGCAGTCTACTCCACATCTGGACAGGTATAGTCATTCCAAGCTGTCAAAAGGACAGAGTATCTAAGTTTATAAAAAGGGATGCTTCAACTGTTCCACGAAGCATCGGTTGAGATGCTTTGGACAACCCTAACAAATATTATTAGTATTAAACTGAGACTCGGGCAAGGCGGATTGAAACTTGACCTACAGCACTAGGTGTATAAATACAGTTTCCCTTCTGTTCTATGAAGATTCTCAATTATCCAGGTCACAGGTGTTCCAAAGGTATTTTTGGGTGAGAAGCGAAACATTTTCAAGGAATAAAAAATACAAGAAAGTCCAAGTGCTTTTTTGGAAAAGCACCTTTGGGATGAACATCCCTTCTCAATGATCTCTGGTTGGCAAGTTTAGTAAAATCAGGACTGGTTAACCCTTGAATGGAATATCCCTAGGGAATTCGAGAGGCAGCATATTCCTAGTGATTTAACAACAGCCAATGGGCGACAACATATTGATAGGCAATCTCTGATAGACAAGAAATTGTGTTTACTACAATTTTTACTGCTGCAAATATTGTGACATATAGTTGTACAAGCGTCTTAAAAGTTTTGTAGGACTAGGCATGTCAGAGGGAAGCTGCAGCCATCAACTAGCTAGCTTCCCTCTGATTTGTATGCCAAGTTTCATTGAGAGAGATCAATTTCCGTAACTTTGTTTATTCTGAGGCCATTTCTCCGCGATCTTGACTAATAACATCTTCACGGCATCACTCAGATCTCGCTGAAATGATTGAAGCCCCGAATTCATTGTTATTAGTTTAGCACATTGTTATTACTTTGGTTGGATGACTTAAGATGTTATAAACTGCTATTTGGAAAAATGCATTTGCTCCTTTAGACCTTGGATTTCATTTAGTTTGTTTTAGCAAAAAGAGAAGATGCTTATCGACGTTTAACTAGCTAAGGATCAAACAGGACGGAGGCAATACATAGAGTTCATAACAGAGGAAATAAAACTATGGATCCTCCACCCAAAGCTATTTAAATCACCAGTCTACAAATTTTGGGAAATTATCGACCTCCGTGATAAAATGTGTTAATTTTACATATTTTGATTAGATGAATTAAAAAAACAGGTGCTAAAGGTGCTGGTTGGTTAATATTTTCAACATATTTCACAAAAAAAGATTTATACACGGGTGGGTATATTTGCCTACAAAGGAGGGAGGTGTTCCAATGACCATGATGACTTTGTAACTCAACAAAGTACAGTAGAACAATGAAAATGGTACCACATGGAAGTGTATAAATTTATCTTCACTTTGAGAACAGCAAGGCAGATGGCTATGAAAACCACGTGGGAAATTGGCTTAGGGCCTATAAAGCACTGGGTGCAAACAAGCCACTGAAAATTCATTTCTTACACTCGCATTTAGACTATTTCTCTTTGAACTGTGGGCCAGTGAGCGATAACCCTGGGGAGAGATTCCACCAGGATATCTATCGCAGGCATGGAGAAAAGATACCCAGGGAAATGGAGCCCATCCATGCTTGCCGATTACAGCTGGAATCTCCCCAGGAATGATCCTACTGCACTTCATAAGATAAAAGCCAAAAAAGTCCATTTTAGATACTGAATAAAGATGGAACCTTGTCGTTTAATCTGATGTTAAAGTTGGTCAATTTTACATGCAAAAAACCATGAAAATGTTACATGAAAAACCAATAAATGAATGGAAAGTTATGTTATTGGAATCAATAAAAAGATAATGATTGGTGAGGCACTGTTCTCACTGCTATATAACATATTACAGAAAAGTTATAGAGCATAATCGCACCCCCCCATCGTAATTTTGAATTACTTGGATGCAATTTTGACCTGAAGCTGTTATCTTGGAAACTGGAGTCAATTAATACTCAGGACTTCATTTTCTTTTGTTATTGACCCAATTCTGATAAAATTAAGCTACTTTCATTTCTGAGGCTTTCTCCTTGTAGACCAGGGTATTCATCAATTATTTAAACACTGGATAATCACACAACTTATATGTAGCCTTTCCCAATCTGGGGTTAGCTAGCTTGGCTGGGAATTGTACTCCCAAAGACTAGCCTTAGCTGGGAATTATGGGACAAAAAGCCCAACCAAACTAAAGGAGGTCAAATTCACAAAGGCTGCATCTTAATTGATAATCTAGGCCGTGGTTTTCAACCTGTGGCCTGTGGACCTGGGGGGGGGCATGATGTTGTCACAGGGGCTCCACAAGGACTTGAAAAAATGTTATGGTGTAATTCTTAAGTCTTGGGGGTCCGTGGCTACAAAAGGTATTTAAAGGTGGTCCATGGCGAAGAAAAGGTTGAGAACAACTGATCTAGATATTCATAGTTGGAGCTAACATGGTTTCTCTGTGGGACTTGGACAATTTATAGGAAGAACAGCAAAAATTCAGCAGCATTTGCAAACTTTTAATCTTTGAAGAAGCCATGAGAGTTACTGGGAAGGGAGTAGGGGAACTGCCATTAAACTTTATTGTATAGATTCAGCCTCATTTAGTAAGAATACTTTAAAAAAATAAGAAAAACCCTCCAGACATCCGTAATGCCTTGTCAAGGATTCCCTCACTTTATTAGAAATGATCATTGCTTGAAATGTGCTCCATAGTTAACATACATAAAGATCTAGTTTTCAGTTTAATGGAACAGTGGTCAATATAATCCGAATCCTGTCATGATTTGATGATTACAAGGCCTTTTTTTTTTCTTTTTGCAGTAACGGAACAGCCTGAAATACTTGGCAAGGTACGCTATTAAGGGAAAGCAAATAAATAAATCTTCAGTGCATTTGTAAAATGAGGAATTACTCATTTACAGTAAATCACGCAAGAAATCTATTTTGCGATGTCAAGAGCTACTTTAAGATATAAATCTGAAGCCTTAGCATAGCAGACTGACCCAAAGTTATCAATTAGGAAATATTAAACTCTGGTTTTGTTACTTGATGCAAGCAATTTAGAAAACCATTCCCCCACCCTCCATTTTTGACAATACACAGCCACGGATGTTAAGAACAGCAGCCTTGCGGCTGGTGTGTCAGGGTACAATTAATTGTTGTGACTGCACCAGCCTTCCTTTTGCTATTGGTAAAATAAGCTGGCAAGTAATTGCTGGCAATTTGAGCAGGGGGTTGGACTAAAAGACCTCCCAAGGTCCCTTCCTCTCTATTCTGAATTGGATTGGATTCTTATTGCTACAAGGCAACCCATTTTTTAAAAACTTCAAGTTCTTCTTTTTATAAAAAGGCATATGGAGCTTGCACACACACACACACACACAAATGGATCAGGCATCTTCAGCTGCTTGGTTATATTTAAACTAGAACAGAAATGTAATTAGGGGCATTCTGAGCTATGGCTGGAAACATCTGTCAGAAGTGTCAAAAACCATGCTACTGCATACATAAACCATCAGGATTAAATACCTGTCTACATTCTTAATTCAAATCACCATTTAATTTATTTTCTAGCCAAGGGATGTGCAGGATCGACCATTCTATACTGATAGGAACGTTCTGAAGGCTTTTCTGTACAGGAACCCCATGATTTATAACCATAATATGACCCAGATTTCTGTTATTAAGTGATGAAAGTCGTAAGTTAGGGCCCTCACATGATCAGACCCAATTTTATGACTTCTTTTTGCAATGGTCATTAAGGGTATCCATGTATTCCCAGTGGACCTTTTTTGTTTTTGGGGGGCCAGAAACCAGCTGAAAAGACCAGAATCCAGCAAAAAGCATAGTGAATTTGAGCAACTTGACCATGGGATGCTTCAACTATATGTAAAGTTAACCTACTTGCCAAGCTCCCCAAAAATAGCCCTATGACCAACAGTGGAGTATGCAACTGTTGGACTTTCCAGATTGTAAGAAACTTCTGGAGCTGTCCTTCGTAACTTCAAATGGTTGCTAAGCAACTGCTCAGAAGTCAAGAACTACCTGTTGTTTTTCTGGAGTTAATCCTCCAAACCAGAAGTAACCCACATTTCTGTTTCCCAAAAATCCTGGAAATTGAGATTTCTCCAAATAGTCAGATCAGTTCTCTGTAACATTCAATTCTCAGAAAATTAGTTTTTGCACATATCTATTAACCCTGCTTCAGGCACTATATCACCTGTTCAAAAAAGTAATAACTAATATCACAACTTTAGTTAGTAGAGCTCTTGCTCTCGCTCAGTCTGTCTCTCTCTGTCTCTCTTTCTATCTTTCTCTCTCTCTTTTGAAACAACAATAAAGGTAACATCTTATGGAAGTCAAGGTACATTGAAGAGCCCAATAATACTTACTAGTAAAATAAAATAGTATTTACTTTGGATGTTTCTATTATTTTTAATCATTTTAACATGTTTCTAGTACAGGTATTCCTCGAAATACAACCAAAATTGAGCCCAGAATTTATGTTGCTAAGTGAGAAATTTCTTAAATAGGTTTAGCCTATTTTTCAAATCTTTCTTGCCACCCTTGTTAAGTGAATCACCACAGTGATTAAGTTAGTAACACGGTTGTTAAATGAATCTGGCTTCCCCATTGACTCCGCTTGTCAGAAGGTTACCAAAGAGAAACACATGACCCCGGGACCCTGCAACAGTCATAAATGTGAACCACTTAGCCAAGCATTTGAATGGAAATCACTAGTGGTGGTATTCAGCCGGTAACACACTGGATCGGGCGAACCGGTAACAAGAATTTGGCATGGGTCGCCAAACTGGTAGTAAGTTCTGTCTGGCCACGCCCGCACCCGGTCGCCCTCCCATCCAATGCTCGCTCACCCTGCCCACCTGACATTCGCCTAAGGTATTTCTTTCCTTTTTTTCTCCTCCTGACAATCAGCTGTACATAGATCAGCTGTGCCAGGATACCCCTGGCTGAGGCCCAGGAAGGCAAAAAAATGCCTCAACCCACCCAGCTCAATTTTTTCTTGCCTGAGCTTCAGAGGAGCCTTAGGGGAGCAAAAACACCCCCCTTAGAGGCTCCTCTGAAGCCCAGAGGGTTCAAAAAAATGGGTGGGGGCTGCAAAAAAGAAAAAAAGCCATGCCCACCCAGTCACGTGCCCATGCCCATCAAGCCACGCCCACAGAAAACTGGTAGTAAAAAAATTTGAATCCCACCACTGGAAATCATGTGACTGTGGGAATGCTGCAGCCTAAGTGTGAAAAATGGTTAAGTTGCTTTTCTCAGTGCCATTTAATTTCGAATGGTCACTCAATGAACTGCTGTAAGTTGAAGACCCATCTTTATTTTGATTGTAATATATTTTTTTGAATTGAGAATCACTGACTGAGATGCACAGCTATAGCAGTTGAATAAATAAATGACAACAACTAAATAGCTCTCTTGGTATGCATTTACATTTATCTTACAAAAGAGAATGCCAAAAACTGAAACAGTCTTAACAGCTCTTGGAATGACACTGTTCAACTATTTTAATGATTTTTAAAAATGGACTCATTTATTGATCAAGCATTGGGATTTGGAGAAGTTACTCGTTCAGATACATTTGTTGTTTTACAAATCATCTATGCCTAAAGTACTAAAAAAATGATCTAAAAATGGGAGGTATTTGTGAAACAACAAAGATTCAAAAAACTGTTCAGAATTGCACCCTTATGCTGCTACAGTGCTTTTTCAACAATGTTTTATGCAATCAAAAAAAGTGTTCATTTGCATTGGTTTGTAACATGAACATTTTATAACTACTGAGGAAAGAAAAAAAGAAATCTTGCCCTTTAAGGAATAGGCAAAGTTCTTTCCTTTTGTGGACTCAAATTTCCTGTCTGGGAGAAATGCAAAATGATTTGGTCAGCTGCGTTGAAAGTCAGAATCAGTTTATTAATGGGAAAGCAGGTAAGAAATCTCACAGCGTTCCTAGGATTAATCTAATCTTGTGAGTAGAGAGAAACCCTTTCTTATACCCTTCAGATCCTTTGATTTTGTAAGTGTGAACCCTTGAAGTCTTTGATATTTGTGTGTGTGTGTTGAGTTCATGTCTCTTGAGATTGGGATCTCTTACAGGAATCTTGGTAGGAGTAATTGTTTTATGGTCCTGATCCTTTGTAGTTGCTTGTTTGCTATCATGTTTCCTTCCTGCCATGCCTTTTGGTTTGCTTTTCACAAGTTTTTATAACTTGCCATCTATCTGATTTCTATGGGAAAGGATCTTGGCTAGTTTGTAGGGTTTTTTTTCTCTGTAAGCTGGCTCCAGCTATTTTAATAGCCCTACTTGACAAAAGGTGGGGACTGATGGAGCTGACCCTGCTTGTGTTTTCACCTCTTCCTTTCTTTTTTTTTAGGGGAATTTCCTTCCCCTTCTAATGTTTTCCTAGAAGAGAGGGGAATCACAACTTCCAACACTACATAGTACTAATTGTCATATTATTATTTAACTAATTAATGAATATACCCAGGCAATATTTTTTTTTAAAAAAATAAAAAATAAAATAGAATCTATATTTCCCAACATTTGCGGAAAGATTGCATGATTCTTTCGAGCTACGCTGTACATCTGAAAATCTATATAGTCGTGGCATGCTGCATGAAACACAATGAGCAGACACAACAGCAAATCTGCTTGTGTGTACATTGAACTCACCTTAGGAAATTGCTTTACTGGAATTAATACTTTTTGCCCCAGTTTCATGTTTTTGTTAATCACTACATCGATGTACTTTTCGTCTTCTTTGCCTTCTCCTTTCTGGAACTTATCGATTTCTGTAACATGAAATACAAAACTTGTTTCAGAATGAGCTTTCCTAAACAACGTATCTTCATTTAAAACAGCCAAGACTTCATTAGGGCAATTTATCTGCCACCCAAGTGACCAACTTCCATAACCATCAGATCCAGCCCAAGAAACATATTGGGCAGTGAATCCTGCATTCTAAAAAGTTTATGCTGAAGGGTCAATTTATTTAATACTATACATTCTGACAGCAGTGAGAATGGTATACGTCCAGCAATGGAAGAGTGAAAATACACCTAATAATAATAAAGAAAATACTGATTTGCACAGAATTAACTCTAGAACTAAAAAATAATTGGGAAACAGAATACTATTATACATGGAATAGATTCTACTGATGGTTGGAAGCGAGAGGTGGAAGTAGGAACATAAAACAGCTAGGATAAATAGACTCAAAATGTGACACCACAGATGAACCAAAATGGGTATTGTGATCAAAATAGCGGTAACAAAATTAGTAATGTATAAATAATATGTATGTTATTTGGTTTTAATTGTTGTATGTATGGTGGAGGAAATGCCAGGATGATTGCACTGTGTTCGATATTTATATACGTAAATATACTCTACTCTACATGAAGTTTATGCTGTATGACAGGGGTCCCTGACTCCCGGGGCTGTGCACGGGTCACGAGCCACACAGGTGGCAGACGTGTGCATCTCCATTTGCACAAGGGGCAGGCACCTGCCATTTGCACAGATCCATTCTCCCCACCCCAGCCTTCATCGCAGCCCGGGTCTGCAAAGCTGGAAAAATGGTGGGACATTGTTCCTCAGTGTCATATAAAATATGTGGGTACATGTGTAATTTTGTATACATTTATATATCTTGTCATGTTTATATTAAAGGTGGAGACCCTTTGAGAGCTGTATGCAACGTAATTTAATTTTAATGCAAGCTGATTAGTGTACATTCAAAGTGACAATTAATTCTATTCTATTTTATTCTATTCTATTCTATTCTATATTCTATATTCTATATTCTACTCCACTCTACTCTGTATGAAACTCTTTCCTTTGCCTGATTCTACTTCTCCCCCATCTTCTAAATTAGGAAATAGAGCATTTTTTTGTGGAGCATAATTAAGTCTTGCCTAAGGATATGCCTTATTTCATTTATTCCCAATTCTTTATTGAAACTCAAAAGTCTTGCCGGATCCAATCTGGGTCGGTCAACAGGACCAGAGCTTTTCTCTTCTGAGTTTTCAAGACTCATGCTGGTGGCCATCTTCAGAGAGATTCTCTGAACATGGCCACCAGCATGAGTCTTGAAAACTCAGAAGACAAAGCCTCTGGTCCTAGAGTAACTGACCCAGATTGGTCCTGCAATATTATCCCAGGACACATATATGCTCCTTCAATCTCAAAAGTCTTCCTTACACTATCTAAAACACAGAATTCCATTTAAGGAAGGCAACCTCAGAAGTGCATTTTGTATCAATGGACGTCCGCACATAGCTATCTCTTCCTTTAATGTGGGGTGTCAAACTGGATTTCTTCGAGGGCTGAATCAGCATTGTAGTTCCCTTTCGCAGGCAGGCGGTAGTGTGGAGAGCGGGGTGGGGGGGGACAGGATCGATGCTTCCTGCAGCACCCTGCTGGCCAAAACGGGGCATGGGGGCTGCTTCAGCCTGAACAGCCAGCCTCCTCCAGTACGTTACCAGCCAAAATGGGATGCAGGGGGTACACAGCCCCCCCGGTGCCTCATTTTCACCCTCCATGTCCTCCTGCAGCACTCTGCTGGCCAAAAATGGGCTACATGGAGGCCAGCGCCACCCGTTTTCGGCCTCCCCGGTCTCCAGCAGCACTCTGCCAGCCAAAATCAGGCCATGCGGAGGCCTTCCAAGGCCTCCACGCAGCCGGTTTTTAGCCAGAAGAGTGTTGCAGAAGGCTTGGGGGTCCAAAAAACAGGCCCCCAGGGAGAGAGGTACACACAGCCCATTTTGGCCAGCAGAGGCACCATGGGCCAGTCCTTTGATATTTCCAAGCCGTCGCTGTGGGCTGGATTTAAGCACCCCTGCTTTAATGTTACACACTGTCATATACTGCATATTTAGCTTGTAACAATCATACATGTTTTAAAGTGTTACATGGTTTTATGCAAATCTGTTTTGCAAACATTCTATAAAACGGCCAGGAAGAAAAACTTGCGGAGTGGTCTAATAATATGCAGCTAAAAAATCCATGGGTAGAGTTTTATATCAGCTACTTTTTCCAAGCTTTGAATTTGTTGGCACAGCAGTCACGCCCTCCTAAAATTAAGTCACACACCTCCAATATATTTAATAAAGAGCCATACTTTAAAACTAGAACAGGCGTGTATCCAAATAAAAATAAAGTGACAAGCCAGAAATGCAAACGCCAGTTGTTTAATTCATTATCAAGTAATTTTTGTGGAACTAAAAAAGAAACATGGAGACCAGAAATCTCTTTGCCAGCAATCAACACTCAGATAAGCAAGGATTAACACCAGGATCAACACCAGACAAAGAATCAAACAGTAAACAACATCCTAATCTACGAACTAACAAGCCAGAAACAATATCCTTATCAAGCTACAGGCAAGCTACAGTTATTCCTTGACTTACTATCATACCTGGGAGTAGAATATCCATTGCTTAGCAAGGCTGCTATTATGCAAGTCACATCAAATTTTAGCTTGTTTTGCCATAGTCGCTCAGTGAATCATGTTTTAAGTGAATTGGTCATCATTAAGCAAGTCCAGCTTTCCCCATTGTTGGCTTAATGGAGGTTTCAGGAAAAGTCACCAATGGCAATCAAATGAACCCAGAAAATGCTGCAATCATCATAAATACATGCTTTTTGAGTTTTGATCATGAGACCACAGGGATGCTACAATGATTATAAGTCTGAGGACCAATCACACGTCACATTTTTCAGTACCGCTGTATTTTTGAGCTACCTGTCACTAACAAATGGTTTTAAGTTGAGGACTATTTATACTATGAGTGTCAAACTTTATTGCGTATTGTGACATATCACAACTTTTTTTGTCTTGTGGAGCTGGGGTGGACGTGGCCACCGTGGGCCGCCAGTTAGACAGGCCTGACTTATACTGTATATATCAGGGGTCCCCAATTCTGGGCCCATGACCCACAAACCGGGCTGTGGCTCATTCAGAACTGGGCCACGGAAGTGGCAGACAAGCGCATATATAGATCCACTTGCGGACGGCCCTCCTGAACTCTGGTTTGGCTGGCAGAGGGTTGCAGAAAGCTGTTGCAGTCGAAAGTGGAGCTCAGGAGCCCTTTACACTGACAGAGCATTTGGGCCACCACAGGCGCCCCCAACACAAGTGACATCAACCTGATTACACCCACCTTGGCCATGCCCCCCTCCGAGATGAAACACAACTCTGCTGCAGCCCTCAATGAAATCGAATTTGACACCCCTGACCTACAAGGTCCCTTCCAACTCTGTTATTCTGTTCGAAATACGATGCTCCCCATTGACTTTGTTTGATGGGAACCCGTAGGAAAGTCACAAATGGTGAACATAGGACCGCAGGATGCTTCAACCATTGCTGAGGACAGGCCAGTTGGCAGGTGCCTGAATTTTTGATCATGTGTTCAAGGGGATGCTGTGATGGTCATAAGTGCACAGACAAGTCGTAAGTAACGTTTCTCAGTGCTGTTGTCATTTGAATGGTCACTAAATGAATGGTTGTAAGGTCCAGGACTACCTGTGGAGTTTCAAGGTTTTATCCTATGAAAACATTTGAATTGTTTAAGTTGGCTCATGCATTCCAAACTATGCCATGGTGCTCTAAACGGCTGTAAAGAGCTCCTACCATTTTGTAAATATAGTAGTCAACAGCCAAACCCTAAAAAGAAGAGACTTGCAACCTGAAAGTTATAAACTACAGGTAGTTCTCGACTTACAACAGATCACTAGCAACTGTTTGAAGTTACAACGGCAGTGAAAAAAAAGTGACTTGTGGCCATTTTTCACACTAATGACCATTGCATCATCCCGTGGTCACGATTTACAGATGGATGCTTGACAACTGATTTGTATTTATGACTGATGCCATGTCTGGCTTCAAAACAGACAGAAAAATAGCAGCCATCCTCAGGAACCCCAAAAACAAAATTGACCTGGAAAACCAAGGCATATATGAAGTCCCCTGTGCATCATGCCCGGCCACATACATTGGACAGACCAATAGAAGAATAAGCACCCGCTTGGATGAACACAAAAATGCAGTAAAAAAGCTGGAACACACTTCCTCACTAGTCCAACACATGGAAGCCATAGGTCATAACATCAACTTCAATGGCACCAAAACCCTAGCCACTATAGAAAATCCCAGCCACAAAATCATCAGAGAAGCCATAGAGATTGAAAAAAGACCAGAAAGCATGAACAGAAGAGATGATTCCACCAGGCTGTCAATCATTTGGAAGCTTGCACTCACAAACAAAAAAGTCTCCACACCACAAGCCAGGCAAACACCTGGGCACAAACAGATCCGCCCTAATACCTCCAGCTCAAACACTCCCCAACCAGGCACCCAGATGAAACCCAGCTTCCTAACTAATGATAGCTGTCCACTTACCCAAAGCCAAGCTGCACTAAAGGCCTCCGATAAAGTAACACAATGTTGCCAGCCAATCAAGATACAAAAAGAACCAAAAAAAAAACAGACAGAAGATATTAGAAGCAGAACACAGCAAACTCCAAGACCAATAAACACAGACCAAGACTCTCAACCAATCAGGATGAAGAAAAAACCATTCTGTCACAGCAATAGGCTGCCCCAAATTTAAATCTGAAACCACTGTAAAAGTCTAACTCACAGACGAACACTATACAGAAGCCTGATGATGGCAGATGAGATTCTGCTGAAACATTGCTATAACTTTAAAAGCACCACTACTATGACGTGGGAAAGTACCTGAACAAAGCTGAATGCCAGACATGTAAGTACCCGCGAAAACTTAAAACATATACATACATACATACATACATACATACATATATATATATATGTCTGCAACATATATCTCATCAATTCTTCCTTTTCACTACCTGGAGAATCCAGACACACAGGTTGGATGCTTACTATCACAAAATCAACACAAGAACTGTTGTGGTCTGTTGGAGGCCTGCGGAGCTGGCAGCAGAGTTGGACAGTGGAGAGGAACATAGGCCAGTCCTGGAGTCTAGGGAGGGCTCGGACGAGGGTTCTACATCTGACACAGAGATGAGTCCAGGGCCATCTGAGAATTATATGCTGATTCCGGAGCCTCCAGAATCTGACATCAGCAAGACAGAGGACTAGGGGGGAGCCTGCTCCCAGTGCGCGCTTGCACAGATTGCTAGAAGACAATAACAGTTAAGACAAAAGGGGCAACTCGGGAGTAACAAGGGAGATAAAGGTGGGTGCTTATCAGCCTTATCCTGAAAAGACTGTGGTAAACTTCTGTTGGACTATTCACAAACTGTTTGGGACTCATTACGGGCTGTGAATGAATATAATTCACAGCTGTTGAAATAAAAAGAGGGTTTTTGGGACTAAGCGTGTGATTGTTACTGTCTAAGGAAGCCTTGGTCAGAACAAGAATGTTGTCCCTTTCATATTCACTCCTGCTTTAAGAGACACTGGATGATATCAATGCAACACCCAAAGCCCCCAGTGGGGATTTTCAAATGCAGGATACTGATTTAGTTGTAGATAGAGTAGGGCTAGACCAATAAGGGGAATCTAATCAGATTTCCAAAATCGAATGAGTAGGATTTGCCTTCTTTAATCACTAGATTACATATTGCACCAGTAGTAGGCTTTGTGTTCCGATGTAGTTTCCTAGCTCAGAAATAATAGATGAGTGTGTGATAAGGTCTTTTCTTTATAATGCCAAGGATTAAAATCCCATGTTCCCAAATCATGGACACGATACCTAGAAATTCAGGTCAAATAAAGGAATTACCGAATTTTACGCAGAGCACAATAGGCTAAGCCAGGATTGTTTCCTAGTGCGGACCGCAGAATCGCCAAGTGCATTTAGATAATGGATCAAAAGATGACTTCTTTTGATAACCTCAAAAGAATTAATCTTCTTGTGCGAGGACCATCGATGTGAGCCTAGCTATCTTTATTAATGCTCTATGCGAGAGAGCTTTGCCCGCATTAAAGTGAATGCCTTTCAAGAGATTGTCTCCATCAATAACTAAGATAAAACAGCAGAACCACAGATTTTAGTAAACATTTAAGTATAAAAACCGCAAGCCCTTTTAGTGGTTAGCTTTATCGCATGGACTTGGCAAAGAATGGAAGACTAGAGCCATAATATTCAAACTAGGCACAGTAACAAAGATTTTCCTGAGACCTTTCTATCGCTTCTATAGGCCCCTTTTTATTAATATAGTAAATGCAAACCCAGCGTTTCCTTTAATCTGAAAAGCATTTTACTCTAATGAAAGTTTTGCTTAAGACATTAATTTAAACATCCCAACTGATTTGCAAAACTACTTTTTTTTTCCTCGTTGAAAGGATTTGTGGTGGATAAGCATCTGCTTAAAGTTCATACAAAGAGCTTTCACAGTGCATTAATCTGCCCCCTCAACCCTCTTCTAACAATATCTCTCGAATCTTTAATCCAATTCAAACGCAATTATACGTACATGGAAAAACTGATCGGTTTATATGGGGAAATTGTCTCAGGATTCTAAATACTTTATACAAGAAGTAAATATTAAAAGAACTGAAAATATAAATGCCAAACCTGGACCATACAATTTATAATAGAAAAAATAAGCTTGGAAGTATTTGAATTCAACTCCAAGAACTTACAACGATGAAACTCTTATTATGAGATGTATTATGAGGTCAGATATGAAAAATCTCAATGAATAACCAGCTTTGAACCTCCAAGACGAGTGAGGTTGGCTGCCTGTTGGGTATATAAAACAAGTGCCATCACTTGAGACTTTCAAGAAGAGATTGGACTGCCATTTGTCAGAAATGGTGTAGGGTCTCCCGCTTGGTGGGGGGTTGGACTTCCAACTCTGATTATCTGTTATCTGTTATGTTCATATAGTTTTCTCTACAGTAATACAGAGTCTTCTTCTGAGATTTTTTTAATATTTTCAGTTAACTTCTCCCATCCAATCAGATCCAATCAGGCCTTCCACCTTCATCTTATGAAGATACTCTTCATGTTCTTTCAGTCCCAAAAGTGCTTTTTTTCAGGAAGAAAACTGAACTTTCTTGTTTTTTTTTTTTTTCCTTTGAAGACATTTCACTTCTCATCCAAGAAGCTTCTTCAGCTCTGACTGGATGGTGGGGAACGGAAGGATTTCTATTCCTTGCAGGCAGCTGGTCATCTGCATCCTTTTAGAGGGTCCTTGAAGCACTTGGAGGTTTATCTGTGTCCTCTTTCAGTTTGGTTTCCCTGCTGCCTGATCCATATCCTTTCCACAAAGTCTTCTCCAGCCAGTCCACTTTTCCGTTGAGTAAGTCTCAGCATTAGCTACATTGAGTGCAAATTAAGGAAGCTGGAAATTCACACACCAGAAAGATGATTTAAACCCCAATTACAATATTTTAAGCTCCATTATTTCTCTGGGAAGCTTAAGAAACTGGCCCTTGTCAAGTTATTTGTTAAACAGAATAGCTGAATAACAGAGTTGGAGGGGCCTTGGTCCAATCCTCTGCTAAAGCAGAAGATCCTATACCAGTGATGGTGAACCTTTTTGGCACAGAGGCCCCAAAGCACACAAGCACATACCCAAAATGCAATGTGTGCACCCCTGCGCACGCATGCATGCCCCGCATTCATGCATGTGCCCGCCCACATGTGTCCCCCGCATGTATAGCACAGACCCGAAGGCCAGCTGGCTGGCAGGAAGCACGCACATATGCGTGGCAGAGCCGAGGTGGGGCAACAGTGTGTGTGCCCCTCTATGTGCCACTTGTGGCATGTGTGCCACTTGTGGCATGCATGCCATAAGTTTGCCACCACAGCCCTATACCATTCCAGACAAATAGCTCTCCGGTCTCTTCTTAAAAACGCCCAGGGATGGAGCACCCATAACTTCTGAATTGTTGTTAGGAAATTTCTCTCCTTCATTAGTTTCCACCCACTGTTTCTTGTCTTTTGGGGCTTTGGACAATAGCCTCTTCTTTGTGATAGCCCCTCAAAGATTGTAACAGTGACATATCATGTCACTCCAGTCCTTTTTTTCATTAGACAAACCCGTTTCCTGCAACCATTCTTCACATGTTTTAGTCTCCAGCCCTCTATCAGTTGCTTTCTTCTTCCAGTGTCTCAATCTTTTTTATAACATGGTGATTAAAACTGGATGCAGTATTGTGAATGTAGTCTTACGACACTTAAACATTAATAACTACACTTACTGCATTTACACGTACTACGCTTAAAGATTATTCACAGAAAGATTATGATACCATTTCTAGACCTTTACAAACAGTATTTGCTGTTCTCATCCTTATTATTCTTTGCTTTTATCTGTCTTCCATTCTGTAAGCATCCTCTCACCATGCGCTAAATATTGTGACAAGGAAACTTATAATTTAGATGGGAATATTAAGGAAAGTTTCCTCTCTGTTCTTTTCTAGTCATTGGCCAATGACACTAAAATTATTCTGGGAAGAAATAATTGCTTTAACAGAAAACTGCATTCAACCTTCACTCCAACTCTGACCTCAATATCTGGTGATTTTATCAATGGACAAGGGAAGAGAAGAAAATAAGGGAAATAAAATTGCAATTTCCTTGATTCTCTGATAAGCAAAGAGATGAAAAAGAACAAGAACATTGCTTCAGACACTTGAGTATTATTTTACCTATATCAATCTGACTTATGAGAAAATAACCTTGCCAAATGTCCAAAATAAGAATGGTACTATCTGGAACAGAAGGCAGAGCTTTAAGTTCATCTGCTCATGCATATTTTTCAAGTATGAGATGTGAACCTCTGTCATCAGATTAGGAAGGGAATAAAAGGGAACTCATGTTGAATCCTTTTTGTCTTCCTGAAATGAATACCTTCCTTCTTCCATAATTGCATGTGATTGAGTTTGACCAAATGATAAATGCTTGAAAAGATGTAAACTAGAAAATAATTGATAAAGTTAATGCTCCCGCTTGTTAATCAACCAGATAAATTTTGGATAATAATTTTGCAAATTTATTCTGTAGCAAAACTATAGCTAAGTATGTAGTTAGGAAGGAAGGAGAAGGAAACAGAAATGAATGAGATATTGTATCATAGAATTATTTAATCAACATTAAATAATTTGAGCTAAGAAAGAAGTAGGTCACCAGAAAGGATTGATGGTGTAGGATATCCAACTTTGGGTCTCCTATAAACCAGGAGTGTCCAACCTTGGCAACGTTTAAGATTTCTGAACTTCACCTCCCAGAGTTTCTCAGGAAGCATGGCTGGTTGAGGAATTCTGGGAGTTGAAATCCACAGGTCTTCATGTTGCTAAGGTTGGACACACCAGCTGTAGACTAATGATTTAAGTAAATAAAATATATAAAGAAGTCTCAAGAGGTGCATTCACCAAGTGATATATTCACTTATCTAGAGCAGCAGAAGTCAAAAGTGAACCATGTTTTTAAAATCTAAATTTCACAATTTCTCATCTGAAGGTTCAGAGCATCTGCTACCATGTGTTCTTTTGAATTTAAAGTCTGTAAATTAAAAACTGCATGATGCTAATATAAGTTACTCTGAGCAGATTTCAAGTGAATAGCAAGTTAAGCGTGGTAAGTATAAAAAATGCTATTATCTTCTCCATTAAGTCTGTGAACTGAGCTCACACCCTGATGGCTGTGTAGCCATCAAATTCTATATGCATTAATATTCCGATTGTAAATATGATCAAATAGAAACAAATCTATTACACCTGGTTTTCATTCGCTTCTTCTTGCAGATACTGAAAACTGGATTTTTATCTATTTGTTGTAATCTTGGGCCAGATCATATCTTATCTGCAAGCACTAGACAGATTTGTATTTTAGTTCAGTTTTGGACCAAGGGATCTGAAGTGGTACTGAAGGATATATCCATATTTGTGGAACATCACATACAAAACAACTCTCATTAATATCTCCTCTTCCCAAGACTGACATACAAACTTTTAGCTGATAAATGAAAGTTCATAACAATAAAGAAAGAAAACTGTTACCCACTTACATCTACCCACTTTTCTATACCTGTATTTATATCTTCTGTATCTTGAAATTTTGAGCAGTCTTGAAATTCTTCAGCAGAGAAAAAGTTTGGAACAGATGTAATATTTCTGGAAATTTCAAAGTCATGAAGAAATTTCTCCACAATCTACAGGAATGAAACTGGAAGTAGCAATAGTACTTAAATTTATATACTGCTTTACAGTGCTTTAAACAAGGGTGGGATTCAATTTTTTTTAACAACTAGTTCTGTGGGTGTGGCTAGGTGGGCGTGGCCATGTAACTGGGTGGGTGTGGGTTGGGGTTTTTTTGGGGGGGCAGCACCCCTTCATCCCCCATTTTTTGGGGCTTCTGGGCCTCAGGGAATCCTTCTGGGGGGAAGTTTTTGCTCCCAGGCGGCTTCTCTAGGGTCCAGAAAAGCAAAACATGGAGCTTGGGGGTAGGATGGGGTGCTATGCCCCCCTCCATTTTTTCCCTTCCTGGGCCTCAAGGAAGCCTCCTGGGCGAAGCAGTAAGACAGCGAGGTCGGGCATGCACGATGTTGCGCATGTGCGATAAGGACTGACTGGGCAGGCAGGGAAAGGGGCAGGCGAAGAGAGGCGGGGCCAGCCAGAGGCACGATTTGCTGGTTCTCTGAACTGTGCAGAATCGTAATAACTGGTTCTACAGAACCGCCCCTGTCTTTATAGCCCTCTCTAAGTGATTTATACCGAGTCAGCATCTTGGCCTCAACTATTTGGGTCCTCATTTAACCCACCTCGGAAGGATGGAAGGCTGAGTTAACCTTGAGCCTGGTGAGATTCGATCTGTCAAATTGCAGTCAGCCGACAGTCAGCTGTAGCGGCCTGCTGTACTGCACTTTAACCACTGCGCCACCGTGGCTCATAATTATCTCCAATGTTCTTTATTCCTCTTCCCTCTGTAACTCTTAACTGACAAATTTGTCTTGCTACTTTAAAATCATGCACGCAGGGTAATACTTGCTTTACGAATTTGGCTTGGCAACCATTAGAAATGGGCCTCCACAGGGCTACTTATGACCCATATTCAAAGTTCCGATAGGTGTCCCACTCCCACGTGGTCACACAGTTGTATTTTGGGTGCTGGGCAACAAGCTTGCATTTATGGCCTTTTGCAGCGCCCTGCAGTCAAAAGACCACAATTTTACAATGTTTTGCTGGAAGCCAGCATTTACTCCTGGTTTCCTGCAAAAGACACCCCTCATTGAGGACAATGTAGTTGCTTCAATGACTGCCATAAAAAATTCACACTGTGACCTGCTTCCTGACCAGCGCAATTTACAACTGTAATTCCAGGCTCTGCGGTTGAAAGTCAAGGACTATCTCTATCAAGGACTAGATCTTGGAATTAGGGTCAGAAATGTCTCTTCTCTTGTAAGGTTCATCTTATTACAAATGAGAAAATATTGTGTGTATGGGGAAACTCCAACAGTGTATCAGCACCAGATCTGATTCCAATTTGTTATTCTAAATATTTCATTGGAACCCCTTCACTTTTTCCTCTGCTTCAATTTAAAGAAACAAGCAGAGGCCTAGAGGAAAACTAGGAAAATGTCAGTTTTCCCAAAGGTCTCCCCACCACCACCACCACCAAGTCTCCACATTTCCATGGAACATTTGTGGCCTTGAAATCCCACCAGAGGTTAAAAAAAAAAAAAAGGATTATAATCGAATAAATTCTGAAATTCCAAATATTTCTCCCTCTTGAACAGTGACTGAAATGTCCACCTTGCAAGGCACATCCAGACTTCAGCGAAACTGAGCCAAAGAAATAGACTTTTTAACAATCATCTTAGAGGAGACATTGCAATGTGGAGAGTGTGCGATGTGCACATTATTCTGGAAGTAAGATTACCTGCCACTTCCTGGCCCTAACGATTCAGACAGGGTAGATTATTGAAGATCAAAAAATACTACACAAAGGAACTTCCGGTTTCGCGTGGCTTCGGGGCAGCAGGAATTCGCGACAGCTAGCGATTCCTGCTGTGCTAGCCGTCGAGGTACCCCCGATCCAGATGGGTCAGGGGGATATGGCTGCCCTGTAGGGACAGCTGAAGAGAGAGGGGAGTCGGATAGGGAGGTGGGGGTGTCGCAGACCCCCCCCTTCTCCGGGAAAACCCCTTTTTCCCAAGGCGGTGGAGCGGCGGTCAGCAATGGCCGCCACGAAGAAGCCAGCAACCGGGTAAGAACTGTGCTGGAGGAAGTGTGAAGAGTGAAAGTTCTGTCTGAGCCGGGTCAAGTAACACCTTTTAAATTGCCTGGAATTGAGCTGCTTGAATTGCTGGAGGATACATTGTATCCCAAAGAAGAGCGAAAAGCAGTGGAGAAGCTGTTAAAGGGAACTTTTTTTTTTTTTTTTTACTCTCCCACCCCACGGAAATAGCAGAAATATTTGGATATATTAGACATTGAAAGTGGATTGCTTTGAAAGTTGAAGCTAAGAGACAAAGGGATTTTTGGACATTGAAAAATTTAAGAAATTGGAAAATCTTTGCTGGAGGTATGGATTTCTGATTATTTAAAATTGTCATTGCAAGTGGGAAGGGAGAAAAAAAATTGGAGCAGAAGCTGAAAAAGGAGGAGATTGTCTAGAACGTCTTTGTGGATCCCAAAGGAAGATATATGGTAATTGGACCTCTTTGAATAAAAATTAATCCAGAAAGAGAAAGAGAAGAAGGAAGAAAAGTATTAACTTTTGGAATTTTTTTTTTTAATTGCTTTTGATTGTCTTTGATTAAAAATACTTGTGGTTGTTTTGGAAAAAGTTTCCCTTTTTATAATGGCATCGTTTGTGGATGAACTAGAGATTGAATATCAAAAATATAAAAAAGAAGATACTTTGGGCGCTTTGTTTCAATTCTTAGAAATGGCGTTATGTTCTGTTGAAAAGTTGATTACGCAGCAGAAGGACTGGGACAAGGAAGAAGAGGAAGAAGAAGCCATCTTTGTTGAACAATGGGTCCCTTCCGGAGAGGAGGAGAAAAAGGATAAGAAAAAGGGGATTTTAAGAATTATAAAAACAACCAAAAGAGAGAAAAATGAGCGAAAAGATGGAGGCAAGGTTAGAAAGCAAAGGAAAAGGAGTAAGAAAAGCGAAGGGAAAAAGCAAAGGGGTAGAAAGGGCAAGGAGAAGAATAAGCAAGAGAGAAAGGGGGGGAGGAGAAGCCTTAATGGGGGGAAGCAAGACCTAAAGAAAAAAAGTTTATTTAGAGACAATGGGTGAATTTAATTTAGATTAAAAGAGGGATTCTGGAGGGTATATAAGAGTGTGTTTTTATATGTATATTTAGAATATAAAATTTATTATGTAATTTTAGAATCTTTTAAACAGAATCCCAAGAAAGATTGCTATATGTAGTATTTCTAAGTTAGGGTAATGAGTTATAGATGTTACTCCAATTGGTGTACAGGAGAAGTATGGTAAAAGAAAAAAAAAAGATGAATGGATAATTGGAAATAGAACAGACAAAGAATGTTGTTGAAAATGGTAATAAGATATGGAAGGATATATATGCTTTTTTTTTTTGGATTTTGTATATTGATAAAAGGCAATAAAATTTTAATTAATAAATAATTTGGATGGAAAGGAGAAGTAGGGACAAGATATGAAGTTAATATTATATGAAATATTGATATTATAATCTGGAAATGTTATGCCTTATTGATCTTTTATTATTATTTTTTCTTAGAAAAGAATTTATAAGCTGCTATGCCTTGATTCTTTGTGCATTGTTTTTATAAAACTGATAAAAATGGTTTTTATATATATATATAAAAAAGAAAATGATAATAAGATATGGAAGGAGATATGGGTTGAATATGATGTTTGAATTTGTGTCTGTGTGAAGAGTTTTAACCCGGGAACAGACAACCTTCAGAAAAGATCTTTTAGTTTTGTTTATGTTTTGTGTTTGTATGTTTGTGTATTGTGTTTATGGTAAAACTAACAAAATTTGTTTTTTATAAAAAAAAGGAAAAAAGAATCAATAAAACCTTGGAGGAATGTTCGATGAGAATAATTTAAACAAGCCAGAAAGAAAAGAATATGATGACTATAAAATGGATAAATATGGAAGAGAAATGAAATTGAATAGGAGTAAAGAGAAATAATGAGAAATTTGCTGAAAGATATTTGTGTGTCCATATGGGGATGGGATAAATTGGAATTATGCTGTATAAAAATAATGTTTTGTTTGACTTGTAAGGATTTACAATGTTAAGAGGTTTTATGTGTTTATGTATTTAATGGTTAATGATGTGTTGTTTTATCTTTAAAATTAATAAAAATTTGTTTCAAAAAAAAAAAAAAATACTACACAAAGAAGGGTGCAGCCAATTTCACTACCTATCCATGCACATAATCAAAATGTGGTCAAAAACAACCATGAAGAAAAGATCAGGAACGGGCTAATTTGAGCCTCCGGGTTGTCTTTGTCATCATCATCATCATCATCATCATGTTATCAATATTCCAGTGTGGATTCACACAAAAAGCAATACTGCACACTTGGGAATTTTTAACAGCAGTTAAGCACTGTTTGTGATTTTGAATAATAACTTGCCAGATGAGACATCTTTGCTGAGCCTTACATGGGAGTCCTTCCATTCTATGTGGTAATACTTTTTTTTTTTTTTTTCTTGGTCAATGGCTTAATTCAACCATAGTAATCAGCTAGGGAGTCAACCTATTTTTCCAAAGCACCAGAAGGCAGGACAAAAAGCAATGGATGAAAACTAACCAAGGAGAGAAGTAACGTAGAACTAGGGAGAAATTTTCTAACAGTGAAAACAATTAATCAGTAGAACAACTTGCCTCCAAAAGTTGTGAATGCTCCAACACTGGAAGTTTTTAAAAGACTGGAGAGCCACTTGTCTGGAATGATGTAGAATATAGAGTAGAATAACAGAATTGGAAGGAACCCTGGAGGTCTTCTAGTCCAGGGGTCACCAACCTTTTGGACCTCAGGGACCACCAAACTCATAATTTTAAATCCCAGGGACCACTAACCAGTTCTGTGGGCATGGCCTAATTTGTGGGTGTGGCTTGGTAGTCATGTGACTGACTGGGCATGGCTTGTATGTAAATATTGTAAATATTTATATAAATATTGAATTTTTTATAAAATAAGAGCAACTTTTACCCAAATCAGGCAAAGTAGGCAGGCAGATTGAGTTGCTCACAGAATCATTCAGTGATCTATGTGTCATCGGCTAGCTCAGTCTGTCACATAAAATTTGGTTGCAAACAAATTCACAAAGTTAACTCACAACACACCATGTAAGTAAATAATTGAATTTTTTTTCTTTAAAAAAGAGCAACTTTTACCCAAAATCAGGCAAAGCAGGCAGGCAGATTGAGTTGCTCACAGAATCATTCAGTGATCTATCTATCTGCCATCGGCTACCTGAGTATGTCACATAAAATTTGCTTGCCATGAGTCTGCACTGAATAATCAAACCTTCAGTCCTAAGGGAGGTTCGGCTGTGCTTAAAATCAGAGCTGAAGATCTAAAGGTTAGCTAGAAAGCAAGAAATCCAACCATTTCCTGCTTCCTAGCTAATCTAAATCTCCCGGCACAGCAGAACAACTGATGGTCAGAAAAAGGAAAATTAGCAATTTATCAGGCAAGTTTGCTGGTTAAGGAGTGAGAGTGCGGGGAGGGTTCCCGCGATCCATGGGGGCGGCACAGCCTTGTGTTTCTGTGCAGCCTGGATTAATTGCTTTGAGGGTGTGCTCTGGGAGTGAGATTTCTCTGCGGCCCACCAAAATTTTCTTGCGGCCCATCGGTTGGCGACTACTGTTCTAGTCCACCCCCCTACTTAGGCAAGGAACCCGATACCATTTCAGACAAATGATTATCCAATCTCTTCTTAAAAACTTTGCAGTGTTGGAGCATTCACAACTTCTGGAAGCAAGTTATTCTACTGATTGTTCTGTCAGGAAATTTCTCCCTGGTTCTAGGTTGCTTCTCTCTTTGATTAGTTTCCACCCATTGCTTCTTGTCCTGCCCTATAAGGTCTCCTGTTTGTGCAGGGGGTTGGACTGGATAGAAGACCTCCGATATCCCGTCCAACTCTGTTATTCCAAAATACAGCATCGTGTGCAACTTGGGTATCTGTTACGTTGCAGTTTCCAGAACTGGCAAAAAAAAAAAAAAAAAGCAAAATTAAAGCAAAAAATCAAGGGAGGTATTTAAGCAATTCCATCCAGTCAATGCAGAAGCAGCTAACATTTCATGGGCCGGTCTGAAATACTCCTTCCTGCCTCCTGCTTTCTTCTCTATATCTACATGCCTTTCATTTCCATTGCTAGCCTCTACTTGGACTTTTTTTCCCCTCCCCCTCCAATCTTTCAACTCTGTAAGTTTATTTGCCTTTCTTGCACTTAACCGCCTTTGGCCTTTCCTGAAACTATTGTTTTTTTTGGTTTTTTTTTACTGCTTCAGCAACTCAATACGGATCAGTGCTTGCAAACTTCCTGCTCAAGAAGGCTGTGTGCTGACTTGTAGCACACCCCAGTACTGAAGGAGGCCGGAAGCAAATCAACTCGATGGATTTGAGTTTAAGAATGTCAGTGGCCCGAATGAGCAACTTTTTGCAAGAGGGTTGTGCAAGCTTGAAGATTTATCGACTGTCATCCTCCAGTAACACCGACTTACGACCACAATGGAGCCCGACATTTCTGTTGCTTAAGTGAGACATTTGTTAAGTGAATCTGCCCCATTTTACGCCAGTGGTTAACTGAATCACTGCAGTTAAGTTAGTCCTCCGGTGGTTAAGTGAATCTGGTCCCAAAAGAGGATTGCATGACTCCAGGGCACTGCAACCGTCATAAACATGAGTCAGTTTTGAAGTGCCTGAATTTCGATCAGGGGACCCTGGGGAATGCTGCAATGGTTGTGAAGTGTGAAAAACGGTTACAAGTCACTTTTTTCAGCATCGTGATTAACTTCGAACAGTCACTGAATGAGCTGTTGTAAGTCAAGCACTACCTGTACTCCTTGTTCTGAACAATCCCAAATGCCATTTGGTTGTAAGGTAATTTATGAAGAGAGAAGGAAGGAAACTTTAACAGGGATGTGTGGAAGCCTAGGCAAAAGGAGCTACAGGTAGTAACAACTACCATTGAGCACAGAATTTTGGTCATCAGTTGTGGATGTTAAGCGGGACATGTAAGCTGACTCAATTTTACTACAGTTAAGACTAATCATTAAGCAAATTACATGGCTAAGTGAACCATGTGGTTGCTAAGTGAACCTATTCTCCTTAAATGGGTGGTGGTAATTCTGCCGGACACTGGCAAAAAAGTCATAAATCATAGTGGCATAACCACAGAACGCTGCAACCAGTTGTGTACGTGAGCAAGCACCTAACATGCGATCACATGATCACAGGGGGAGAGTAAATTTTGAGAGATTCGTTGTAACTTTAACTGGGCATTAAGTAAGCACTTAAAACATATTTTAAGTCCAGAACTATGTTACAACATTCACAAGCAGCTCAGGGAAATGTCTCCCAGTCGCTCTCTCGGTCCAGCCCTCCTCACAGGGTTGTTGCGCTATGGAAAACAGGTGTATTAGGTATGTTGGCCACCTTGAGTTAGTTATAACAAAATAATGAAGGTAGGATTAAAAAAAAAACTTTGAAGAAGGTTCTTCAAGAAATCTCAAACTATCCATGTTTTCATGGTTGGTTAAAAACCAAACACACTGAGATGGGATGGGACAGGATGATGGATGGATGGATGGATGGAAGAAAGGAAACATCCAACTCTTTTAACTCCATGATCACATGGGTTGCTAAAGAAGCATTTGAGCAGGAGTGGGCTACTACCGGTTCAGGCGAACCGGATGCTAATTTTACATCTGGTTCATCAAACTGGTAGTTGCAATCCCTGGCTGGCCCTTGCAAGAGTCTCCATGCAGCACATTTTGGATCCCAGATAAGGGCATGGCCCATGGGAGGCTCCGGACGGCCAGAGACAGGCTCTTTTCTGGCCTCCAGAGCGCCTCTGAAGGGGGGGAAATGGGCCTCCTGGAGGCTCAAGCAAAGCCTTTGGAGTCCGGGGAGGGTGAAAATTGGGCCTCCTAGAAGTTCCGGAAACAGAGGGCATCCGGAACCTGGTGAGGCCGTTTTCACACTCCTGAAGGCTCGAGGAAAGCCTCCGGAGCCCGGGGGGAGGACGAAAATGCCCCTCTCCCCCACCATGATGCAGGAGGCTGACTGGGCCACCACGCCCATCATGGCCACACCCACCTAGCAACAGGACAGAGAACCAGTTATGAAATTTATTGAAGCCCAACCCTGATATTTGAGTGTTGTCCTAACCCAGTAGTTTGGAGAACCAATTCACAGGGGAAAAAATATTCATGAATTTTGAACGTTATGGGAGCATTTTTGCCATCCTCCTCCAACAATGCCTTTTTTGAATTCAAACAAAAAATGTATTTCCCGCCCCTTCCTTTGCCCCGGGAACAGCCCAATTGAAAGGAATGGCAGGGCAGATTAAGAGGCTGAGTAGGTGAAGACTTTAATCTCTGACATTCACCTTTCCAATCAATTTCCTCCTGCGGGGGGGGGGGAGGAGGAGGAGGAGGAGACAGAAACACAAGCAGGCAAGCTGCTTTCAAAAATAAAATTTAAAAAAATAGTTACAAGCAAAATGGAGTAGTCCTTGACTTACTACACTTTTGTTTAGTAACCGTTTGAAGTTACAATGGGCTTTTAAAAAGTGACATGACCATTTTTCACACTAATAACCACTGTGGCATCCTCATGGTCACGTTATTTACATTCAGATGCTTGGCAACTGACTCACATTTATGACACATGCAGTGACCCACAGAAACCTTCTGACAAACAAAGCCAATGGGGAAGCCAGATTCACTTAACAACCGTGTTACTAATTTAACAACCACAGTGATTAACTTATCAAATGTGGCAAGAAAAGTTGTAAAATGGGGCAAAACTCACTCAACAAATGTATTCTGACCTAGGCTTCCCCAACAGCACAAAGCCGACTCCTCATTCCGATAAACCCTCTGTCTTTCAAGATAGTTCACAATTACAGACCTTTATCAGGCTTGGAGAGGGGCCAGACCGATATTTTTCAGTTTCCACACTGTAGCGAACAATACTTGGCAAGAATACATGAACAGATCTTCACCCAAATGAATTGTCTCCCGCAAAACCCCATTCCCCTTTTGCTCCTCTTTTATTCTCTATAGGAGGAACCATTCACTGTCCACCTGTAGCTTTACTCCCAACAAGGACCCTTGTTCCTTAGCTGTTCCCTTCTTCTGGAAGCTCTGTGCACGCACACACTGTGAACAGGGTCCAGCTGTTCTTCTGCCTCACTGATGTCCAACTCTGAAGGCAGCTGATAACTGTCGGACGGCCCTGGCCCCATCTCTGCCTACGGCGCACAGCACTTGTCAGGGCCTTCCACAGATTCCAGGACTGGCCCAGGTTCCTCCCCAACCTCCTCACTGTCCGAATCTACTTCCACCTCCACTGGCACTGGCAGACCACAACAAAATGTCTCACTGTAATAACATAAATTTGGGGCTCAATTGTGGTCATACATTGAGGACAAAATGTTAGTAGGAGTTCATCTCTGCTACCGACAACACTTTTCCCCATGAAAGTAACAACACATGCAAGAAAAGTAATATAGCCTATCAAAAAAGATTACAATACACAGGAAGTGTTTTCTCCTCATGGCTGCATTTGGAAAGCCGTAGTTCCCATTTTCTAAAACTATTTGTGTGTCAGCACATCTTGCAAGAAATTGTTAAAATGAAACCAAAGGACGTGAAAAGAAAGATGCTTTAGGCTTAGCTAGATAAAGTTGCCGGGGGGGGGGGAGGGGGAGAGAGAGAGAGAGTCTCTTGTTCCCTATAGAGACATATAGAAGTAGCTGCTGCCTATCAAAATAAAAAGAACCTCAGATACAAATCCTGACGGATGTCTAAATCTTGTTCAGTTGTTCAACTCTATATAATGCTGATTTCATATCCTTTGAATGCAATCCCACAATTACAGGGAAAGACAGATCTGCTGATGAGCACAGAGTGGAAAGATGCACTAGGCTCCAGTTAATGTACCCAGGATGCTACATCCACAAATATGACAAATGAAAATAGAATCTATATTATGTGCACATCATACACAATGAGGTTTTAGGATGGCCTTTCGCGCACTGGTGCCTCCAACTTCAGATAGCTGGAGATAATGACAATTGTGATCCAACAGAACTGGAGGCGTTTCCCAGACCTTCATAGTCTGAACATGCGAAGACAAAATTGTCCCAAATTCAAATTTCGAACCAAACAGCACAGTCTTTCCAGAAGAGACTTAGTGGTATACCTGATCTCTGTTATTTTAAACCTGTGTTGTTACTCTTCAACTTATGACCACAATGAGTCACAATTTCAACTGCTAAACAAGGCATTTTAGTGAGTCACACCCAATTGAGGGCTGCATCAGGTCTGTGGTTGATTTCTCGGTGGGGTGGGGGGGCTGACTGGGGGGGCATGATCAGCTTGACATCACTCTCCAAATTGCTGGCATATTTCCTCTTCATGCTGGGTAGACCAGGCTGAAGCTACGCTGGCCTGATCTTTCTTTGCACTGGGTTGACCAGGCCAAAGCCACATCTTTTATGTTCCCATTGGATAGACCAGAACGGTCCTGTGGTCCGGAATCAACCACATTGCGGTCCACATCCAACCTGTGGTTTTTCGCTTTGAATCCCTGGCTTAGAGTATCCTGTAAAGCTCTGTGAAGAAGCATGCAAGTCTAAGGGCTAAGTACTATAAAAATCGTAATTCCCCACCACCATTGTTAAACAAATCACTGTAGTTGTTAATCGAAGCACCCAGTTATTAAACAAATCAGGCTTCCCCCTTGTGTTAGGAGGGTGCAAATGGTAATCACATGACCCCAGGATACTGCAACCTTAAGTATATGCCAGTTGCCACATAACCTCCATTTTGATCACATGACTATGGGGAACCTGTGACAGTCCTATTTGTTACTATTTTCATTACTGTTATAACTTCAGTAACTAAACAAATGATCGCAAGAACACCTCAACTTCTGCCTTGCATCTTTGCCAGAGTATCTTATCAATTAAAGCCTATTCTGCCTGAGAAATGTTTGTTATATTGTTTTGCAGATTCATCTTTTCATTCTAAGAAACCTTTTGTTTCACTGGTATGTTTTAGTTAGGCTGCTGAGGTAGCTGCACTCCTTGTAGAGTGAGCGGTTATCCCTTTAGGAACAGGAAGGGCCTGGGATAAGTAGGCCTTGGCTATGGTAGCTCTGATCCAACGCCCAACCGTGACCAATTCTTGGGACCTGTGAAAGGCCGAATTGATCTTAGGCAAGGTTCTCTGCCTCCTTGGTGGGGTATCGAGAGAAGAATCGCGGTGTTTGGGCGTTGAGCGGAGATGCAAATAGGTCCAGCAGTGGAAGACCGAATATCATTGAGGCCTCCTTGAATAGGGAAGGGTGCAGCCGCCATTCCGACTGGTCCAAGGTGGCCCTGCTCAACCAGTCTGCCTGGACGTTTGAGACGCCCGAAATGTGTTCTGCCGTGATAGATAAGAGGTTGGCCTCTGCCCAACAACAGAGCCGCTCGGCCTCCCTCATGAGTCAGATGGAATGAGTGACCCCTTGACAGTTGATGTGGGCCTTGGTTGTGGTGTTGTCTGTCAGGACTAGAACGTGCCGCCCTCGCACCTGGGATAGGAAGGAGCGTAATGCCAGGTAAACTGCGTGGAGCTCCAGCCAATTGATACTGCAGCGACGCTTGGTTGTGGACCAAATTCCTTGCGCTAAAAGTGACTGAGTGTGGGTCCCCCACCTGGAAAGGCTGGCATCTGTTGTGAGAGTGACCCTTTGGGGCTCCTTGAAAAGATGTCCCTTGTTGGTGGCGGGCCTGGTCCACCAGAGAAGGGAAGCGAGGACCTTTGGAGGAACCTTCACCACGGCGTTTGAATTGCTCCTTCCGGAGTGTTGATAAGGTAGCAGGAACCATTGGAGAGATCTGGAATGTAAACGAGCCCAGGGAACAATGGATATGCATGATATCAATTTGCCAAGTAACTTGGATAAATCCAGTAAAGAAGCTTTCCTTGCCCGCCTAATGACCTTGATCGATTTCTGGATGCTGCCAAACCTTTCGGAGGAAAGGAAGACCTTCTCCTCAACCGAGTCAATTACTGCACCTAAATGAGCTATTCGGGTGGAGGGGGTAAGCTGACTCTTTTCCCAGTTGACAAGCAGACCATGGGTCTGCAGCACCGAGAATGTAGTCTTTGTGTCCTCTTCAGATTGGTGCTGGGTGGGAGAGAGGATGAGGATATCATCCAGATAGCAATGTATACGGATGGGGAAATGTCTGAGGTGTGCCGCCAGAGCTGCCAGTACCTTAGTAAAGGTCCTCGGAGCCGAGGCTAGGCTAAATGGAAGGGCCACGTACTGAAAATGCTGGCCATTGTAGCAAAAACTCAGGTATTTAAAAAAGGAAGGATGAATGGGAATGTGAAGGTAAACCTCTGAAAGGTCAATGGAGGTGAGCCAGTCCCCTTTCCTAGTGCCCTGCAAGATTGACTGAAGTGTATGCATTTTGAATTTCCAGTGGACAAAGAAACGGTTGAGTCTCTTTAGGTCTAGAATGGGCCTCCAACCTCTGGAGTGTTTAGGAACTAGAAAGAGGGAGTAGAAACTTTGTCCTCACTGTGAGGACGGCACTGGCTGTATAGCTCTAATGTCAGAGAGGTGTTTGATAGCGGCTTCTACGAGTGTACGTTTGGAAGGGTCTCTGGACAAAGGAGAAACCATGAAATGATCTGGGGGGGGAGAACAAAACTGAAGAGAAAGGCTAATGTTACTGTGTCCCTGACCCAGGCATCAGAAGTGGACGATGCCCATTGGTCGGCAAAATATTTTAGCTGACCACCAACGGGGTAAGCAACCGAAGACCTATCTGGGGCGCCGAGAAGCCTTGCTCCCTGCTCCCCGGAAGAGTCTCCTGTAGCCAGCCCCCCTCCTACTCCTGTCCCCCGAATCACCCCAGTCCTGATAGACCAGCCGAAATGGGGGAGACCTCTGAAATCTTGGGGTAAAGAGTGTCTGGAAGGAGATCCGAAAGGATCCCTTATGAAAGGACTGGGGGATCTGGACTCTTGCCTGCAAAAAAGAGATGGGAGGAACTTCTTTTTATTTCGACTCTCCATCAACAATGGTTCCAGGGCTGGGCCAAATAATTTTCCCCCCGATATGGGGGCGGAGGCCAACTTAGTTTTATTTTTAATGTCGGCCTGCCAATGTTTAAGCCACAGCAAGCGGCGGGCTGTCACATGCAAGGAGATAGCCCGAGAGGAAAATTTACAGAATGAAAAGTGGCATTGGCCGCAAATTCCGCTGCTGCCGTTAACTTGGCAATGTCCTGCTAGGCCCTGGTGTTAGATGGGGGGACATGCTACTTCAACTGTCGAAGCCATCTGATGGATGAATGGGTGAAAAATGACGCCGCTGTGGCCGAGCGAACTGCCCAGGCATCAGCTTGGTGCGATCGTCGCCACACCATCTCGGCCCGCTTGTCCTCTGGCTTCAATGCTTCCAGAGCATCAGTGGGGTTAGAGGAAGATGCGAGGCGTACTATGGGGTCATCCACCTCAGGCGTATCTAGCATGGCAGCAAATTCCGGGTCGAGGTTAAAAAACCTCTTGTCTTGACTGGAAGGAACGGGGGGGGGGGGGGGGGGCTGATAAGGCCAACTGTCTCGTCACCAAGTCTGAGAAAATTGGTGGGGTAGGAATGACCTTAGCCTCAATGACTGGCTGCCTGAAAATAGAATCCTCTGGGACCCCAGAGGCTGCTGGAAGTGGGTCAGAATGCAGCTGAGAAGTTAGCCCCGATATGTTCTTAGCTTTAAATAGCAAAGACTTGAACATGTGAGGCTTGAACAGGCCTACAAAGGTGGGCTGGTCGGGAGATAAGCCCTCGTCCTCTGACATCTCTCCTTCCATTGGATCTAACTCGAAAGGGGCGTCAGAGTAGTGAAGAGACTCTCTCTCTAATCCTTCCCTGAAAGGTTCAAAGCCCACCTCTTCTTCCTCCTCCTCTTACTCCCTTTCTGGACAGGGAAACCCCCTTGGGGATGGTACCTGACCCTGGGGAGGTTCTGGCCTGGGGAGGGATCTTCCGGAGAGGGACTCCGCTTCCGGTGTCCTCGCTTGAAAACCAGGTCTGGAGAACTGTTGGATACCTTTGGCAATCCCTTGGCGAATGGCCAACTGCATCCATTCTCTGACACTATCTGGGATGATGTCTGTAGGTAGGCCCTCTGGGCATAACCCTGCAGTGGTCAGTGTAAATGTCGCTTCAGCCCGGGCTGCTGGGAGGCTCCGTGCGGGAGAACTGCGCCTAGAGAGAGAAGCTTGTTCTGGCAAAGGAAGAGGGTGAGTAGAAGTAGAGGGGGTGGGAGGAACTGGTGTTACCGACTGAGAGTCCCTATAACGTTTGTGAAACTCCCTTTCCAAAGCCTGTGCCGCCTTAGAGAATCCCTTTGAGAGGCTTTGGACATTTCCTCGGTCCGCTTGCGCAGATGGTGCGTCTTTGACTTAGCCTTCAAAGAAGGACCTCTGGGATTGTCATCTGCCATGATAAGGCCTGTATAAGACAATATGGCCTATAATGGCAGTTGGCACGCCTAAGCTTTCGGCCTAAAGTGGGCCAGATACCTTAACGTTGGGCCACGTCCCCCTTTTTTATAAAAAAATATTTTATTTTATTTTATTTTATTTTTTATTTATTTTATCATCTATTTTATTTATTTTATATTTTATATTATTTTATATTTTATATTTTATTTATTTTTGAACAAAAGAAGGTCAAAAAGGGCCTAACAAAACTGCAGAATAATAAAAAAAACAAAAAAATATACAAAGCCAATGGATCGAATGAACACTGAGGAAAAATATATATATATATATAAAATAAATATATATATAAATTGGCCTCCTGAGACAGCCTCCCAAACAACATGAGACGTAGGTGCCTCTCCTTCGCCTCTGAGTGAGCCGCAGTAACCAGCCAACAGATCTTTAACGGAACAACAGGGCACAGAGCCACAGTATCCCTTTAACAATAAGGAGAACTCCAAACAGGCCAACCGGTCCTGTTACAAGCCTCCTGGAACTTCGTAGCGAAAAGAAAGAAGGAAAAACAAAATGGCGGCCGGCCACGAGGCGCACTCAAAATGGCCACCGGAACCAGCGTGAAATGCAGAGGGAAGGAAAAAGCCCCTCGATAACAACAAAAGCTGCCGAAACAACAAGCAGGCAGAAAATGAGGGGTCTGAGAGAGGAAAACTTGCCCTCTCTTGCGTTCGTGGAGGGAAGGCGCAACGGAAGCGCTAATCACGTGCAAACACAAGCCGCTGTTAAAAAAACAGCACGGCTTAAAACGGCAGGCACCAGAGTGGGGGGGCCAAAAAGGCTCTAAACCCCCCAAACTGCCCCCGAGGGGCATAAACAACATCCCCTTCACTATCCCAAGACAATCCAAATGCGCAGGGATCAAGAAAAGGCAAGAAAAATCAAACCTGGTGTGAAATCAATAAAGAATCCTAGATCGGCCAAGGAGCAAACTGCTAAGCTGCCTGTCTCTGCGAGGCTGAGCTAAAACTGGGGAACGCTACGGTGGAGCCATGTGGAGGAGGCGGAGCGTTCCTCAATTATAGCTCAGCCTGCAAGAGTGAAGACTGGAGCACCTCCCACTCTGGATGCTCGCAACAGCTCTATGGAGAACATGGTGTGTGGGTGGGTGTTTGTGGGTGTATTCACATTCATATTCTCCAACAAACCAATGATCTGAAAACTGTGAAATTCAGCGCTCCACATTTTCAAAGTTTGATACTGCTATTGAAATTAAAACTTCATTTCTTTTACAATGTCAAGCATATATATTAATAACTTGGATCAACAATGCTTTTCTTTTTTTTCCAGAATGTATGAAATACAATGAAGGCATATGCCAGAGGCTTGATAATAGACCATACAAGGAAAATAAATACCATAAAAAGATTAGCCTCTAAGGCATTAGAGGATGAGTTTAAAGGACTCGAAAAAGAGCTACAGAAAATGCCACAGAGAAAGGACATTAAGCTAAAAATGGATATAACCAAACATAAAATGGGTTTAATAGAAAAAGAAAAATTAGCACAAAAAATTAGAGGTGCCAAACAGAACTATTTTGAAGATGCAAATAAACCAGGTAGATGGTTAGCATATAAATTGAGAAAGGAGAAAGAATCAAGGAAAATATTGCAATTAATAGATGATCAAGGCCAAGTTTGCTATGGTAGTAAAGAAAAGAAGGAAATTATTCGAGATTATTATGGGAAACTATACACACAAGAGAATATTGATGAGGAAAGAGTTAAACAGTATTTACAGAATGCTAATTTACCCCAGATACCTAAAGAGATTGAAACAATGTTAGAAAGCAATATAACAATGATGGAGTTAACTGAAGCACTTAAGAAACAAAATAATGGAAAGGCACCAGGCCCAGATGGACTTCTGGCAGAATTTTACCAAACTATACAAGAATCATTGAATTTTCCACTGCTAGAAGTTATGAAGTTATGTTAAAGAAGAGGATACCTAAATCATGGTCAGAAGCTTATATCACACTTATTCCAAAAGAGGAGACCGATCCATTACAGATCAAGAATTATAGACCTATCTCCCTACTAAACGCAGATTATAAAATCTTTTCTTCAATTCTGGCAGAAAGACTTAAAAAATATTCAAATAATTTTATCCATCCTGAACAATATGGATTTCTGCCATAGAGACAAATTAAAGACAATATGAGAGTAATCTTGGACACTTTGGAATACCACGAGGCACATCTTGAAAAACAAATGGCTTTGATATTTCTAGATGCACAGAAGGCATTTGATAATGTGAATTGGCGATTCATGTTATTACTGCTGGAACAGATGGGCTTTGCTAGAAAATGTATTCAAGCAATAGAAGCTATATATCATATAACGGCAAAGGTAATGATAGAGGGAGAACTGACAGAATCTATCGATATAAGAAAAGGAACAAGACAAGGGTGTCCACTATCACCTTTGTTGTTTAACTTTGGAAATGCTTTAGAAATGTTAAACAGAAATATTAGAGATGAAAATGATGTAAAAGGGACGAAAATTAAAATGGAAGAATTTAAGTTGCAAGCATTTGCAGATGATCTGGTTTTCATATTAGAAGACCCACTAGAAACAGCATCAAAATTGATAGAAAAGATAGAGATATATGGAAAGGTGGCTGGTTTGAAAATAAATAAAGAAAAGACAAAGATCTTGATAAAGAATATGCTATCAAGACAAAAGGAAGAACTGGCAGACCTGTTGAAAATTCAGGTCACGAATAAGATCAAGTACTTGGGGATATACTTGACAGCAAGATGCAGCACACTAAAAAAGAATAATTATATCAAACTTAAACAGCAGACAGCGCTAGATTTGGCGAAATGGGGAAATTTACGACTGTCATTAATAGGAAGAATGGGCGTTGGTCCTTACCTGACACGCCATTTCTCTGGAGCCGGGAGGATCATCCAGAGAGTGGGAGGTGCTTCAGTCTGCGTTGTTGAAGGCTGAGCTTAATTACTGAGGAATGCTCCTCCCTCCGTCACGTGGCTCCCTTGCATTCCCCAGTTTACGCGAAGACGAGAGTGAAGAGAAGATCGTGCTCTCATCTTACTATGCTTAGCAGTTCCTTGGCTGAAACAAGACCCCACCAGACAGTGAACTTAAAAGGGTGGGGCTGGATGATCCTCCCGGCTCCAGAGAAATGGCGTGTCAGGTAAGGACCAACGCCCATTCTCCTTAGAGCCGGTCGGATCATCCAGAGAGTGGGACATACCAAAGCTTGGCTGTCCTACGGGAGGGACTCCATCTGGTTCTGAAGTCCCTGCGGTTCCTTGAGGACTCGCTGGAGAACTCGTCTCCCAAACGAAGCCTCCGCCGAGGCAAATATGTCGATCTTATAATGCCTAATGAAGGAAGATGGGGAGGCCCAGGTGGCCGCCCGACAAATATCAGCAATTGGAGCCTGGGTGGCCCAAGCTGCCGAGGTGGCTGCACTCCTGGTGGAGTGTGCCGTTATGCCGCTGGGCACCGGCAGAGCCTGGGACAAGTAAGCTTTGGAAATAGTAGCTCTAATCCAGCGGCCGATGGTTGCCGGGGACACTTTGTGTCCTAAGGATTTTGGTTGAAAGGAAAGGAATAAGGATTCGGACTTCCTAAAGGGCTGGGTACGTTTAATGTAAATGCGGAGGGCCCGTCTTACGTCCAGGGTGTGCCAAAGCTTCTCCCTTTCCCGCTAGGGATTTGGGCAGAAGTTCGGAAGTGTGAGTTCCTGTGCCCTGTAGAAGGCTGAATTGACCTTAGGCAAGAAGGTAGGGTCCGGCCGTAGAACCACCCGGTCAGCATGGAAGATGCAAAGGTCTTTCCTCACCGACAAGGCGGCTATCTCCGATATTCGGCGAGCCGAAGTAATGGCCACCAGGAATATGACTTTGAAAGTTAGGAACTGGAGTGAGGATTCCCTGAGAGGCTCAAAGGGATGCTTCGTAAGGGACGTCAGGACCTTGTTGAGGTCCCAGGTAGGGTATCTGTGAACAGTTGGGGGACACAAGTTAGTTGCTCCTCTAAGGAATGCCCTAATGCGAGGGTGGAGGGAGAGGGTACCCAGATTGTTGCAAATAATCACAGTTGAAAGGGCTGCTACCTGACGCCTCAGGGTGTTCGGAGAAAAACCTTTCCTCAGACCCTCTTGGAGGAATTCCAAAACTTGAGCAATGGAGGGTGAAAGAGGGTTGATCTGGAAATTATGGCACCACTTGCAGAAGCTGTTCCAAGTGGCATTGTATATTCGGGTTCTTGAGGGCCGCCTTGCGGCTAAAATGGTATCAATAACCTGTTCAGAGAACTGCTCCTTCCTTAGACGTTCCCGCTCAACCTCCAAACGGCTAACTGGAGCCACTGATGGTCCGGGTGTTGGAGGGGTCCCTGGGAAAGGGATATCCTATGCAGGGGAATTTTCCAAGGTGGGGCCACCGATAGCGGAGGTCCGCAAACCATGGGCGCCTGGGCCAGTAGGGTGCCACTAAAATCAGCTCTGCTTTCTCGGAGATGAGCTTCTGGATGACCCTGGGAATCAGGGTCAACGGAGGGAATGCATATAGAAGCCCTGTGGGCCAGGGGCAGAGGAGGGCGTTGTGATTCTCGGCCCTGTGGGAAGGATACCTCGAGAAAAACCTGGGGAGTTGGGTGTTGAGCGGGGATGCGAAGAGGTCTACTGACGGGAGGCCGAACATCACGGTCACTTCCCTGAACAGTGACGGGTGAATGCGCCACTCGGGCTGGTCCACCGTGGTCCTGCTCAGCCAATCTGCTTGGGTGTTTGAGACCCCTGAGATGTGCTCGGCTTTGAGAGAGAGGAGATTGCGCTCCGCCCAACGGCAGAGGCGCTTGGCCTCTCTCATCAAACTTATGGACTGGGTGCCCCCTTGTCGGTTGATGTGAGCCTTGGCGGTGACGTTGTTCGTGAGTATCAGGACATGCCGTCCGCGTACGTGGGGAAGGAAGTTACGCAGGGCCAGGTGGATGGCACGAAGTTCTAACCAGTTTATATTGTGTGTGCGTTCTACCTGAGACCATTTTCCCTGTGTCAAGAGCGAGTGGATGTGAGCGCCCCATCCGGACATGCTGGCGTCTGTGGTGAGGATGAGGCGTTGGGGTTCCTTGAAGCAGTGTCCCCTGTTGATGGAGGGACTGGTCCACCAGAGGAGAGATGTGAGGACCCTTGAAGGCACCTTGACCGCGGCCTTTGAATTGCTTCTGCCGGTCCTTTGGAACAGGAGCAGAAACCACTATAGGGATCTAGTGTGTAAACGGGCCCAGGGAACAATGGAAATACATGAGACCATTTTACCGAGTAATTTAGACAATTCTAAAAGTGTTACCTTTCTTGATTGTCTGATATGTTTGACAGTCTCCTGGATGCTACGGAATCTCTCAGAGGAAAGGAAGACCTTTCCATGAACCGAGTCAATGACGGACCCCAAGTGGGTGATCCGTGTAGATGGTAACAGATGGCTCTTTTGCCAGTTTACTAGGAACCCATGATCTTGGAGGGCAGAAAGAGTAGCTCTGATATCCTTTTCTGCTTGGGGTCTGGAGTGAGACAGGATGAGGATGTCATCCAGGTAACAGTAGAGACGAACCGGGAGGTCCCTGAGGTGAGCCGCTAGGGCCGCGAGGACCTTAGTGAAGGTTCTCGGGGCAGAGGCCAATCCAAAGGGAAGTGCCACATATTGGAAGTGGTGATGATTGTAGCAGAACCTGAGGAATTTGGAATGGGAGGGCCGGACTGGGATGTGAAGATACGCCTCTGAAAAGTCTATGGAGGATAGCCAGTCCCCCTGCCTGATGCCTGGTAGAATGGATTGTAGGTTGTGCATCTTAAACCTGCGGTAGGTCAGGTAATGGTTAAGGCGTTTCAGGTCTAGAATAGACCTCCATCCCCCTGAAGATTTGGGGACCATGAAGAGGCGAGAGTAAAACCCCTGCCTCCGCTGGGATGGTGGTACAGGTTGTATGGCCTGTATGGAGAGGAGATGGCGGATAGCTGAATCCATTAGGTTGCGTTTGGTGAGATCCTTGGAGGGGGGGTGCCATAAAAAATTCAGGGGGGGGCGCTGAAATTCAAGCGCGAGGCCCAGTCTGATGGTCTCCCTGACCCAGGCATCGGAGGTGGAAGAGTCCCACCGGTCGGCAAAATGCTTGAGGCGCCCACCGATGGGGAGGGGTGGACGGGGTCTATCTGTTGCGCCGGAAGGGCTTCCCTTCTGAACCCCTGAAGGGGCGCCTGTAGCTGCCGCCCCTCCTGCTCCTGTCACCCGGATCGGCTCGATCCTGGGGCTGGAAAGGCCAGAAGGAGGGGGGTCTCGGGTACCTGGGCGGGAAAGGGAACTGGTAGAAAGGTCGTGAGGAACCTCTCCGAAAGGGCTGTGCTCTTGAGTCTAACCTACGGAAAAGGGGGGGGGAGAAATTTTTTCTTGCTTCTGGTTTCTGATAGAAATGGCTCCAGGACTGTGCCGAATAATTTGTCTCCTTTTATGGGGGCGGTGGCCAGCTTAACCTTGTTTTTTACGTCCGCCTGCCAGTGCTTGAGCCAGAGCAGGCGGCGAGCTGTAACATGAGAGGATATTGCTCGGGCAGAGAACTTAACCGTGTGGTATATGGCGTCGGCCGAGAATTCGGCCGCAGCCGTCAATTTTGCTATGTCCTGGTGTGCCCTTGTGTTAGAGGGGGGGACATGCTGCCTCAGTTGACGGAGCCACCGGATCGAAGACCTGGTGAAGAAAGAAGCGGCAGTGGCCGATCTAATGGCCCAGGTGTCCGCTTGGTGAGCCCTACGTAAAGCAAGCTTGGACCTCTTGTCCTCGGGCTTCAGGACCTCCAGGGGATCACTGGGGGAGGACAAGGATGCCAAATCAACGATGGGTTCATCTACCTTGGGAGTGTTGAGCAGGTTGCAGAAGCTCGACTCAAGGTTAAAGAACCTCCTGTCCTGGCTGGATGGGGCAGGTGGGGCCCTTGTGGAGTCTAACTGGTTTGAGACTAAGTCATGAAAAATGGGCAGGACCGGGATCACCTCCGCCTCCACCACAGGCTGCCTAAAGATGGCATCCTCCTGTCCCTCTGCTGGGGAAGGGAGAGCCGAGGAGGACTGTACAGACAGGCCAGAAATGTTCCTGGCCTTAAATAGGAGTGATTTGAACATGTGCGGCTTGAACAGACCCACAAAGGTGGGTTGATCCGGGGTGAGGCCCTCATCCACGGACATGTCCCCCTACATAGGGTCTATCTCCGATAGGGGCTCCCCGATGCGTAGACCCCCATTCCAATTCCTCCTCCTCTCCGAACCGATCTAGGTCCTCCATGGCCTCCTCCAGATCCCTTTCCGGGAGAGGACTGCCCTCCTGTAAAGGTACCTGACCAAAAGTTGGGTCCGATCTAGGCGACGACCTGACTGATGGCGAGTCATGTTCGGGCGCCATCGAGGGAGGACCAGAGCTGGACATCTGTTGCAGACCCTCTGCAATCCCCTGGCGAATAGCCTGTTCCATCCATGCCTGCATGTGCGCAGGGATCTCAACTGTGGCGACCTCCTCATGGCGCAGACCAGCGGCCTTGGGCGTAAATGTTGCTTCTGGCGTCCACCTGGTCGTTGGTCCAGGAACCTGGTGTCCCTGGGATGGGCTGCGCCAGAAGAGGGAAGAGCAATCTGGAGGAGGGGGGGTGTCTGGAGGTAGAGGGAGCAGAGGGTGGGGGGGCTGGAAATACCGGTTGTATCTCTCTAGATCGTCTGTCAAATTCTTTCTCCAGTGCCCTATGACGTCTTAGAGCGTCCCTCTGAGAAGCTTTGGAAGTTTCTTTAGGGGCTTCCTTAGCCTGTTTGCGCAGGTGGTAGGATTTAGATTTGGCCTTCAAAGAAAGGCCTTTAGCGGAATTGTCATCTGCCATTGTAGAGGAAAGGACTGTAATACAAATGTAAGGGCGGTTGGCTCGCCAAGGGTTCGACCTACAACAAAGGCCGGGTGTCCTTTCGCTGGCCCGCACCTCCTTTTGGAATTTTAAATGTATATAAACTAATATGATTATTAATACCTTTATCCCTAAGCGTACAATCAAGATATATAAGCCAACCAGTGTTGGCAACGTGAAATAGCCAAATATTGATAAGATGTAATATATGGATCTTTGGTTATTCGGGTTTTCTCCCGCGTAAGATTGGAAGTATCTAGGCAACGTTTCGATGAAGTCTCATTCATCATCTTCAGGCTTGGTCTTCAGCTCTGTGCTTCTCAGAGTGAGGTAATATATATATATATATATATATATATATATATATATATATATATATATATATATATGCAAATACGTACATCTATCTATCTATCTATCTATCTATCTATCTATCTATCTATCTATCTATCTATCTATCTATCTATATGTTTTCTGAGGTTCTCGCGGGTATTTGTATGTGGATCTTTGGTTATTCGGGTTTTCTCCCGTGTAAGATTGGAAGTATCTAGGCAACGTTTCGATGAAGTCTCATTCATCATCTTCAGGCTTGGTCTTCAGCTCTGTGCTTCTCAGAGTGATGTGAGCTTGAGAAGCACAGAGCTGAAGACCAAGCCTGAAGATGATGAATGAGACTTCATCGAAACGTTACCTAGATACTTCCAATCTTACGCGGGAGAAAACCCGAACAACCAAAGATCCACATACAAATACCCGCGAGAACCTCAGAAAACAAATATATATATATATATATATATATATATATATATATATATATATATATATATATATATATATATGGATATATATATTTAGATATATATATATATATATATATATGTCTGGCATTCAGCTTTGTTCGGGTATTTTCCCACATCATAGTAGTGGTGCTTTTAAAGTTGTAGCAACGTTTCAGCAGAATATACATACATACATACATACATATATATATATATATATATATATATATATATATATATATATGTATGTATATACGTACGTACATACATATATACACACACACACACACATATATATATATGTAATTGTGTATTTAATATATTTAGATATATTTATAATATTTAATCCAAGGTCTGGTTGGAGCTCCCAGGAAGGAGTGACCCCAGGAATTGCTGTTAAGATTGCCAATGTGCCAAATAAAACGCCTGAGGCTGGAGTGAGGCCTCTGGCAGCTGGAGCTCCCAGGCAACAACCGGGAGGGATAGGCTGCTATTTCCTGCCCTGAGCATGCTGCAGAAAGCCAACAAGTTTACCAATTTCCCTAAATCTCTGATAGCTCTCACAGGCTGGAAGGCCTATAATTAGAGCTAGTCCCTTCGCAGCTCAATGAGGCCTCTAAAAGCAGCACCCGACACGCGGTGGCTCCCTTACTCACGGGCTGCTCAGGGCCAAATTCAGCCTCTCCGGCACGTCTAGGGACCAAGAGAGGCAGCCAGGTGATTTTCGCCCCTTCCTGGGGCGATCGGCATTTACGGTGGGGGGGAACACCAGCTGCGCTATTACAGCGCGATCAAATAAAGCCGTACGAGTGCGGTGTAGAAAAGCGGCAGGAAGAGGATCGAATTGGGGGGGGGATTGGCGCCAGAGCGCGGAAGCCGCCCGCTGTGCAGCCCCCCCGGGGGCGAAGAAACGCGCTCCCCTGTTAAATCACTAACCCAATGCGCTTAGAGGCTAAGGAGAACCGGGGCAATGATAATCAAACCTGATGAATAAAGAGCTCTTGAATCAGCCAAGGAGTGGTGAAGTACACAGCCTACTCTCACGAAGGCTGAGCGTAAACTGGGGAATGCAAGGGAGCCACGTGACGGAGGGAGGAGCATTCCTCAGTAATTAAGCTCAGCCTTCAACAACGCAGACAGCACCTCCCACTCTCTGGATGATCCGACCGGCTCTCAGGAGAATATCAATAATCAAGAAGTTAAACAACTTTTATTGTGAATTGCACAAGTCACTTAAGTATGCTACTTGAGACTGGCTACTTTTAAAATCATTTAACTCTGGAGCAATTAAGAGCCTTCTAAGTATTCGAATAAAAAAGGCTTCTGTGATTAAGTGAAGCAATGATCCAAACATGAAATCAGGTCTGTTTAGGCCACAACTGCTTAAAGAATTCCTTTCTCTGAGATTCAGTTTCACACTCTTCTCCTGGTGCCATTGTCAGGTTCCAAGTAATGCAACTATTATAAAATGAACTCTGAGGCATTTCAATTCCTCAAAGAACAAATTTATTTGGATACACCATATTGGCATAACTGATGAAAGCCAGTACTGAAAGTTTCCCGGCTTTCCATGTCACTATAACTATAATTTCACAACAATGCCACATTATTCAACCAAGATATGAAACGGTCTCCTGGCAATTTCACTCCTTCTTCCTCTGTCTGAGCAGCCATAAGAATATAGCTGACTCATCGTCCAACTATGTTGTTTTGGCTGGAACTGCATCCAGCACAGCTCTCCCACCTTCCAGTCTCAAGTGTGAAAAACTGAATTCATATGAATCCACTACCTAACCAAATTCAGGCTTGACAAGCTGCCCCCCTCTCAACTGGAGGAACATCCCTGCAAGAATCAAGCACGGACCTAATTACCATTGCCACTAGCCTCCCCTTCCCTCACTGGGAGGACCCTTAGGCTTCTGAGGATACTCGTCATGGAACCATCTTATCAATCTATCTGCATTCACCTTCCAACTTTTCACCCAGGTAGCTGCAGATAATGTATTATAATATATTAAATATTCCAATTGTCCCCTTTGTACCCATCCATAATTCTTTTTATTTCATAACGAGCCTTATCCTCAATCATCACGGGCTTGGTTTGTGAACTCACTACCGGTTTCAACAGACTGCTGTGGAATATTGGGTGTATCTTTCCCAGTAACCGGGACAATTGAAGCTGTACTGTGACAGGGTTAATCACCTTCATGATAGGGAATGACCCCATAAACTTAGAACAAAGCTTTTTCATTGCTAACTTTAACCTCAGATATTTTGTGGACAATGTTCCCTAGTTTGGGTAATGAAACTCTGCAAGAAAATAACCAAGCACAGGGAGCACCAAGGACCCATCAGAGCTGGTCAACTCGCTGCTTTGGAAAACAAGGGACTTTTGCATGTGTTTTAACATGTGCTGCTGGCAGGGAAGCCATTAAGAGTCAACCTTGCCCTGTTCTTCAGAAGGACATCATCCATCAACAGAGGTATGCAACAGTTATACAAATCAACGCAACACTAAGATTTATAGGCCCCATGGGGGAAGCAAGATGAAGAACTTCAAGCAGAAATCTCATAAGATGAAGAAAGTATGAGCAGGTAAAACAGCAGGTTGAGCGTTATTATTTTTCATACTACTTTAATTCTAAAATCACCTTGAGCTCACTGAATCAATATTGGAACACAGCTAGGCAATACACAACATCATTTTTCTTCTAATCCTGACAAAACATCTTTTTTTTTCAGGTATTTCGGAAAGCTTTACTTGCCAAGGTAGGAAGAACAGGCCCCCAAATACAATATTTACCTTTGTTTATTACAGTGGCTTTTATACTGTGGAAGTTAACAATTAGAATTATTGAAAGTATTCTGTTTAAACCTTTCCAGATCTGAATAGCAACAAAAGGCCACCGATTTGGAAGAACATTATGAGGAATACAGCTATCACAGCCTCAGGGAGGATGAGAGATTGTTTTTGCTCTGGTATTCACATTATTGTTTTTATCATTATATTGTGAATTCCACCACTTACCGCAGCTGAATTTCAATCCTAATCACTGACCCACAACCATGTAGACACAAACGAAAGAAAACTTCTCTTTGCAGAAGGATGTGCCCTGCCTTTTAAAATGGAGGCACGTGCATGAAATTAATAAAAGGGTTATGTTCCTTAGTAAAATTTCAGGTTAGTTGACTTACTATTGCAATAAAGACCAGAATTTCCTTATTAAGCAAGGATGGTTGTTAAGTGAGATATCCCCCCAAATTTTATAAACTTTTTTTTAACTGTGGTTGTTAGACGAATCAACTGTGGTTGTTAGGCGAATCATCTGGGCATTAAGCAAATATGGCTTTCCCCAATGACTTTGCTTGCCAAAAGCTGGGCTGGGAACCAGTGGTGGGATTCAAAAATTTTTACCACCAGTTCTTTGGGTGTGGCTTGGTGGGCGTGGCTTGGGTTGGTGGACGTGGCTTGGTGGGCCTTACGGGGAATGACACTGCAAAATTCCCATTCCCTCCCCACCTCTCACTAACCTACTTTCCAGCTTTGTTCTCCTGTGCAGGGCAACAAAAGAAGACCCAGGCAATCAGCTGGGACTCAGGAGGCAGAGAATAGATGCAGGCGGGGCCAGTCAGAGGTGGAATTTGCCGGTTCTCCGAACTACTCAACATTTCCGCTACTGATTTTCCAGAACTGGTCAGAACCTGCTGCATACCATCTCTGCTGGGAAGGCCCTAAAAGGAGACCACATGGTCCCAGACTACTAGAGATGCTGCGCTGGATGTAAGCCTGAGGACTGAGGGCATTGCAAGTCACACACCGTATTTAAGTATGGTTATAAGTCAAGGAGGTTGTAAGTAGTACAATGCAAACAGATGAAAAATGGTAAAGTTCTGCACATGAACAAATTCTTTCTGGAGAGGCTGCCTGGGCCAGGAGGTCCAAACTCAAGAACTGATATCACCTCTTGAGTCGCTGTTTACTCAAACTATCTCCATACCCCACATGGGTCAAGGATAGAGAGCATTTCACAATAACGATGAAGGATACAGTAGATGCAAACCTAGCACAGGGAGTCCTCGACTTACAAGCGTTCCTTTGGTGACCATTCGAAGTTACAACTTCATTGGAAAAAGTGACTGCTCTTTCAAACCCCTTTCCCCCATTTTTTCAAACTTACAACCACGGCAGCATCCCCGTGGTCATGTGATCAAAATCCAGAAGCTTGGCAACTGACTCGTATTTATGACGGTTGCAGTGTCCCGGGGGTCATGTGATCATCTTTTGCAACTTTCTGACAAACAAAGTCAATGGGGAAGCCAGAGACACTTAATAACTGTTAGTACCTTCTTCAACTCATAAAATATTTCGATGGTCTTTTTAAAGAGAGGGGGGCCTCGAGACTCATGATTTAATTGGAGTAACTGCCGGAATCCTGACAACCTTAACTGTAGTGATTCACTTAATAGCTGTGGCAAGAGAGGTCATAAAATGGAGCAAAATCCAGTTAACGAATGTTTCACTTAGCAACATAATTTTTGGGCTCAATTGGGAGGGTCATAAGTCAAGGACAACCTGTATTCCAATTAACACACTATGCTTGACAATTTTTTCCTTTCCAACTCATCTCTTACATATTCACCATCCAGGCTGTAACTTTCAGCTTCCACTGACCCAGTGAAACATCTCCTATCTCTCACCTCCTTTCTCTCTTTTCCCGGCTGTATTTTTCTCTTGCTCCTTCATCCAGAAACACCTATTTACCCCTAACTGTTAAAGGAAATGTACGTTTAACCTTGTGTTGGAAGACTAATTCGCTGTCCCCATTCTGCCTTAACTAGCCTGACAACATTCCTGGAGCTGGAACATTACATCACTATTCAAAGACAAAAGAAACAAAAGTCAATCCTGAAAGTCAAAGAAATGGAAAATGCACTTTTTTTAATAACCTGGTGCCTTTGAGATGCATTGAAACACCAATTCCTGAAGCTGCTCTAAACACAAAGAATGGTTGTCAGGCTGTTGTAAAGACTTGTATTATCTCCATCTTGTTTAGTCCACAATAAAAGCCCAAACCTCCAGTGTTTTCTTACTACGAGGAATATGGGGTATGATTTCAACTTCAAGTGACTTTAATACTGAATCTAGCAACTGCACTTTTAGAAAGTAGTGTTTTGAAAAGAAAATGATCAGGCTCGCTTCTCCAGTCAGGAGAATGGATGCAAAAAGGGAGCAAATGAGGACATGAAGGTAGGGAAGGAAGTCTCATTTCACAGAGTTTAGAAGCTAAGTGGCATTCAGCAATCGGTTCTGGGACAGCTGACCAAACCATCTGGTGAGTGGATGGGGTTTTTATGTGATTTTAGGTTCCTTGTGAAATGTACAGGTAAGACCTTAACTTACAATGGTTCACTGAGTGACCGTTTATAAAGTCACAACAGCCCTGAAAAAGTGACTTATGGCTGTTCTTCACATTTACGACCATTGTAGCATGGCTATGATCATGTGATCAAAATTCAGGTGCTTGGCAACTGGCTCCTTTTTATAACCTTTGCGGTGTTCCAAGGTCATGTGAGCACTAAATGAACTGCTGTAAGTCAAGGACTACTTGTATACCGCTTCATAGGTACTTTACAGGCCTCTCTAAGCAGTTTATAGAGGTCAGCATATTACCCCCAACAATCTAGGTCCTCATTTTACTGACGTCAGAAGAATGAAAGCCAGCCTTGAGGATCAAACTCTAAGCTGTGGGCAGAGTTGGCCTGCAAATACTGCATTCTAAACACTCCCCACCAGGGCTCCGGTGTTCAAAGCATTCTGCCTAGATCGGTGTAAGTTTGTCTGTATAAAATAATTAGGCCTTGGGCAGTTTTTTGGCCCATTTCCAAGAGAAACAACTATTGTCGTATTATGAATGACAAGTCCCCACCCATTATTATTCTTGCCTACGATCTTTTCAATTGTGAAACAGCTGTTGGAATGACCAATCTGTTTGTATCAATTACTCGCTATAAAGACGGCTAATGTGGGAAGTGCTCTATGCTAACTTTGCAATATATGCAGATAACTATGTTTCTTGATGCCAAAAGATAAAACACAAAATGCAAATTGAAAAAAAAAACAAGATCAAAGGATAACAAAAACTATAAACAAGACAGGAACAAAAAATTAACAACCCTGTTTATAAAACAAATAAAAAAAGTGTATGTAACAAATATACAAGACTAAATGTCCAGTCTGGCTGAATGTTGATAAATATAATTAAAACAAGTCTAATAGATTCACCCTCTTGCTCAACGGGTTCTACAAATAAAGGTAGTCCTCAACTTACAACAGTTCATTTAGTGACCGTTCTAAGTTACAACATTGAAAAAGTAACCATTTTTCCCTTACGACCATTGGAGCATCCCCATGGTCACATGATCAAAATCCAGATGCTTGGTAACTGGTTCAGTTGCAGTGTCTCTGGGTGATGTGATCCCTTTTTTGCGAGCTTCTGAAGAGCAAAGTCAATGGGGACATCAGATTCATTTAACAACCATGTTACTAACTTAACAAACACAGCAATTCACTTAGCAACTGTGGCAAGAAAAGTCATAAAGTGGGGCAAAAATCTTCCAGCTGTTGTTAGCTAAACAGAAATTTTGGGCTCAATTGTGGTAAATTTTCCCATCTATACTTACAACATTAGCATTTTAAATTGCAATCTCTTAACAAATATCCTAAATATAAAATTCTAATGCCTAATAATCAAATCTACCCAATCTCTGTTCACTGTAAAAAGCTGTTAACTGGTGATCCAAAAAGTTAAAGCTAATCTTCAAAACCCTCTGTTAACTCTTGAATTTAACAGCCTCCAATCTCTGATAAACATCAACTAAAAAAATACTCCTTTGGTCTTTTTAACTGCCAGAAAAAAGGAGTGGGGGAAAACAAGGCATTCTTGAAATGTCTAGATAATCACCTCGGCAGCCCAAAGTTGTCAGGTTATTCGAGAAGCATGATGGATGACTCTTGGAGGTGGATGTGTCTCATTGGAGAAGTCATATCCAGGGGGTGGGGGGAAGACCAGGGTCAAGGGGGAAATGTATGATGTAATTTAGTATTGGCTGTACCCAGCCACACGCCAACATGGCAACCTCTAATAAAGTAATTTTCTTTTCTCTGAGATGCAGCTAGACAACTTCTGATTTGAATGAGGGTGGATTTGTTGGAGCTCTGACAGCCAGCCAAGACTGACAATAAACTTGTCCAAACCACTGTCTCTTAAACATGCGGGCAATTTTAATGTTTATATGCAACAGGTGGCAAGCAACATACTGCAACCCTTAGGAATCTCAAAGCGACAAGCATGCATAACACGAAACTCCCAATTTTCACACCGCTACCGTGTTTCTCATATAAGAAGGCTGGGTCTTATTTATTTATTTTTTTTTTTTGAGCCCTGAAAAAATGGCTAGGCTGTCTTTTCGGGGGTGACTTAATTCCCCCCCTTGCATCTTTGGGTGGGTGCGCAGCGATGGCTTGGATGTTGACCTCGGCGTTGGTGGGGCACTTCGTATCGGGGTCAATGCAGGCAGCACCATATCTGGGTGTGCAACAAAAGTACTTCCTAATGGCAAGCCCCCCATTTCACATGTTTTAATATAAGCCTTAATTTGGGGAGAGGGGCTTAATTTCATTTCATGCCTATAAAACATGCTGGGACTTCCTATTGGGGGACGCTGTATTGTTGGAGAAACAGGGTACATACTTTTTACAGCTATATCAGGAACACACACTTTCTACCTAAGGAAAGGCTCTTTGAAAACCTGTTTTGTAGACATGTCAATCAGGTACTGCAAAGCCTCTGTGGTTACAGATCGGCTTCTAGAAAATCCACAGACATAATTGGGTTACTCAGTATGTTAAAAGAGCATTCCTTATTCTGAGCATGATCATTCTCGTGATTTTTATAGTCTTTATTCACATGGGAAATCAATGAAATCCAGCAATGAAACATGGAATGATATTTGAATGCATGGTCTACTGTATGTAGTTCTTTATTTGCACTAAGATTTTTATATTCAGCAACAGGCAAATATAAATTTTTAAAAACTGAAAACAAGGAAATCATGGCTATATGTTTTTACTTTCAAAGAGGTAGCTGCTATGATGGAGCAATCCCCGCTTGTTCCATCACTCCCTTTATCAAGGGGAACAATATCTGTTAGTTCTTTCCAAAAAGAGCTTGGGAATATAACGTTGGTTCTAGTGGTTTGGTGTTCCGATTTGTTTAAAATCTCTGCCGCAGACGGGTTATTGAATCAACTTTTTCTACTGTGAAATCATTAAAATATTTTCCTTTAAAAAAAATACTGGAAAAACATGTTGGTAATTTACCAATACTTGCAGCTGTCTTAGCTCAGAAGTGAAATCAAATACCCTAATAATAAATAACAGCAAAACTATAGCCATTTCCAGCTTCTCCCCTTTAATTCTATGACTCAATAGCAAACACAGAATTGGCATTATACAATTCGAAGCAAGGAACCGCTGTAAGTCGAGGACTACCTGAGTTTAGATTGACTAATCATTTTTCAGTAATTTTTTATAGAGGAAAATATTTTAACGATTGCACATAAAAAAAAAAGATTCAATAACTTGCCAGCTGCAGAAATTTTAGTGCTCATTTAATGACCATTCGAAATTACAAAAGACTAAAAAAATTATGATCATTTTTCACACTTATGACTGCTGCAGCATCCCCCACGGTCATGTGATTTACATTTGGATGCCTGACAACTGGTTCAAATTTATGACAGAGTCATCTGACCATTTTTGCAGCCTCCTGACAAGCAAAGTCAATGGGGAAGCCAGATTCACTTAACAACCATGTTACTAAATTAACCAAGGCAGTAATTCACTTAACAAGCATGGTGAGAAAATTCGTACAATAGGACAAAACTCACTCCACACATTTCTCACTTAGCAATATAAATTATGGGCTCAATGGTGTCATAAGTCGAGGGCTAGCTGTATTACATAAAACAGGATGCTCATCAGAATTTTGTTTCCCCCAAAATAAGACCCAGTCTTATATATTTTTGCCACCCAAAAAAGGTTCCAGGCCTTATTTTCGGGGGAAGTCATCCACTGACTCACCTCATTTGTGCACATAGCCCCACCGGCCTTTTTGCTGCCAGAGGCCTTCAGGAACTTCAGGAAATGGGCCAGCAAGCCAGGCATCAGGGTGTGTGAGGCCTGGCTGCAACTGTCCAAAAGTAGGGTAGCTCCACCACCCCCATCCCAAACCTAGCTTAATTTTTACCCTTGTACTTCATCCCACCCCATGCATCCATGACTGGGTGGGGTCTTAATCAGGGCTTATTTTGGGATAGGACTTATATTGGGTGCACATGTAAGAATCAACTTAGGGTTTATTTTTGGGATGGGTCTTTTTTTTCGGAGAAACATGGTAGAATACAGATTAAATTAACATAATACACCCACTCAGGACTCAGATGCAAGTTCACGCTTAGTTCAACCTTCAGAATAATTTCCATTTATGGAGTGCTGGGCAGAGCTACAGCACAAGGTTTTCCCCCATTGTGTGTTTTCAATTCTTTTCTGGTAAACATCTATATTCCCACAATGCCACATCATTCCATGTTCTGTATTAACATCTGCTGCTCATAATAATAATAGGTATTACAAGCCTAAACTTGGGACGTTGCCTGAGATGGCAAACATCAACAGCTGCCCACAGCAACATGCGTCATTTGGCCTCCAGATGAGTTACAGCTATTAGGCACAATGTGGTTATTTTGAGCTTCTGACATCCACTGTTTTTCATCCTGGACCTGTTGCGGTCAAAAGAAGAAGCCCAGAATGCAGTCCTCAACTTAAGACTGTAATGGAACCTCATAAGTCACAATGTTTGCAGAATAGATTGGTCACATCATTAACTCAATCTTAGGATTTTTGCTGCAATCATTAAGCCAACTTGGCAGGTGTAAAGTGGCCACCATGGCCATTAAGGGAACTTATGGATTGTTACAGGTGCAGTCTTGCCAAAAACTGAAAGTAATTGCTCATTTTCATCAAAACTATTGTAAACACAATTGTGTGACACCCATAACAGGTGTAAATGCAGCCCGATTAACGTGCACCTGAAATTTGGTCATTGAGGGGTGCAGGCTGTCATAACTTTGAATCTGAGTCGTAAGTAACTCCAAAATAGGTTTGCCGTAACTTTGAATGGTTGATAATCAGCCAGTAAGTCAAGAACTGCTAGAACACCTGAGGATGAAGCAATCTCTTAGAAGTGGTACTATCATTTCAATTCTGCTTAACACTTATGGGAAAGCCTAATAAAGGCTTGCTACTTTAAAAAAAAGAAGTAGCTGGTAAAAATATATAATGCAGTGGCTCAATTGCTTTAAGATTCACAGGTAGTTATTCTCACAAAAACTCAACTAAGCAGCAAAGGAAATTTTTTCAGGGACATCATTTCATGGCTATGTTGACTGGGTCTCCATGATCAAAGCAATCCAGCTGTCCAAAGATCCGCAGCACATGTAGTCTTCCACTTTCAACCATTCGTTTAGCAACCTAAGTTACAATAGCACCGAAGTGACTTTTGTTGCATCATCTCCATGGTTGGCCAAAATTCAGAGGCTTGGCAACTGGCATGTACTTATGACAGTTGCAGTGCCCTGGGGTCATCTCATCTGATCTTCTTTTGTGATTTTCTGTCAAGCAGAAAGTACTGTGATGACCTGGGGCATGGCACAAAAGCAACACAGTAAAATAAGCAATAAGAGTCCCTTTATTATCTCCAACTTTGTCCCCAATGTCCAGGTTACCTTTGGCTGGAGAAAAACTCTCCCAGGAACAGCCTTTAACTGCAGAAAATTCAGTCCAAAACAAGGTACATACAAACTAACAAAAAATCCAAACAAACCAAGCTGAAGTAATTAGCTTGACAGGGCAGGAGCAGGTATTTCAGACTTGAAAGCATGGCAAAACTCACACAGTTGGGAAGATGCCAGGAACACTGATAAGCCATGACAAGAGAAATTCATGTTTGCTCCCAACAGCTTGCTGCACATGCAGCTTCCTTTTTTATACACTGTGTTCCCAGCTGCAGCTAATGAAGGGAATCAGGGCCCTTTTCTCCCCCATAAGCCACGCAACTCATGTTGTTCCCTTCTCTATTCCTCCCTACATGCCCCAGGATGAAGAGGCCTGGGTCTTACTCTGAATTCCCTCTTCCTTGCTCTAACTCTCCCCTGCTCTGCCAGCCAGACTTTGCCCTTTCCCAGGTTCTTCCATGGCTAATGGAGCCACACTCCCACTCCCTGTCAGCTGTTCGGCTTCCTCCTTAGATTCAGATCATAAGTGATAAGTCGAGGACTACCTATATTCTGAAAATGGCTACTATAGTGGATAGGCAAAATACTACCAGCAGCCTTATAACCATTGTCAAGCTGCCTACTCAGGGACTTCCACAAAGAAGAGGGAGTCAAGCTATTCTCCAAAGCACCTGAAGGCAGGACAAGACGCAATGGGTGGAAACTGATCAAGGAGAGAAACAACTTAGAACTAAGGAGAAATTTCCTGACAGTTAGAACAATTAATCAGTGGAACAACTTGCCTCCAGAAGTTGTGAATTCTCCAACACTGGAAGTTTTTTTTTTTTTTTTTTTTTTTTAAATATGTTGGTTAACCATTTGTCTAAAGTAGTGTAGGGTTTCCTGTCTAAGCAAGGGCTTGGACTAGAAGACCTCCAAGGTCCCTTCCAACTCTGTTATTCTATTCTATTCTACCTCCATATGAAATAGATCATCTTAACAGCACAATGACTTTCCTCCATTTAATTAAGCTTAGCCTGTCCCTCCTAAGTTCTACTTAGGCTTTACTGATAACATATTAAATTCAGGACAGTCTAAAGAGAGGTTTATCCAGTGTTGAGATAAGTTAGAGGAGCCAGGCACCATATTCTGGGGTTGTTTGCTGGGCCCACTGGGTTGATAATGAGTCTTCTGTAGGTGACTGAAAAAGTAATTGCAAAAAAAGATCCAAACAATGCAAGTTGATGAGGACAGCTGGCATGCAAAAAAAAACCACTACTAGTTAAGCTGAAAGGGGGTCAAGGAACATGGCAATTGTCATAAATGTGAGTCAGGTATCAAGCATCCCAATGTAAATCATGTGACTATGAGGATGCTGTAACGTAAGTGTGAACAATGGTCATCACTTTTTTCAGTGCCGTTGTAACTTTGAACGGTCACTAAATGACCTGTTGTAAGTCGAGGACTACCTGTATTAGGATGAAAGGACTATTCCAATCAGACAAGCTCAAGAATTAGGACTGCCTTTCCTGCTACTAACAGTTGGAGGAGTTCCAATCCTCCACCTCATCGGACTGTAAACTATTTGCAGCTCAACTTCCACATCTTGTATATCAGAGGCCTGTGTTCAATAACACTGAAATGACCTTTATATATATTTATATCCTTCCACCACGATCATCTTTTACTCTTAAATACTGCCATGCATTTTCTTTGAGAGAAGAACCCGACGCAGAATCATTTAGAAGGTTACAAATTGATGGGAGATCGTTCTGGTCAGCAGCCAAGGCCTATTTTTTTTTCCTTCTCTCCTTTTTTCTTTGAAGAGTCAACTCTATAATTACAACAAATAAATACTCCCCGAAGACAATAATGTTGAATGTTTGCTGCATAAAGCAATTAGCGTTAAGTGCCATCTTTAAAACAAAAAAGCATTTGCCCGCCACTGTACATGTAAGCTGCTCTCTTTGGTTCCCGTTCTTGGCTTACAGTTTAGAAAAAACAAAACGACTTTTGTTCCTCTCTTTTGGAAAGAGACTCATGTCACTGTTTATTTTCAAACTGTCTGCTATAATTTACAGCCAAGACCTTGAATCTGCGAAGTGCAGTATGCTAAAAAAAAGAATTTTCTGATTTTATTCTCCATCCTCATTTACAGGTAGTTGTCAAATTATGACCATAACAGAGCTACAAACTATCTGCTGTTAAGCTTTGCTCCATTTTACGACCTTCCTCGCCAGAGTTGTAAAGTGAATCGCTGAACTTGTTAAATTAGTAACATGTTGGTTAAGTGAATCTGGCTTCCCCATTTGACTTGCTCGCTGAAAAGTCACCACGCGATCCCCGGACACTATAAATATGAAGCCAGTTGCCAAACATCTGGATTTTGATCCCATGGTGCTATAACCATTGTAAGTGTAAAAAATGGTCACTTTTTTGAGTGATGTTGTAGCTTCAATCACTAAATGAACTGTTGTACGTCGTGAACTACCTGTATTATATTTCTCATGATTGTACATAATGGTGAAGGGTCCGTGAACAGCCCCAAGTAGCTCATCCTTTTCCTGCAGGTACAACATGCTCCTTAGTTTTAATTTCACAGGTCAACGTTTCTTGCAGTTCAATTGGCTTGGTTTTAGGACATAACCCAAATTGAGCTGGTGCAGGCGTCCCTTTTCAAATTAGCCTCTAGTCCTTTCAAAAATACAAGCAAATAGTATGATGGCTCAATTTTCTACCCCAAGTTTAAGGCAGGAGCACCAAGGTTTTGGTAGAAAACAGAAGAGTATGCTAACAGAAATGTAGGAGAATGATTTATGCAGAATTTATCCTTGTATATCTGCTCTTTCTAAAGGATTTCCAAGTACCCAACCTGTACTCCTTCCTCCTCCTCTGAACCAGCATTATAACACAGCTTGGGTCCCAAGTCAGTGACTAGTCCAAAGACACCCAGTGAGTTTCTATGGTTGAACATGGCCTAAAAATAACTATATTATCTATTTTTAGTTACTACAAGTAGTCCCTGACTTATGACCATAACTGAACCTGGAATTGCAACTGTAAGGTCTGCTGGTTGTTAAGCAAGTCACCATGCTATGACCAGATCTGACATAATCTTTCTTACAGCAATCGTAAAGCAAAAAACCATGATTGTAAAGCAAATCCATTTTCTGCGATGGGCAGTTTTTGTCGGAAAATGGAAGTAAATGATTCTTTCCGGCAAAAGAAAATTGTGGTCATGTCACTGCAGGCTGATGCAAATGTCCATAAATGGAGGCTAGGTACTAAATGTCAAACATCACGCCAATTAAAAACCAGGATCGACAAACACCAGTGGGCAGTGAAACGCCACAATCCCAAATCCTTAATCTCTATCCACACCGACACCAAACAGCACCACTTCGATTGGAGCAACACAAGAATCATCAGCCACACTACCACCCACTACTCTTGTGAGTTCATTGAAGCCTGGCATTCCACAACCAATTCCATCAACAAACACACTGACCTACAACCAGCCTACAAACCCCTCGGAATCCAAATCAACCACTCAGCCAATCAGAGACAGCATCAACCAACCCATACAAGTCCACCCACCAGTTCTCCTCCCAAGGACTCTGATCTGATATAACCTCCCTATCACAGGACCCTTCACAAGACTCTCACTGATGACTCACACCTGACCTATCACAAGACCCTCACTTGACACACCCTTAAAAGAAGCCCTTATAAACAGAACATCTCCTAGATTCTGCTGAAGTTGTTAGCTAGCCTGGTACAAAATTTCCAGAAACCAACCCACAAGATCGGAGAACAAACCTTCACCTTCATAGTTGGCTAAGTGGTTGCCCAAAATGCAACCACTTATGATGGTGGGAGAATGGTCAGGACTTTAAATAGCCCTGAGAGGTTGATTGTCATTTTGATAGGTCTTTAAGCAACCGGCTGTAAATGGAAGACTTACCAGTATATCTCACCACCTCTAAGTATGGGCAAAATGACAACATTTTAAGATGAAACTGTTCTGATACCTTCATCCCACCAGCAAGCAGTTACTGAAAAGCATGTGCAAGAAAAATGACAATTTTCTGATACTATGATCTAAGGCAGAGGTGTCAACCTTGTGGCATCATGTCGTGATGTATCACAACTTTTTTCCCCTTCCCTAAACTGGGGGTGGGCATGGCCAGCACATGACTCCTCCAGCCCACGGGCCACTAGTTTGACATTCCTGATCTAAGGATATAGTGCAAATATTTATGTAAGCTACAGTCAGGGCTGTATAAACAGAAGTGACAAACTACATTTCCTATAAGACATCGTCTTACATTGTCAGCAAATGTGAGGTAACCCTAACTATTAAAAGAGTGTAATTTTAACATATGTCCTACAATATTTGTTTTCCTGGAACACCAAGATCAAAAAAGCACGTAATTACTGTTGCTTTTGCCTGTCTGGCAGATCGCTAACATTTTGCAAAGCCAGACAGAAGCACCCTGTTGGAAAATGAATTCCTTAATTTTTTGAGTCATTCAGCACATGGCCAAGGAAACTTTGATATAACTCCATTTGAGTACTAAGCTGGTTGTCCAGAAAGATTGGTGTAAAATCTTAATGAACCTAAAAACTAAATGGCTCAGCATCTTTATTGGCTAACTTCATTTACTGTATTAGCATTCTCTTCTTAAAACTTCATGTCAGCCTGTTTCATATTCCAGCAGGAGCCTAGCTTTACAAAGAGCCATGGATGGGTCAAATCCCAAACTTGAAGGCAATGAATGGTGGGAGGCCCTCATCCAGGAAACATCTCTGCCATAATGAAAGGAAATTGATGGTTTTGTTCCCGGCAAAAACCTCTCAGGCTATTCCAGGATCTCGGTTCTTTTCTCAACAACTTTTAGGCCCTGCATGGCTTATTTATGCAGTTTGGGAGAAGCAAAAATAATTGACACTATCTTGGGCAACTGCTGCCTGCTCAGCATATATCCAAGTAAGGTCTATTAGCTAAGGACATCCAAGGTTCAGGGCCTCTTTTGCTCTGCTTTGCTCTAACTGGAGAGCCATGATTAGCTTTGTCTTGAATGCCTCCTTAAATTCTCTGCCCTGCATAAATATGATGGCAGTTTCTATTCTGCTCTGCCAGCAGACTAATTCACATAGAACACTTTTTTTTCCCCTGATACTAGGATGGCTGAAAGAGAATGAGGGGAGTTTAAAGCGTTTAAGTCATGCTTGGGGATCAAATCTAAGCTTAACTACCAGAGGGTTGTGTTTCTGAGACACTGATGTTTTTTAAAGGTTCTGCAAGGAAAATCCTCCATTTTTGTGCAACTATTTATACGGTACATGGTTTCCATTAAGCTTTAGTTTAGACTATTTGCTTATGAATCTGGAAACAGCAAAGGGCAGCCCATAGCTCCCATAGGCCTCTGCCAGCCTGCTGCCCTCCCGAGTTCCAGTTTCACTGGCAGAGGGTTAGCAGGAGGCTGTCACAACCGAAAATGGAGCTCGGGAGCCCATTTTAGTTGGCAGAGCTCTCAGGCCACCACAGGTGCTCTGACATGTATGACATGGAGCTAGCCATGCCCACCTTGGTCCCGAGGTCAAACACAACCCTGATGCGGCCCTCAATGAAATCGAGTGCAACACCCTTGCTCCATATCAGTCTCAGAAATAGTTAAATATAAAATGGGGTGAAGGCCCTACTTCAAATGAAGAATGTGTCTAAGGATTCTCCAGTGCAGTTAGTTCTCAACTTATTACCACAATTGAGCCTCTAATTTCCATTGCTAAACGAGACAGGCGTGAAGTCACTTTGGCTCCTTTCACCCTTCCTTGCCCCAGATGTTAGGGGAATCCATGCCGTTAAGTTAGTAGCACGGTTGTTGAGTGAATCTGGCTTCCCTGTTGACTTTGCTTGTCACAAAAGGTGACCACATGACCTTGGGGCTGCAACAGTCATAAATACACACCAGTTCCCAAGCATTCGAATTTTGATCATGGGATCACAGCAATGCTGCAATGCTCTTAAGTCACTTTTTTCAGTGCTTTGCAAGACTGAACAGTCACTAAATGCAATACACCCCCATTCAAATCATAAGTCTCTAGCCACATCTCTCAGAGTAAAAAAAAATTGATTAATTAGGAGTGACCATGTCGGCGTTACCTGGGTACAGCCAACACTAAGACACATCATTCATTTCACCCTTGACTCTGGTCTTCCCCCACCCCCTGGATGTATATTCTCCAATGGGACACATCCATAGCCACAAGTCATCAATCATGCTCTCCAGTGATAATCTTGTGCACCAACAGCTTCGGCTGCCTAGCAATTATCTGAAGCATTTAAGGAATGCACTACTTTCCCCACTCCCTTTCTGCTGGCAACTAAAAAGACCAAAGAAGTATTTTTTTAGTTGACAGAATGGTTGTAAATTGATTAATTGCATTTAGAAATTCAGCACTCTGTTCGGAGGACAATGCCATCAAATAAGACCAGCAACATCTCCCCAATAAAGATTCCTGCCAGGTTACCTACCCCAGTCCTCTGCTTTCTCTTCATTATATAAAGGATATATAAAGGATGTAAAGGTATAGGAAGTCCTCAGTTTATGACGAGTTGTAGTTACAATGAACTCACTAAAAACTACTCATGACCTGATTCTGAAATTATAACGGCTGCAATCACATTATTGTATTTTGGGCACATGGCAATCAGCTCATCTTTACCCATTGCACAGTCACTCATCTGAAATGGTATTGGTTCTCCTGCTTGAATGGGGGACTGGACTACAAGACCTCTAAGGTCCCTCATTCTATTCTAAGTTTGAATTTGTCAAGGCTGAACAATTCTGACGTAAATTTGCATTACTCTTTGCAAAGTAGACAAGAGACTGATGCAAAAAAAAACAAAATTACCTTTTCCTTTCTGTCTATTACCCCCTAGTGGTTTTTGTATTTGGAAAGCCAGAAGTTTAACATTTCATTCATGGACATTTTATCGTTTTAAGGTGTGTGCTAAGCAAATGCATTTCTTTGCTATGTTTATACTATAACTAGCAAAATAAAATTTGGTATTTCCCACATATAATTGGATCATGCTTGCTTTCTCCAATAATATTTACTACTTAATATACTCAGTCCTACAACTAAAACTCGTGACAATATTTGTGGGGATTACCAACAAAAATGATAGTAAAGCAAGTTGTATTCAATACTGTCCTCCAAGAATATGATGTTCTAGAAAAATGAAGCCATATTCAAGTATCAATCAATAAATGCTTAAGAAAATATGAAGGCCCCATATATCTCACCCATTTATGATAATGCCTTATATTAGATGAAGTTCTTACATTTATGAGAGACCTCTCAAGTCACATATGGCCATTACTTTTTGTAGTTGACTAAAGTATCAAAGAACCAATTATTTTCTCAATGCATGACAGCCTTGTGAGGTAGACTAGATGAGAACTGTGGCCAGATAAGCTAATTACTACTTTACTGGAAGATTACGTTAACAGAATCTTTAGAGTCTGAAAAATACAATTACCCCCCACCCCAAATAGAACTTACAGTCCACGACCATAAACAGGGGGTCCCTTCTATTTGCTTGTCCACCCATATATCTGCTGCAGGCTCAGCTACCTTTTATCAGACTGTTCCTTTGGAGAAAAAAGCTAAACAACTTTATGTTTGTAAGATTGACAATCTAGGTAGGTTTTGAAATATTTGTTTCTTTGCTTTGACAGCTTTAAAATGTGTGGCCTTCAGCTCCCAGAATTCTCCAGGCTGCGTGTCGAAGTTGAGAAACAATAGTCTTGCGGTCAGGTTTTATGGAGTCTTTGATGTCCTCAGAGCTTGGTTGCATGCCTGCTGTAGATGTTTCATTACCCAACTAGGGTAAATCATCAGTGCCTTCAAGAGTGGGGTTTGCTCCCCATTTACATACAGTAGCCTGCCCTGCCAGAGTTAATGGGAGTGTGCTTTTCTTGATGGTATAGAATAGAATAGAATTCTTTATTGGCCAAGTGTGATTGGACACACAAGGAATTTGTCTTGGTGCAAATGCTCTCAGTGTACATAAAAGAAAAGATACATTCGTCAAGAATCATCAGGTACAACACTTAATAGTCATAGGGTGCAATAAGCAATTGAACTATATTAGGAAACAGTATAAATAGTAAGGATACAAGCGACAAAGTTACAGTCATACAGTCACCAGTGGGAGGGGATGGGTGATAAGGAGTGATGAGAAGATTAATAGTAATAGAAGTGCAGACTTTGTAAATAGTTGGACAGTGTTGGGGAAATTATTCTTGATGGCATCTAGATCATTTTCTTGCAGATTGTTTGCCTTGTATTAATTCCAGCTTATCTGACTTGGTTGCTGGCAATCTATTTAGATATTTTTGTTTCCTTAACCTTAACTTCCTTAGCATTTAAATGCAGCTTATCTCTATCTATTGATGGATGATTTGTCTGAATGTCAAGCTCCTATGAATTCCCTGGCACCTGGCTTGGTCCAGGAGCTCATAATTTTCCAGTTGAAACTATGGTGAAGTCTAGATTGAAGAGTTTTCCTCCTCTTTTCTGACTGCTAGTTGACGTTCATAGATATGCTGTTAGTCTTCTGCCCATTTGTCCTACATAATGGCTCTTACAGTCCTTACCCTGATCAGATTCTAGCCTACATTGCTGAAATTGGTCCATGTTTCTGTAGAAGTGACAATGAAAACAAATTTCTTTAAAGATTGATTGCTGTATCATTTCAGACAGATCACTTGCCCAAAGGATTCACGCGCAATGATTAAAATCAAAATTATTTGCTCTGCTATGAGACGTTTTTAGGAAACATGCATTCTTGTTAAACATAGATTTCATTCTCAGAACATTAATCTTCCATATAAATTTGATTTTTTTCAGATTTCCATTCAAAAATGCCTTTTAAAGAGCAGTTACTTTCTATAACTTCTCAAATTTATCCAAATCAGAGGATATTTTTACCCTGAAAGAAAGCACCCAGAGTTTTAATACATTTGCTTGTCTTGAATATTTGTTTAATGAGTGGGGAGTATAATTACTTAAAACCAACCACCTATTTTAAAAATCAGTTATGTCAGTGTTTTCTTATTATAAAATGGATAATTCAGTAAAGATAGCATAGTAGGATGACGGTGCGGCATCCATGTGAATCTTTATTCTATATCTGGAATAATTTTCCTAACCTTCCAATATGCACATTATTTCTCAATTTAAAATGCATTACTCAAAACGAAGAAAACACTATTTCCACACCAGAAGAAATTACCATTATTAAAAATTGGGCTACCATCACTTCTCATTTTTGTAAAAACTGTTTCCTTTTTAAACATCACAGATATTTTACTGTCCCCTCAGACAAACCTCTTAATTCATACAAATAGGCAGCATAGAGATGTGGCGACAATTCAGATAGCATGCAGAACTTTTGCTAAACAAGAACTTCATTGTTCTTCCCTCACCTGAACTTTTCATTCAGGCACCTAAATTTCAGAAATTCATCAAAAGCTATCTCATAAGGGCCCAGTTTTAAAGTTAATTTGCACCCCATTTCTTTTGATTTTATGTTAATATTAGGTTAGAGTTCTGTAAGTTAATATCTTTAATATACTATCCAAGAATACTACTAAGCTGAACAACCTTAGAAGCCTTATATAATAAAAAAATTGAGATAGTACATTTGAGACTACAAGTGCTTCCTTACATTAGGCAAAACCTCAGCAATTTATCATAGCAAACCTGTTCCTGCAGACACAAGACAAATTAACACTGCAGAGCTTTCTATGGTTTAAGATTATCTACAGTATAAAGATACATAACCTTTGACAGCAGTTTAAATGTTGGCTATCAGCCCATTCCCAAAGAGGTCATTCTCAATTTGAATTAATAAGCATCTCACCAAAGATGAATGTTAAGCCCAGAGACTGATGTTCAGGGATGCATCACTTAAAATAAAGTGGTCTGGGAACTTAAAATGGAATGCAAATTATTAACAGCAGCATATACTGTATGGTCGTCCAACTCATTCATCAATAGGATATGGTACTGCAAAAACTAATTACAAAGAGGGTTTTATGATTAGGTCAGTATTTTGTAATTTAAACTGTACCTTCTAATAAATTCCAATATGTCTTCTACCTGGAAACTTGATTATACTTATATCATTCAGATTTCAAAAACAAAATTGCATGGCACCAAATTTCAAATTCAGAGTGCTCCCATCTGCTAAAAGACCCAAACTGAATGTGGGGAATAACCTTTTCCCATTGTTTACTCCCCAAATTAAATTACCCAAGAATCCTGCTTAACATTTAAGGATTCCCTAATGATTATTGCTAGTGCCCTACACTAACTGATTTACAAAGTGAGGATTTATGGCTATCACTTATTCCTCACTTGGAAGGGAGTTTAATATTTCCTTCGAGTATTTTTTTACACTCTACACAAACAAGAAACTTAACCAAGAAATCCTGGCTTGTGCTTCTTTAAATATTCTCCTTTGCAAGAATATTTAAAAGCTTGTTTTATTATTGCATTCTTGAACAAGCAGAATTAAAGTTGTAGCAATCAATGTTAGACAAGCTGGATTGTGAAAAGTAAACTTACAGGCGTGCATTAACTTTTAAGAAAACAATTCAAGTTCTTTACCCCTAAAATATAACACCAACAATGTCCACACAAAGTCCAGAATATTTAAGAAGCAGTCTGTTAGAAAAAAAATTACCTCAATGTTTCCTTTGCTTCTAAAGCCATAGCCAAGTACCCCAGATTGAACACGAGGCTCCCTCTGCAGTGTCAAAGTAGGACTACGAAGCAAATGAAGGGAAAACACTAATGCCTTACATTTTAGTTGCCCATGGTGGTTTATGAAACTTAACTCAGTAAATAAGCTATTCTGACATACTTCCATACCACATGATCACCAGCTAACCAAGTTGTGATGCAAACACTGAAACCCCCCCAAATGTTCAATGCTTTTGTCTAAATATGTAATTACAAACTCCAGTGGCAGTCCACAGATCCAATTTCAACAATACTCAAGTATATGCTACCAAAACAATGTATCTGATTGCACAAGACCAGCATCTCCCACCTAAAGGACTCACACACATTTAAAGCTCCCCAAAACACCCAAAAGCATTCCACCAAAAGTGACACTGAATTTTGTTTAGTGCTAAACTGTTCTTAGAATTCCTCCAAGTATAACTAGATTGATAAGCTGTCCCATGTAAAAATATTGGGGAGAGGAAGTATATAATGTTGACACCATCTCATTATTAAAGATGCAGTAACAAGTGTTTCCAAAACAGCTTGAGGCTAAAATTAGTATTTCTCACCTGTTAAGTCCATAAGCTGTATTTTGTTTTAATGAGACCATGGAAACAGGACACTACCTATACCAGACTCCTTGGGCAACTGCAAGCCTACCTGGTTATTAAAAGCACCATCTGTTGTTTTCAGTTTCCCAGAAAGCAAAAGCCAGGTTAACCTTTACAGTACAACAACCATGGAGAGAGAAGATCCTTATCTTTTCTTATGATTGCTCTTCATAGAACATCAAGCTCTGGAAGAAGGAAATAAATTTGCAGGGCAGCCAGAAATGAGAACACAAAATTCCATTGTTTGAGAGGAAACAAAACAAGCTATTTACAAGAGGAACATTTTAAAAGAGCTGCAAAAGATGCCACAATGATTAACTTGAAGCAGATGAGACTGCTTATTTCAGCGAATTACAGCCAGAAAAACAAAAGCTATTAACATGGTAAGCCAGTCAATACCATAGATTCTTTACTCCTCCTTGCCGTTAAGCTGAGAGCAGGAGGTTCTTTTTCCCTCCACTTCCTGCCCTGAAGGGAAACAGACTTCCTTTTATAATAACAATCCATACCAAAAAAAAAAAAAAAGGCATTCATTTCTACACACCTGGAGTATTAGACTCCACAGAAAGAAGAATTGTCTCAGACATACAACGCAAACCACTAGGAAGAATGAATCCCCAAGGATCTGCTTTTAATTCCTTCTGGGGATCAGCTGAATTTTAAGGACAACCAATCTTCATTTGGTCTTTGCTTCCAGATTCACAACTCAGGGTACCCTGTTCTATACACATTCCAGACACCTTTGCATACGCCAAATTTTCCTTTAAAGCCTCCTCCATACCTGATTTCCACAAAGCCCTCCATGCATCAAGTCATATCTACTTCAAAAACCCCATCCTCCAAGTAAACTCACAATGTCATAGGAAAAGGGGTGCTATCACTTCTGGACAGAAGGCAACTTCTCAAAAGCTGAAGGCAAAGTTCAGAATGAAGAATCCTTGCTGCTCTGTGAGCTTGTTTTTCTTGTTTCATTACCCAAACTAGGTATTCATCATCAGTGCTAGTCAAGCAAGCTCAGAGAGCACCCCATGTCAACCCTGAGCTACAAATGTTCTTTATTAGTAAAGTCCAAAATGTCTTTCCATTATAGCCGCTCCACCAATTTAAGGGTCTCTAAGGAACCTCATGTGACTCTCCACCCCCCAAAAAATATTGTGCAACCTCAATTGACATAACTGGGGGTTGGACTCAACTGCCTCTCTGAACCAGTTTTCCTTCACATCATTCCATCCTCCTTCAGCAGCTGGAGGTTAGCTAAGGTCATCTTTCCAAGCCCAAAGTGGTCTTGGGGGGGGCCAATCTTCAATCAACTTCCATCTCTTTTCTCCTAACTCTGGCATTGGGTGCAGCCCCCATAAAAAGAGAAACTCTCTTTAAGAGACACCCTTATTCTGTTCTTTTCACCCAGAGGCATCTAAGCCAGTCAAGACAAAGAGGACCCCAAATTCACTATATACCATCATCCCCTTGTTGGAATATAAATATAAATAAAAATATAATAAAAGGGATGCACGTTGAACCGCCCCAATCCGTCTCCAACAACATCGCAGGATCCATCTACTATGCAAATACGGCTGAGTGGGGTGGGTTTTTGGGGGAAGTTGGCTTATCCCTATTTTTGGGGGACCCCCATTTAGAAAAAGCTGCCATGCCAGGCATCCCGGACGGATCTCCAGTTTAAGGAACGCCGGTTTAATCCAACCGGGGTTTAAAAGGGAGAGACTTGAATGCAAGCACCGGGCGGAGAAGCTGAGACGACGCGAGTTTGCACCCAAGCCTGCATTCACACGAGCTGGGGTGGGGGGGCGGAAGAGGGGTACAAAACGCGTTTTATCGGTTCTCCCCCCTCCCCTTTCCGCTTACATGACAAAAGATTCCCAGACTGGAGCTTCCGTACAAGGCAATGCAAAGCGGCGCCTCCGCCCCATCGGACCGGCCTCGGTTTGCGCCCCCCACCCACCCCATCCCGGGCCTTTAAGAGCCACGCGGACGCGGGGCCCCCCACCTTGGTTGACCAGTCGCAGCGCGTGGGTGAAGGACGGATCCAGGGAGTCCTTCTCCGCCATCAACTCGGGCAGGTACTTTTCCTCCATGGCCCGCCCGCCTGCCCTGCTGGGGGGGGGGGGGGGGAACCACCGGATGACTCGCTTCGACACGCCGGGAAGAAAGCCAAGCAGGACGGTTACGGCGGCCACAGACGGTAAATCCTCCCTGGGCGAGACAGCCGAGGAAACGAGGTGGTTCCGGTTGGCGCCCTTCCCGGACAAAACACAAGCGCGCTCGGTAGTCCCCGAGGCCACGGATGCAAAAAAGGAGCGGCGACGCCAAAGACGCCACGCCACCACCCGCTCCGGCGGCAAACCGCGACTGAGCGTGCCAACGGCGGAACTCGCCTTTTAAATAGTAGGCTCCGCGGCCACGCCCCCCCTTTCTCCTCGCGCAGCAATGCCGCGCCCCCTCCCCACCCTTCCAACGCCCAGCGAGGAAAGACCGAGCCGTCCCCTTCCGCCCGCCTCCCTTTGTTTGCCATTGGGTACGGAAGAGCCTTGTGACGCCAGGAGGCATAGCCCCTCCCACCCCGCCTAGAGAGATTGGCAGCTTTTCTGCCCGCCTTCCTTTCCGCGAATGTCAAGGAGGTAGAGGTCTCACCGCCGGAGACCTGCGCGCGCGCGCGCGCGCCCCCCCCCCCCCAAAAAAAACAGGCGAGCTAGCACGCGCCCAGAAGAAGCCGTTAGGGGGCGCGTGGGTGGGCGCGCGCTGCATCGTTTGAACGCCTTGAGGCGGGTTGACGGCACCTGCGGGCGTTCAAACACCCGTCGGGGGCGCGCCTGGCTAATCATCATACGAAACCCTTATAATAATAATAATAAAATAAATAAATTACAGTAGGCTATTCCATTTCTGCCCATAAGGGCTTCCCATTATATGAATGAACTCTCACAGAGCAGGGCTTATAAGACTCCAAAAGACCAATAGGGGGCAGCAATGCTGGGTATTGGGTTTCTTTCTGCTGCCCCCTGGTGGATGCCTTGGGTTTTCCAGCTTCTCCAGTGGTCTTCGCTGAAGAAGTGGATTACTGGAGTTCAGGGTATAGAAAGTTAGCACTCACCCCTCTCCTTAGATGAATGAAATATTTTTAGAAACAGTAAAAAGGCAGAAAATTATATTTCCCTTCATCAGAAATGGAGAAGCCTGCTCTTGGACAGCAGCCCCCACCTTTCTCAATAGCCCTTAGCAGCAGTGGTGGAATTCAAAAAAATTTGCTACCAGTTCTGTGGGCATGGCTTATTTGGTGGGCATGGCTTATGGTCATGTGACTGGATGGGCGTGCTTGGTGGTCATGTAACTGGGTGGGCATGGCCAACTCAATGTCACTCACATCAAGGGGTGCCTCACCTGGCCCCTCCCCTCCCAGCCATTCCTTGTCATCCAGCCTCAACTTATCTATAGTTTTGTAAAAATGTTGTTCACCTTTTTTGACTTTATTATCAGCATACTGTAGATGTACTTTCATGGACCACTGAAAGGAGGAAATGGCTTAGGTGCTTTACTCAAGAGTGTGATAGGCAACAGGCCACAAAGAAAGGGGGACAATGTATTTTCCATAGAAGCAGAATGCAAACAAGAAGCAATGGATGGAAACTGAACAGAGAGAAGCAATCTAAAACTAAGGAGAAACTTCCTGTGAGTGAGAACAATTAATCAGTGGAACTGCCTGTCTCCAGAAGTTCTGGGTGCTCAATCACTGGAAGTTTTTAAGAAAAGACTGAACAGCCATTTCTCTGCAATGGTATAGAGTTCACCCCAAGGTCCCTTCTAAGTATTATTCTCATACCTTTCCCAGGACTTCTACTCAGAGTTTGGCATCCTCAGTTTTCTTGCCTGAGCTGGGGATTGGACTAGAAGACCTCCAAGGTCCCTTTCAACTCTTGTTAAATACATTTGTATTTTATGCTCTGGGCTATTGACATTGAATACATGTAAACCCTGAAAAATATGTAGTAGCCTTGAGCCAAAGAAAGGCAGAAAAATCACTCTAGGTGTAAGGACAGTGTAAAATATTAACACATGATAAATAATGGAACAATTAAAAATAATAGCACAGAGTTTTATCTCTCTCTCTTTTCCTATTTTTTTTTCTTTCTTTCTCTACCTTCCTCTTTCTTTCTTTCATTCTTTTTCTCTCTCTCTCATACACACACACACACACACACATACACACAGAGCACTTAACAGACAAGCATTTTGGAAGCAGCTCCTTTAAATTTCTCCAAGGCTTGAGTGGATTCTTTTAAGTTGCAAAAGTGCTCCAAGGCTCGATTCACTCCCACCCCCTCTGTCAGACCACACTCTTTCTCACTCCGGACACTTTAACTCACACGGGGAAAGTGATACTTGCAGCATCCATGCCTTTCTTCCTTTTCCCCGGGGAGAAAGAGGACATGGGGAATGGAAAGCTAGGAGAGCGATCACAAGTGAGCAACGGGGCAACCTGGTTGGGGTCATGGCCAGCCAGGGATTGCCACTGGTTCGGCGACCCATGCCAGATAACCGCTATCGGTTCGCCCGAATAGGTGTGAACAGGTTGAATAGCACTTCTGCTCAGCAGATGTCAGCACTTAGGAGATATAGAGATAGATAGCTCTATTCATAAGCAAATATCCTCACCCAAAATCCAACAAAGGTCAGATTAGATCTGAAAAACATCCATCTTAAGTGGAAGGATGCGAAGATTGTAGCTGTGTATCGAGAACTGTGGAGCACGCTTTTGTGCTTTGCACTAGACATGAAGAAGTTTCTTGATTAAGGAATTGCTTTCTGCTTGGTGGTTTGTCTGGTGTTAATCCTTGCTGCCGGGAAAAAGTTGTTTTGATTTCTGTGTTTTCTGCTCGGCTTAGTTTCCTTTTTTAGGAAAGAAGGAAAGACCTAAGGAAAGCTTGAAGCTAAGCTTAAGAAAGAAGGAGCCAAACTAAGCTAAATTAAACTAAAAAGGAAATAAAATGACCAAACCAAATCCTCATAGGCAGTCCATACCCAGATAAGCACTAATTAAAATGAACCACACAGCAATCATTAATAGGCACTTAGTAGCATCTATTGAATTGAACTCTTTATTGTCATTGTATGTTTATACACAGTATATATACAATGAAATTCACATAACAACCAGACTCAACATGCACACACAGATTACAATCTCCAAACACCCACCCCGCTTCCTAAAAACACACAAGCATCCACACAACGGACCAAGTAATTCTGTCCAACAGCTCACTGATGGTGGTCCTTAAGTTCATTGTTGTGCAATTATAGATCTGGCATAAAAACTATTCAGAAAATATGTGGTCTGAGTTTTCTGTATCTTCTGCCAGAAGGCAACATTCATAAAGATTGTAAGCAGGATGGGAAGAGTCTCTGAGAATGTTATCTATCCATTGTCTATATGTCTATCCATCCAGAATGTTATCTAGTGATACTCTGCATCCATAACAATTGAGTTGAAGATTTATATGTTCATATATTTAGACTAAACTACTGTGATGCACACTCTAGATCAGGGGTGTCAAACTTGATTTCACTGAGGGCTGAATCCAGGTTTGTTTCACCTTGGGGGCCAGGGTGGGCATGGCCAGCTCAATGTCACTCATGTCGGGGGCACCTGTGATGGCTCCAGAGCTCTGTCAGCAAAAATGGACTCCCGAGTTCTGTTTTTGGCTGAGATGGCTTCCTGCAACCCTCTGCCAGTGAAAACAGAGCTCAGGAGCAGAAGTGGTGTTCAGTATGTCCTACATTTGTATATTAAACAATCCCATTCAAGTTAAAAATTGATTTCTCCCACAACTGAAAAACCAGTAGGCCAGGGATGGGGAAACTTTTATGGCTCACTCAGGAATTCTGGGAGTTGAAGTCCATAAGTGATAAAATAGCCAAGTTTCCCTACCCCTGGTGTAGAGTCTCCCGCTTGGGTGGGGGGTTGGACTAGATGACCCACAAGGCCCCTTCCAACTCTGATTATCTGTTATCTGCCTCTGCCAGTGAAAATGGAGCTCGAGAGGGCTGTGTGTGACCCTCCTGGGATCCATTTTCCCATGGCAGAGGGTTGCAGGAGGCCATCACAGCTGGAAACGGAGCTTGGGAGCCCGTGTTCGCTGGCAGAGAACTCAGACCACCAAAGGCACCCCTGACATGAGTAACATTGAGGTAGCCATGCCCACCCTAGCCATGGCCCCCCCACCCCCGATTCAAACACAACCCTAATGCAGCCCTCAATGAAATTGAGTGTATACCCCTGCTCTAGAAGTAGGAGCACATGTTATTTATGTAAAAATGAACATAATTAAAATGAACAGAAAATAAGGTCTGCAATTGGGATCACAGGAGTGGTTTAGAAAGAATAGTTTTTTTTCTCACTGTCCTTTCTCTTCTCCAGAGGAGAAAAAAAAATCCATGTGGGACGGTCCCAGCAACAGGTCTAGTATAAGCAACAGATACTGAGGACTTATAGGTTCATAAGGCAAGTGCCTTTAGGATTTGCTAATGGCTGTTAGGAGAAAAGCTATGTACCTCAACCTTCTGCTATTAATTAATTAATAATATTACTATTAATCTTCTCATCACTCCTTATCACCCATCCCCTCCCACTTGTGACTGTATGATTGTAACTTTGTGGCTTGTATCCTTACGATTTAAATTGACTGTTTCCTAGTATGATTTGATTGTTTATTTGTACCCTATGACTATCATTAAGTATTGTACCTGATGATTCTTGACTCTTGACGAATGTATGTTTTCTTTTATGTACACTGAGAGCATTTGCACCAAGACAAATTCCTTATGTGTCCAATCACACATAAAACAATTCTATTCTGTTCTGGCCAATAAAGAATTCTATTCTATTCTATTCTATTCTATTCTATTCTATTCTATTCTATTCTATTCTATTCTATTCTATTCTTTTATCAACCATCTAGAAACAGTTATTTTCTTCAGAAAACTCTGGAGACTTCCAAAAGAGCTTAGAAATGTCAACAGTAAGGCTATCCAGGTCCTTAAGATTATTTTCTAAAGCACTGACCCAGATAGGAAATTATTACAGCTCTGGGACAGTTGGAATTATGGTGGTGAGAATATCTGGCTGAGATCTCAGCAGAAATGATGGAACAGCACCACAGCCAACTGAAATAGCTGGGAGGAGATGCTAACCTCTGTTTGGAGAGTCCACTTTGATCTGAGTAGTACTCACTTGTATATTTTCCATGAGCTGCAAGAGGAAATCCTTAGTACCTCTCTGATAAAAGAAAGGGGGGAAAAAAGAAAGCATAATGTTGAGAAGAAAAACGCACGGATGAAAGTTTGAACCTTTGCTTTATCAGTACAATAAAATAGCTTAATCCCTGTGGTGATTAGATCCAGTGGGAAAGAAGGAGATTGAATCATAAGAGACTGTCAAGATACTGCCATTATCAAGCGTATAGATTTAACAGTACACTTATACAGCCAAAGTATATTCTTTTTACATCATTTGCACAAATCCATTTCAAGACTGAATACTAGAGTTCTGTTTTTGTTTTGTTTTTTACTTTAGCTGGTAGTTGTGAGACCCCTGGAAAATTTCTCCCATAGCATCTATTAGTTGCACCAAGGAGCTAGGGTTTACCATGATCTAAAGAGGCTAAAGCAGAAACTTCCTTGCATATCACATTTCCATAGCAATTTTGCTAATCCCCAGCTAATTTCAGTCAAAAACTTAATAAATGGTCACCGAAGGCAGCTAGGTAAAGGTAAAGTTTCCCCTCGTACATATGTGCTAGTTGTTTCTGGCTCTAGAGGGCAGTGCTCATCTCCGTTACAAAACCGAAGAGCCAGCGCTGTCCAAAGAGGTCTCCATGGCCATGTGGCTGGCATGACAAAACACCGAAGGTGCACAGAATAATGTTACCTTCCCACCAAAGTTTTCTACTTCTATTTTTACATGCTTTCGAACTGCTAGGTTGGCAGAAGCTGGGACAGGAACTCACTCCATTACATGGCGCTAGGGATTTCAACCGCTGAACTGCCAACCTTTCTGATTGACAAACTCAGCATCTTAGATGTTGAGCCACTGCATCCCATACTGAGCCACCACGTCCCATACAGGGAGATACAACGTGATTAATTTTTGATTTGCACAAATAAACACTTCATGTGAGGCACCCACAGGAAGGATATTAATAACAGGAGAAGTCATGGAGATCTCCACATCACGGTCCTTGGGAAATCTCTGCACACAAGCTTTTCTGCTGTCTTTCATGAGCACATTCCTCCCACCAGCTCAATTGTCATTGTTGGCATGACCAAAAGCAGAACTGATCAAGCTGGACATTTAGGCTACCTGTCATGCCCTTGGTGGAGACTGAGGAAGAGGAGGAACAGCCAACGGAGTGGAGATGTGGTTCCAGAGGTGGTGGAGGAGGCTGGGGAAGGACAGAGGCCAGCTGAGCAATCAGAAGAGGATCCAGGCCCATCCCCTATCCATCCTAGGAGAGCAGAGAGGAGAGGATCAGGGAAAAGCGAGGTCTACTCAGGAGGAGATTACCATGATTCTCCTTGTGGCTTGCAGCTGAGAGCTATGTATATAAGTTTGTAACTGCATAGTCAGAATTGCTGGAGTCAAAGTTTAGTGTTTCCTTTGAAGGACGTTAATCCTTGTTGATGGTCTTCCCATGGACTCTCCCCATTATCCTTCCTGGAATGTATGATTAATTATCTTGGCTTGCTTCGGAACTCTTGTCAATGCAGTATGTTTTGGTTTCCTTTTGCCTCATTATTTACTTTTGTGACTTTAAACTGGGCCTAATAAAACAGTGAAGTTAAGTTGAAGCCATTACTGGACTTTAATGTATGTTTTGGATTATTTTGAGAGACTACGGGTCATCACACTACCTGTAGCTTCCATGGAGATGAAAGACCAAATGCGATGGTCATCCCCGGAGGCTGATCATCCAAATAGGTTTCAAGACTCCCTTGGAGATTTTCGTACAGATGCTGCTTCTGCCAAAACCTTAGCATTTATTTAAAAGAAGCAGATTGTCTGGATATGTCCTTAACCCAGCCTAGTGGTACAATCAATAAGAACGCATAGTTGGGTTTTACTTTATGGCTATGATCCTATGTTTCCACCCCCATTAGGACATCTGCCTCACTGACATGCAGATCGTCGAAAATTGTGTCAGAGCTGGAAATCCCACTGAGCGAGAAATTGTAGGGAGAGATTGAAGTGATAGCAAGTCATTTGACAGCTTATCACATCAACTTCAGCTCAGCCCAGGTGGGGAGAAACCTGGGGAAAAAAAGTGTTTCAAAATATTCAGAGACACTCTGCCTTAATTAACTCACTTTAAATTTCTCCCTCGGGGCCCTGCTGGCTCCTGCTGAGATTTTGAGCTGCAGATTTCTCCTTCTGTAGTTTGATGCACTCAGTAGAGGCAGCCCTTGACTTACAAACAGTTCATTTAGTGACCATTCAAAGTTACAACAACACTGGGAGGGGGAAGGGATGTATGACCATTTTCCACACTTGTGACTGTTGCATCATCCCCCGTGGTCAGGTGATTTGCATTCGGAGGCTTGACAAGTGGTTCCATTTTATGACAGTTACAGAGTCCTGGGGGTGGGGTTGTGCTATCCCCTTTTGTGACCAAGCTAATGGGACAGCCAGATTCATTTAACAGCTGTGTTCCTAACTTAAACAACTGCAGCGCTTCGCTTAACAAATATGGCAAGAAAAGTCGTAAAATGGCGAGTAAAACACCCTTCACAAATGTCTCACTTAGCAACATACATTTTGGGGGGCTCAATTGTGGTTGTAAGTTGAGGACTACCTGTCTGCAGGCCTGGCTGGGCACTTAAATATAAGAGTAAAGTGGAGAGGTAGGACTTTATCTGCCAGTTCCTTCAGCTTGTATAATATCAACCAAGGTCTAGAACAGAGGTCCCGGAACTTGGCAACTCTTAAGACTTGTGGACTTCAATTGCTGCAAGTACCTGATCATTTAGATATCCTAATTTCTATATGGGGATAAAAGAAGAAATACTAAGGTAGTGTAGTGGTTAAATTAGGAATCAAAGTCCATGTTCAAGGATAGGGATTTTGTACCTTTCAAAAGGTACTGCCCTCTTTCTCTCTCTTCCTCTCCCCTGCCTTCCCCCTTCTTCTTGAAGTTTTGAAAGAAAAACAGAACAAAAATCTGAGGAAGAAAAAAATGTTTTTCAAACATCACTTGGGCAGAATTTCAGGGACAGCCAGTTCAGTGGAATTATTCAAAATGCCACATGATTCAAAGATGCAAATCATGTGAAACAGTCAGATAAAGGTACTACTTTGCTTGTGGTGTGTTCCTTTGACAGTGGCACCCTAGTAAAAGCTGACCTTACTTTAAAATCAAACTAATTTAGAGCAGGGCGTTAAGGCTCATTGAAAAGGTTCTTTTTTATTTGAGTAGTAAACTGGCATATCTGGGAAATTCCAAATCTGAAAGTTCCAGGTTTCCTTGCAATAAGTAAAAACTACAAAGTGTTGAAGGTGAAATAGAGGTATGAACAATTGTCAACAAAGTTACATTCTTCGCTTCTCTCTGTCTCTCAAGGCATGGAATTTTTCAGAGCCTTTTGAAATAGCATAATACAGACAATAATTAGCATGGAAATTAATGTGATTATTCCAGCTTAAATATTTTTATGTGAATAAGAGGAGTAGAATAGAGAAGGAAAATAGGACACCAGGTGATTGCACTTCTATTCTACACCATAAAAGCAGAATTTTGGTGGATGGGGGGGATGACGGGTTCAACAGTTGGCCATGGTTGATCCGTCTTGCCTGGCTCTTCCTAAAGTGGCCAATGGTAGAATGAAATTGTTCAAGACTTAAGATTACAGACTCATAAAATGTATTAAACATTAAATATACATAATCTAAATCAGTGGTAGTCAACCTGGTCCCTACCGCCCAATAGTGGATGTTCCAGCTTTCATGATAGGCGGTAGGGGTTTTGTCCCCTACTTTATAAATCACCAATACTGTGGAACCAGTGAGTGGTTAGAGAAAATTTTACTACTAACAGAGATACAAAAGTGGGTGGTAGGTATAAAAAGGTTGACTTCCCCTGATCTAAATTAACCCAAACAGGGCAAACTGGAAGTCTTTATTTATTCAAAGTTTTTGATCTCAACTTTATGGTCAGTTAAATACCTCTTGAGTTTCCTGTCTATATTACCAGATAACTCTTCACACATTGGAATTTACACAGTGAACTTGGAGACCTACCATCTTAAAATGCAAAATTAAATTTAAAAATTCTCTAAAATGTATCCAAACCTTCTTACAATTTAACCATGCACCATAATTAATTCAATCTCCCTCATTCCAAGCATTAAAAACCAATAAGTATTATTCTCTCTGCCCCCCCCCCAAGCTTCTTCAAATGGTGTTTGCAACGTACCCTGTTAAGCAGCTCATAGGTTACAGTTGCTTTTAAATATTTCAATAAGGGAAATAAATCAGCCTGAATTCCTATCTCTTTATCCCAATCGCTTTGCACAGAGGGAAAACTTCAGCTGGTAACAAAGAATATTTGGCTGAAGTGTCAGACAGCTAAGAGACTAGCTTGGATTAAGTTTGAGGGTCTTTGAATTATTTATAAGTAGAGCTGGGTAACATGTTTGTTTCCTGCTTGGATAATTTTTGGGTGCTTCAGAAGAGTATCTCTTTAAACGATGGAATTCATAGCACAATACGGATTCATTCATTCATTCATTCAAAGAACTAGGGGTGATACGCTAGCAGTGTTCCAATATCTAAAGGCCGCCACAAAAAAAGTGAGTCAACATATTCTCCAAAGCAGTGATCACCAATCAGTGGGCTGGGGACCACTGGTGGTCCATGAGAAATTTTTGGTGGACCACAGAGAAATGTCATCACCAAAGTATTTAATCAAGGCTGCACGGGAACACGAGGCTGTGCCGGCCACATGGCCCATGGGAACACAAGGCTTGCATCGCTTGCATTGCGAACAACAAGAGGTAGTGAGGGGAGGGGGGAAAGGGCAGAGGGGGGAACTTTTCCCACTCGCCTCACATGCCTGCCTAGCCACCGGGCCTCTTCTTTCCGCTTCTTTCTTCTTCTGCTTTTGGCTGCATGCAAGGAAAGCAGCAAAAGTCTTTCTCTCCCCCAAACTCTGCCAGAAATGAATCTTTGGGACCCTGCAAGGCATCCTGCTCCAAGAGGCTGTGCCAGCAAAGACTCATTTCTGGTGGAGTTTGGGGGAGAGAAAGAAAAACTTCTGCAGCTCCTGCTGCTTTCCTTGCATGAAGCCAAAAGTCTCTCTCTCTCTCCCCCCTCCCAAGAATGGAGCTGGAGATGGTATCCTGCGATCCCAAATAAAGAGTGACTGATAGGTAGGAAAACGGGGTGGGAAATTTTCCTGCAGACTTTTTTTGGGATTTTCCCAGGATCTCTGGTCTGCGGGATTTAAAATTATGAGTTTGGTGGTCACTGAGGTCCAGAAGATTGGCAACCCCTGCTCACTGATGCTACTGCAGCAGAAGCAACCCGGAAGTCGGCTGCCCGAATGCGCCGCATCAATGCACCACTCTGCCAACTCGCCAGCGAAACCTCACCTTGCCTAGAGAGACACACAACGGCAACCCACCACGAGGACCTCGAATCGTCATCAGAAAGTGATGAGGAGGAGGTCAACCGGCTCCAGTCTGAACGTGACCAATGCCACCAGCGGAATCAAAGACTACAGCACCAATGCGCAGGTTGTGGGGCAAACCACCCGCGATCAGACTGCAAATTCCTCGACGCGCTCTGCTACTTTTGGGAAAAGAGGCCACATCAGAAAGGTCTGTAGAAGCAAGCAAGAATCCAGCCCACTTCAGAGGGGAACAAACTACTGCCAAACCACAGGGAAGTCGTCCTGTGAGTTGGGAACATTTGAACCACCAATGGAACAACCACTCCTACAGAAATAAACCACTGGCCAATTCAACGAAACGAGAAGAGGCACACCAAACCATTACAATTGGTCATGCCTCATCACTAGATGCAAAGAAGATCCGAGTGAAGGTCGCCATCGAAAACCAGCCCTGCTTGATGGAAGTCGATTCAGGATCATCCCTCTCAATGGTTTCCTGAAAGACCCTTAAACAATTAATCCCTGCCATCCGGCGGCAAGACCTCAGAACCAAAAGAGTCATACTCAAGGATTATCAAGGGAACCGAATTCTGGTTGTTGGATCCAGCCTAGTCCAGCTCTCATTCAAAAATTGTACTGCATCTTTACCATTGACTGTTGTTGACCATGATCGGCCTAGCTTATTAGGCCTTCAATGGTTCGCCCCACTTAGGATCGAGGTAGCCGGCATTCACCAAACCAGAAACGACGACTGGGAGGAGGCCCTCGTCCAGGAATTCCAGGACGTCTTTGCAGACAAACTAGGTGAGTACAAGGGGACCCCGATATCATTTAACCTTAACCCTGAAGTAGCCCCCATCTGCCTTAAGCCTCGTCGGGTACCTTTTTCCCTTAAACCAAAGATTGACAAGCAGCTTGATAAATTAATAGCCCAGGGTGTTTTAGAAACAACAGCCCACGCTTGTTGGGAAACCCCAATCGTAACACCCATCAAACTGGATGGATCATTAAGGATTTGTGGGGACTACCAGGCCACCCTGAATCACGCCCTTCAACAGAACGCTTACCCAGTGCCGGTGGTACAACACTTTCTCCATTCCCTGGGGGGCGGAAAAGTCTTCGCTAAATTGGATTTAGCACAGGCGTACCAACAACTGCCTGTAGATAAAAAAACAGCAGAGGCACAAATGATCGTTACGCACCGAGGCACCTTTAAGTGCAACCGACTTCAATTCGGAGTTAGCGTAGCCCCAGGGATTTTTCAAAGTTTGATGGAGAGACTCTTGCAAGGGATCCCGAATAGAGAAATACTAGAAAAGTGTCTTAAATTGGTTCTCCAGAAATTTAAAGACTCTGGCCTTAAGGTTAAAAAAAATAAATGTCAACTGTGTACAGATAAAGTAGAGTTCCTGGGGTACCTAATCGATAAACAAGGATTCACCCCACCAATAACAAACTAAAAGCAATCAAGAATGCCCCAAGACCCAGAAATAAGACTGATCTCCAAGCTTTTCTGGGGCTCATTAAGTTTTACAACATCTTCCTGCCCCACAAAGCGACCGTAGCTGAGCCCCTACATAGACTTCTCGACAAAAAAGCAACCTGGGTCTGGGGGCACGGAGAGGAGCACGCGTTCCGACAAGTGAAAAACTTATTAACCTCAGATGCTGTTTTAATTCAGTATAACGAGACTTTGCCTTTAACAATTACATGTGACGCATCACCGTTTGGAGTGGGAGCCATTTTGAGCCATGTGTTACCAAACGGTAGTGAGGCCCCTATTGCCTATTTTTCAAGGACCCTATCAAAGGCTGAACATAACTATAGTCAAATCGATAAAGAGGCTCTTGCTGTTGTATCTGCTGTGAAACGGTTTCATGAATATGTATATGGACGAGTTTTTACTATTGTTATCGACCACAAACCTTTGCTGGGGATTATAGCAGGAGACAAGCCAACCCCTATATATTATCGCCTAGAATGACTCGCTGGTCGGAGTTTTTGGCTGCGTACAACTATAGACTGCAACACTGCCCGGGGAAAGCCATTCCCCACGCTGATGCACTGAGCCATGCATCACTTCCAGAAACTGTCGACGACCCAGCTCCAACCCTTTTGACACTCCAGATTGAAACACTACATTCACCGCCGCTAACAGCTAGAGACATTGCGATCGAAACAAAACGAGATCCTGTCTTAGTGCGAGTTCTTAGCTGGGTCGAATGGGGATGGCCAGTAGAACAAACCCCTGACAACTTCACCCCCTTCAGGAACCGGCAAACAGAACTTTTTTCACAAAAAGGCTGCATCCTATGGGGAGATAGAGTCATCATCCCAGAGCGGTTACAACGAGCAGTATTAAAAACACTGCATGACGGTCACCCCGGCATCGTGCGTATGAAAGCGCTTGCACAAAGCTACGCATGGTGGCCGGACATCGACAAACAGATCGAAACCTGCGTAAAGGCTTGTTTAAAGTGCCAAGAAGTTAGCAGTGTCCCACCTAAAGCAACTCCAACAGAATGGGAAACCCCCTGGGGGCCGTGGTCCCGCATCCACGTTGACTTTGCGGGACTTACTAAGGGACATATGTTCCTCCTAACAGTGGATGCCTATTCCAACTGGCTCAAGATCCACGAAATGAAGAGTACTACAACCGAGTCCTTCATCCGGAAATTGAGCAGGCTATTCGTGACGCATGGACTGCCAGACGTTTTGGTATCTGACAACAGACCCCAGTTACCACTCTACCCTTTGAACAATACTTAGCAGACCAGGGTATTCACCATGCGCTAACTTCGCCAGTGCACCCTGCGCCTAATGGAAGAGCCGAGCGCATGGTACAATTTGTTAAATAAAACCCTCTACAAAATGGACTATGGGGACATTGAAGATAAAATAAACAGAATACACCTTCTCCAACACATCACTCCACACAGCATCACCAACAAGACTCCAGCTGAACTATTGATGGGACGCAAGCTCCGCTCCCTCCTCGACCGGCTTCACCCGTCTTATGAGCCAGAGAAACCCTGTGGATCTAGCGGAAAATGCCACGAGTTCAAGATAGACGACTTAGTTTTCACCAGAAACCTTTCCAGCGAACCGTTGTGGGTCGAGGCAACCATAATTCAAGCCACCGGACCCAGGTCGTACCGTGTGAAAACCTGTGACAGAAAAATATGGAAACGCCATATAGATCAGCTTCGGTCTAGGCTACAACCCAGTTTCCACGACTCCGGTGACTCCCAAACTGAGGGGGGAGGGGATGTCGAAGAAACTGAATTCGAGATGGTGGAAAGCAGAAGCGAAGGAAGTCAGCAATCGGGCATGACAAATGAAGAAGAATCAGGGAGGGGAGTGTCCTCTCCACAGAGGAATACCTCAACAGAAGCAAGCCCGCAAAGATCGGAGGACAACAACGAGAACATTAGCAGCACCGAGTCGTCCAATGAGGATGCGGAACCACTAGTACCTGATATGCCCAAAAACGTTCCGCCAAAACCGGATTACAGACAGGAACCAGTGGGACAGCGCAAATCTAATAGACAGTCAAAACAACCTTCATACCTCAGGGATTACGTCACCGCACCCCTTAAATGGAACCCGGGGGGAAGGGGTGTTATGAACTAATAAAACGCTTAAATAAAGTTTTATCAAACCTTTAGAAAAAGCAGGGTTCTAATCCTGCACTTCTGATTGGCCGATAATAGCGATATCGGATTGGTCCGTTCAGGAGAATCTGATTGGCTGTTAACAAGCCACTCTCATTGGTTCAAGGGGTTAACACTCCATGTTTCTCATTGGTTACTAGATCAGCAGCCTGCCCTATAAAAGGGCTGCTGCTGCCCTAGGGTTTTGCTCTGTTCAGAATGATTAATAAAGAGTTGAAGTTCACTGTTCACTGCCTCGTCTCCGTTCCTTGCGCCCATGCGCAGAACTTAACACCTTACACATACACCAGTGATGGGATTCGAAATTTTTACTTCCAGTTTTGTGGGCATGGCTTGGTGGATATGGCGTGGCTCGGGAGGGCATGGCAGGGGAAGGATATTGTAAAAACTCCATTCCCTCCCCACTCCAGGGAGAAGGTTACTGCAAAATCCCATTCCCTCCCCATCCCACTAACCTGCTTTCCAGCTCCCTTCTCCTGTGCAGGGTAACAAAAGAAGACCCAGCCAATCAGCTGGGATTTGGGAGGCAGAGAATAAGTGGGGTGGGGCAGTGGTGGGATTTCAATAATTTAACAACCAGTTCTCTGCACTAATTATTTCTTCCAACAACCAGTTCACCAAATTGCTCAGAAACTTAACAACTGGTTCTCCCGAAGTGGTGTGAACTGGCTGAATCCTACCACTGGGGTGAGGCCAGTCAGAGGTGGTATTTGCCTGTTCTCCGAACTACTCAAAATTTCCTCTACCGGTTTTCCAGAACTGGTCAGAACCTGCTGAATACCACCTCTGGCATATACCATCCTGCAATATAAAAAGAGAACAACTCTCTTCCACTTTATAGCCTCATCCCAAGCGATGGCTGCCAGTCAAACCGGGGATGGCTTCTTGATAAAAAATATACTCTTCCTTGCACCAGCACAGAGAATTCTGCAGGAAGCTTTCCTTTTCTACAAATTCTCATTACTGTAATTGGAATGCAATACATGTTGTCTCCGTGCCTAGCCAGGGAGCAGCAGCACAGGTGCCGCATGCTTTTAAAAAAGGCAATAAATAGAATACCACATTCACCATGGGAAGGTGAAGATGAAAAGCCCAAGAAGGTGAAAGCTAGGCAAGAAGACAGCCCAAAGAAAGAACCTCCAGTGCAAAGTGCAAGAGAGGAGGTAACTTTTGTGCGTGTGTGTGTCGCCTTGACCTCATTTAAGATTTAAATTGAGAGTTGTGGAATTTGGGCTTTGCAATATTCATTTCCCACATCTACCCCAATCATCAAAAATAAAACTAATCTCTCTGAAATCTCTCCATGGGATCTGAAAGAGTAAAAGTCCTTTAAATCATGGAATATTCACAGAAGGAGAGCAGGTCCCTGCAGGGACTGAAGAAACACACTACAAAGGAAGAAATCTAGTTTTCAATCAACAAGGGGAACAAAGCTGATTTTAATATGTTCATATCTTTTTCTTCTTCTCTCTCTCTCTTTCTCCTTCTTTAAGCCTTCTTAAAACATTAATATTAATATTAAACCTTAATAGTGTGACCATTGAGCAAATAGATATTTTTGCTAACATTTCATCTCCAGGTAATAGCTGGCATCAGTGGTGGGATTCAAATTTTTTTACTACCGGTTCTGTGGGCATGGCTTGGTGGGCGTGGCAGGGAAAGGTTACTACAAAATCCCATACCCTCCGCATCCCGCTAATCTGCTTTCCAGCTCCATTCTCCTGTGCAGGGCAACAAAAGAAGAACCAGCCAATCAGCTGGGACTCAATGGGAGGCGGAGAATAGATGGGGGCGGGGCCAGTCAGAGGTGGGATTTGCCAGTTCTCTGAACTACTCAAAATTTCCACTACCAGTTCTCTAGAACTGGTCAAAACCTGCTGAATACCACCTTTGGCTGGCATCCATTACTACAGAGGTGTCCAATCTTGGCCGTTTTTTATGGACTTCAACTCCCAGAATTCATGCTGGCCTGGGGAAATCTGGGAGTTGAAATCCCCAAGTCTTAAAATGGCCAAGGTTGGTCACCCTTGCTATACCACTTTTATTGTTTGATTCTGTCTCTTCTATTCCACTGGTTGTAAGAATCTTCTCCTTAAGGAAACATTTTAAAAAAAAAAAAAAATCTACTTCAGTCCCATTCAGGATTTCCCTATATTTCAAAGTCTTTGGACAGACAGACAGATAATTTAACCAGAGCTCAGACCATTTAAGTTGAATTTTCAGAATAAGGAGAGGCCCTTCCAGATCTGAAATTGCATTGAACGCTTGAGAACCAAAGCTGATTGAAATGAGAAAAATCTGTTCTTAGAGCGCTCTCTCTCTTTCTCTCTCTCTCTCTCTTAAAAATTGTATTGATTTTATACTTTCAGGAGACCAAAATTGGCTTTAAATGGGTTTGGTCTGCATTTCCTATTTCATTCTTCCATCTCTTTTAGGACTTTTCTTCTAAGATAGCTGTTCTTAAGAGAAAAATTCAAGCAAAGCTCAAATATCTCTGTAAACATCAATAGCTTAGTAAAGCAAATTATTTTCAAAAACAGGAAACCAGAACTTCTTTCTATCCCAGGAGTTGGCAACCTTAAATTCTCAAAGAACCACAAAGGTCCCAACCAGAAGGCCCCCATTCAGTTCTGGAGCTGACCAGAAATCCGGTTCCCCCACCATAGAGTCTCCTCCTATCACGTCATCCTTTTTCCTCTACCTGTTCTAAGTGAAAGCCCTATCAGTTGTGAAGCTGACTGGTGACAGGGAGCTGCAGAAGAGGGATGAAAGGGACACATGCAGCTCCAGAGCCGTGGGTTGCCGACTCTGCTCTATCCACTGCAATCTAACCATAGGTCCTATTCCTTTCATCCTATCTTAAAGTAGGGATAGCATATCTCCTACTGGTAGTCCTCGATCACAACTGAGCCCAAAATTTCTGTTGGCTAAGTGAAACATTCATTAAGTGAGTTTTGCCCCATTTTACGACCTTTCTTGACATATTTGTCAAGTGAATCACTGCAGTTCTTTACTTAATAACACAGTTGTAAAGTGAATTTAGCTTCTCCGTTGACTTTGCTTGTCAGAAGGTCACCAAAGGGGATCACTTGACCCCCTGCAAATATCATACGTATGAATCAGTCATCAAGCATCTGAATTTTGATCATGTTGGGATGTTACAACAGTGGTAAGTATGGAAAAATAGTAATGAGTCACTTTTTTTCAGTGCCATTGCAACTTTCACTAAATGAACTGTTGTAAATTGTAAGTCGAGGACTACATGCATTTGTCTCCCCAGTTCAGCTCCTTTATAATTATTGACATTCCCTGTCTCTTTCTCAGGATTCGTTTTCAGATTTTAATCCTGCTACCTACATATTCTTGTTATTTCAGGACTTACTTGATTTTTGTCCTGCCTTTATTACTACATAAATAACCCAAGGCAGTGAACATACATAATACTCCGCCCTCTTCCTATTTTCCTAACAACCACCTTGTCAGGTGAGTTGGGCTGAGAGAGAGTAACCAGCCCAAGTTACATAGTAACAGCTTTCATGCCTAAAGTAGGACCAGAACTCACAATCTCCTAGTTTTTAGCCTGATGCCTTAAATACAGACCAAATTGCTGCAGCTACTACCTTCCTCCTCCTCCTCCTCCTCCTCTATACTCTCTGGGTACATTGCAAGCACAAACACCAGAGTCCAACATGTTTGCATGGGCATTGCAGAGGTATAGCAGGAAAATGGTGGTCTGGATCTCTTTTTATTTCTGCAGACATAAAGTAGATTTGTGCAGAAAGGGTTATCTAACCAATGAACCTATCTGTTTGCTCCTCAACAAGCTATGTTTTGTAAATTTCTCCACACAAACACTTACCCAGTTTTGCAAATTGCATCATTGCATTGTAAATCACTCCTTTGGGCCTTTTGCCTTTCTCCCTATCTGTAACTGTTCTGTCCTTAATGAGCATTCTTGAGATCCCCGCGCTTTGATTGGCCAAAGCGCGGGGCACTCTGATTGGTCAGGCGAGCCGCGCCGATTGGCCCGCTAAGAATCTCCCGCGATTGGTCCATTCGGATCGTGGGAGATTCAAAGCGGTGCCATTGGCCGCGGCCGCCACGGCTAAAAGAATAAAAGCCGCGATCTTTTTCCCTTTGCCCCAGTTCGGTTCCAACCTCAAATAAAGAGCATGATTTGAAGTCACCAACTCCTGGCATCATTTCGCGGACACAACACTGGTGACGAGGGTGGGATCCAGGCCCTGAACCGAACCACATGTCTGACGGAAGCCAGACGAACCACCGCGATGGCGAAAATCGCACCCCCCGCACCCTTCAACCCCGCCACCGAGGACTGGGAATCGTACTCCGACCGATTCCGCATGTTCCTTGAGTGCAGCGATCTGAAGGAAGCCACCGGCCCCATGAAGCACGCCGTCTTCCTGACCCACTGCGGGACCGAGGTCTTCAAGATGGCCAAGGCGCTTGCCAAACCCGCCGATGCGACCGCGATGGACTGGGACGTCCTCGAACCCATACTTCGGCGGCACTACGCTCCAGAGGTACCCATCCTGATCCGACGCAATGAATTCTACCGTCGGGACCAACTGTCGGGTGAGAGTTTCAGCAACTTCGTCGCCGAGCTGCGGCGCCTAGGGGGACTCTGCGAATTTGACAACCTGAATGACGCCCTTAGAGACCGAAATGTGCTCGGTTTGTGGGACCCCGTCCTCCAGAGCTGGCTGATGACCAAGGGCAACATCAGCCTAGCAGACACCCTCACCGCAGCCGCAGCTGCCGAAGCAACCCGAACTTCCGCCGACCGCATGCGCAGACCGAACACTGGGGACCGCAGCGGAAACAACAACCCGGCGAGGTCGACCGAGGCCCAACCCGAGATGACCACCCACCAGGGCGACTTCCACTCGGCATCAGGCACTTCAGATGACGAGGAGGACATCCATCGCCTCCAGACAGGCCCGACCCACGGAACCGGCGGGGTCGTAAGTCGAGGACCAACTGTGCCGGTTGCGGCGGTGACCACCCCAGGTCGGAATGCCGGTTTTTCGAATCGATCTGCCGGTATTGCGACAAGAAGGGACACATCGCCCATGTTTGCTGCCTAAAGAAGAATCGCAGCCCGGCACGATGGGACCAGAGCGACCGGAGGAGAGAGAGCACACCACCCCGGACCAGAGATCGCCCCTCGGACAACAGATGGGACTGGAACAGACGATCCCTGAGAGGCAGCGATAACCGGCGAAGAGAGGAGACCCATCAGACGGTCACCATCGGCCACGCCATAACCAATGACGTCCGGAAGGTCCACGTGGAGGTAGGCATCGAGGGCCAGCCATGCAAAATGGAGGTGGACTCCGGGTCCTACCTCTCCATGATAGCATGGCATGAAATAAAGCGCTTGGTGCCTACCCTCCAAATGAGGAACCTAGACAGCCAGAGACTCATTGTAAAGGACTACCAGGGAAACCGCATCCCGGTAGTCGGAACCAAACACTTCAACATCACATATAAAGGGCACACCGAAAGACTTCCCCTGACAATCGTCGACCGTGACCACCCAAGCCTACTGGGACTGCAATGGTTCGCCCCGCTCGACATCGCACTCACGGGAGTTGACCACGTCACCGACGACAGCTGGGAGCAGCAACTGGCCCGGGAATTCCAAGAGGTCTTCGACAGAAACCTAGGCAAGTACTGAGGGCCCCTTATATCATTCAACCTTGACCCAAACGTCCCCCCAAAATGCCTGAAACCAAGGCGGGTGCCATTCGCACTTAAACCCAAGATAGACGAGCAAATTGACAAGCTCGTCAAGCAAGGGGTCCTACAGCCCATCGACCACGCCCTGTGGGAGACCCCCATAGTCACCCCGATCAAGCCCGATGGGTCGGTGAGGATCTGTGGGGACTATAAGGCCACCCTAAATGGCGCGCTACAACAAAGCGCCTACCCCGTCCCAGTAGTGCAAAACCTACTGCACTCACTGGGAGGGGGCAAGGTTTTCGCCAAGCTCGACCTTGCCCAGGCATACCAACAGTTGCCAGTCGACGAGCAAACAGCAGAAGCGCAAACCATAGTCACCCACCGGGGGGCATTTAAATGCAACCGACTCCAATTCGGAGTCAGCGTGGCACCGGGAATATTCCAAAGCCTAATGGAAAGACTACTGCAAGGCATCAAGGGAGTGGTACCTTACTTCGACGACGTCCTAGTGTCGGCAGCCAACCAAGCTGAACTAGAGGGTCGCCTAAGGGAGGTCCTAACCAAATTTAAAGAAACCGGACTAAAAGTCAAAAGGGAGAAATGCCAGCTATGCACGGAACGGGTAGAATTCCTAGGATACCTCCTAGACCGTCACGGCATTCACCCCACAAACCAAAAAATCAAGGCCATCAAAGAAGCCCCCACACCCAAGTCAAAGACAGAACTAAAGGCGTTCCTGGGGTTACTGAACTTTTACAATGTTTTCCTGCCCCAAAAGGCGACGGCGGTGGAGCCCTTGCATAGGCTCCTGGACAAGGTGGTGACCTGGACTTGGGGGAAACGTGAGCAAGGCGCCTTCCAAAGAACAAAGGACCTCCTCACTTCGGACGCCGTCCTCATACAATATAACGAGACCCTACCTCTGGCCATCACATGCGACGTATCACCCTTCGGCGTCGGCGCTGTCCTCAGCCATACCCTCCCCGATGGAAAAGAAGCGCCCATTGCATTCTTTTCAAGGACCCTCACCAAACCAGAGCGGAACTATAGCCAGCTGGACAAAGAGGCTCTGGCTATAGTTGCCGCCGTAAAACGATTCCACGAGTATCTCTACGGCCGGACTTTCACCATCATAACCGACTACAAGCCGCTGCTGGGAATCCTTGCAGGAAACCGGGCCACCCCGAACATTCTGTCTCCCCGAATGACAAGGTGGTCCGAGTTCCTGGCAGCCTACAACTACGGACTCATACACAGACTGGGTAAGACGATCTCCCATGCAGACGCCTTAAGCCGCTCGCTGCTACTGGAACCTGACACCGACCCAGCACCCACGACGACCACCCTCAGCATAGAGACTCTACCCAACCTGCCCATAACCGCGTCAGACATTGCCCGAGAGACTAATAAAGACAAACGTCTGGCGCGGGTGTTGCATTGGGTAGAGAAAGGGTGGCCGGAAAGGGACAACGACGAGTTTGTCAAAACATTCCGAAACCGCCAAACGGAACTCTCTTTAATAAAAGGGTGCATACTATGGGGGGATAGGGTGGTCATTCCAGAAAAGCTACAAGGGAAGGTTCTGGAACTGCTACACGAGGGGCACCCTGGCATCGTTAGGACTAAAGCCCTGGCCAGAAGTTACGCTTGGTGACCAGGGATGGACAAACAAATTGAAGCCTGGGTAGCAAGATGCCAACAATGCCAGGAAACTAGGCCAAGCCCACCCACAGCACCCGTCCTAGAGTGGGAAACCCCAAGGGGACCTTGGTCTAGGATTCACATAGACTTCGCCGGGCCCACAAAAGGACACACCTTCCTCATAACAGTTGACGCTTACTCCAACTGGCTGGAGGTAAGCAACATGAAGACGACAACCACGGAGGCCGTGATCAAGGAACTCTGCAAACTCTTTGCAACACACGGCCTCCCAGACATCGTCGTTTCCGACAACGGGCCCCAATTCACCTCGCTGGAATTCGAAAAATTCCTAGCGGAAAGGGGCATCCGCCACACGCTGACAGCACCGGTGCACCCGGCGGCAAACGGTAGGGCGGAACGGATGGTCCAATTCACTAAGAAGACCATCCGGAAAATAGACCACGGGGAGATCCAGGAGAAAATAAACAAACTACTCTTCACCCAACACATAACCCCAAATACCACAACCAATAAGAGCCCAGCCGAACTATTAATGGGCAGGAAACTAAGGTCCCCACTCGACAGATTACACCCCACATATAACCGGGAGAAGCCCCCAGACTCAAACAGCAAACACCGAACTTTCGCACCCGGCGACCCCGTATACGCGAGAAACCTGATGGGAGACCCACTATGGATACAGGCTGTCATCACACAAATAACAGGCCCACACTCGTACCGGCTACAAACAGCAGACAGACGAGCGTGGAAACGCCACATCGACCAACTAAGGTCGAGGACTACCAACCAAGAGACCACCGACGCACAAACAGGCGAAACCAACCCCCACAACACAAACCAAGGGGGGAGGGAATACCCAGGGAACCAAAACCAAAGAAGAATAAACCAGCCGTACTTACCGGAAAGCAGCCATCACGACCCCTCGCCAGGAAGAGACAGCCAGGCCAGCTCGACCGACCCGGGAAGACCGAGCGGGAGCGGCGAAACCCGCAGCTCAACCAACCCGGGAGGCCCAGGAGGGAGCTACGGAGAGCGGCCCGGCCCAATCGACCAGCCGGTTCCCACGACAGCAGCAGGAGCAGCAGAGATCCCGACCGAACCGGCCGGGATCCAACCTACGACTGAGCTGCGCAGGTCCAGTAGGCTCAGACGGAGCCCCGCCTACCTACGTGACTACACGACGTAAGGACTGAACCAAGAGGGGAGGGATGTTCTGTCCTTAATTAGCATTCTTGAGATCCCCGCGCTTTGATTGGCCAAAGCGCAGGGCACTCTGATTGGTCAGGCGAGCCGCGCCGATTGGCTCGCTAAGTATCTCCCGCGATTGGTCCATTCGAATCGTGGGAGATTCAAAGTGGTGCCATTGGCCGCAGCCGCCGCGGCTAAAAGAATAAAAGCCGCGATCTTTTTCCCTTTGCCCCAGTTCGGTTCCAACCTCAAATAAAGAGCATGATTTGAAGTCACCGACTCCTGGCATCATTTCGTGGACACAACAGTAACAATTAAGATAAAGAGGGCAACACAAGCCTTGTAATCTAAGAATTGAGAAGGAGAGGGTGAGCAGAAAAATATTACCCAAGAAAATATTCTCAACCAAGAGTCACTTCTTTCCCTTCTGTGGCTAAAAATGTCGTAAAACCATCTTCAGATCTGAAAAACCTAAGGGAAGGTTCTGGAACTGTTACACGAGGGGCACCCGGGCATCGTTAGAACTAAAGCCCTGGCTAGAGAGATAGAGAGAGAGAGAGAGAGAGAGAGAGAGAGAGAGAGAGATCTATCTCTAGAGAGAGAGAGAGAGAGAGAGATAGATAGATAGATAGATAGATAGATAGATAGATAGATAGATAGATAGATAGATAGATAGATAGATGTTAGACAGATACACAGACTGACAGATACAGATAGATATGATAGAGATAGATAGATAGGTAGGTAGGTAGGTAGGTAGGTAGGTAGGTAGGTAGATAGATAGATAGATAGATAGATAGATAGATAGATAGATAGATAGATAGAGATGGAGATAGCATATATATATATATATATATATATATATATATATATATATATATATATATATATATATGTGTGTGTGTGTGTGTGTGTGTGTGTGTGTGTGTATGTGTATGTATATGTATATGTATATGTATACGTACACGTACACGTATATGTATACATATATGTTTTCTTAAGTTTTCGCAGGTACTTACATGTATGGTATTCAGCTTTGTTCAGGTATTTTCCCACATCATTATAGTTGTGCTTTTAAAGTTGTAGCAACGTTTCGGCAGAATCTCATCTGCCATCATCAGGCTTTTGTATTGAGTTTGTCTGTGAGTCAGACTTTTACAGTTGTTTTAGTTTTAAATTTGGGGCTAGCCTACTGCTGTGCCAGAATGATTTTTTCTTCATCCTGATTGGTTGGGAGTCTTGGTCTGTGTTTATTGGTCTTGGAGTTTGCTATGTTCTGCTTGATTGGTGTTTCTAATATCTTCTGTCTATTTTGTGGCTTTTTTTGTCTTGATTGGCTGGCAACATTGTGTTTCTGTATTGGAGGCTTTTAGTGCAGCTTGGCTTCGGGTAAATGGACAGCTATCATTTATTAGGAAGCTAGGTTTCATCTGGGTGCCTGGTTGGGGTGTGTTTGAGCTGGAGGTATCAGGGGGGATCTGTTTATGCCCAGGTGTTTGGCTGGCTTGTGGTATGGAGATTTTTTTGTTTGAGAGTGCAGGCTTCCAAATGATTGACAGCCTGGTGGAATCATCTCTTCTATTCATGCTTTTAGGTCTTTTTTTCAATCTATATGGCTTCTCTGATAATTCTGTGGCTGGGGATTTCTATAGTGGCTAGGGTTTTGGTGCCATTGAAGTTGATTCCCATGGGGGTTCTTTCTGGCAGCAACAGAAGAAGAAGGAGGAGGAGGAGGAGGAAGAGGAGGAGGAGGAGGAGGAGAAAAAGAAGAAGAAGAAGAAGAAGAAGAAGAAGAAGAAGAAGAAGAAGAAGAAGAAGAAGAAGAAGAAGAAGAAGAAGAAGAAGAAGAAGAAGAAGAAGAAGAAACATCTTTCACACCTCCATCTTATTGATAAACCCTTTGTCAACCTTTTTCCTAATGTTCCCCAGGAAACTGTCTGAGGGGAAAAAGAAAATCATTGATGACTCTTTGAAAAAAAACAAAAACCAGCCCGTTTTATCAACTTTCCCAACCATTCCTACTTCACACACTGTGCCAGTGGGAGTGTGGGTGCTTGAAAAATACACTCCAAACTAGCCTGTTAAATTAGCAGAAAGAGCTAAGGTTGTCTTTACAGCATCAGTAGTTAGCAGTGGATACATTCCTCTTAAATTTCCACTTGGCTGCTGCTGCAAGTCACCCAAATTAGCATAACAATTAAAAAATAATAATAAATGATTCCCGACTGCCAAGCTTGGTGGCAGGAAGATCCCTTTCGCATCCATTACATGGATGCCTGCCTGGGATTTGCCATAAATGTTCTGTTCACAAGATAAAAGGCAACACTTAGCATTCCTTCCTCTCTCTCCCACCTCCTGCTCCCCACAATTTTCCTTCTCCCCAAACTTCATCCTGCCACACTAATGCACTCCGATGCCAAAAATGCTACAAAGCCAATAAGGACACTATAAATGACAAGTCCCATTATATTGGCTTTTTAAAAAATATATACACTTTTTCCGGCTTCTACCCTTTGAAGCAGATAGCAGGAGAATGATAATTCTGCAGTCATTCAATTCATTTTCCGAAGCATATATTACGGGAGCAATTTCCACCATGGATTATGAAACAACTGTGTAAAAAAAAAAAAAACCTCACCATTTTATCTTGATTTATTTGGCTGCTTTAGCATAAATATAATTTTTATAGGCACAAGACAAGGCAGAATAATGGGCAATTACAGTCACTGTTTTGGCATAATTTCAGGAGGAGAAAGAGATGCATATCTGATATTGTGCAGTCTCTATTAATCCTTTTCTCCTTTAAATTTCTCCACTCTCCCTGTTTCCACGCACACCATTCCTACCACCAAACCAAATATCATATCAAGTTAACTACTAAAGAATTATTATTTGTTCATGGGGTACAATGTGATCTAATAGCAGGAACGGATGAAAGATCCCAGAGTTAGCACTATTAATTTAATGATCCTGAAGAATGGTTGAGATCAGAAAACCATGAGCTTCTTTTGACTAAGATTCCTGAGGTTTGTAACAGGAACAGCAAACTGAAAGAAAAGAACAAAAACCTGGAAAAATCCTTGATTTAGAATAGGGTTGTCCAATCTTGCCAATTTTAAGCTTTGTGGATTTCAACTTCCAAAATTCCCCAGCCAGCATGATTTCATGATTCATAACTTCTCAGAACAACAATCCAGAGAGGTAGATTGGGCTGCTCAGTGTGCTTCCATGGCTGGGAATTTCTGGTCCAACACTTCCAGAACTACAGCACGTTGTCTCTCCAAGGTGACCATAGGGAGCATCTTCTGAACTGACTCTCTTCCAATATTTATAGACAGCTAGAAAACCTCTCCAAATATTGTTGTTGAGATTAGTTCCTAAAGGGATTGACATTCTTCTGCTCCATTTGAGCAATGCCCTGAAATTGAATTGATGGAAAGACTGTTTCGCAGAGCTATGAAAATGTTCCATTTTATTGATGAAACCCTTTAATGGTCTAGCCTTGAAGGCGCTGGGATTTTATTTGTTTCCTTATGTCTGCTTCCTTCACTCTTCTCTTCCTTTAACACCAGCCTCCCTTTCAGCAAGGGCTCATTCCCATGAGTGAAATCCAGACTGGTTGAAAATAAAATCAGTTTTAACCACATTTTGCCATTAACACAAAGATGGACTGTACCTTATTGCTGTACCTTATCATGGTATATAATGGCTTCAACCACAGTTCATACCCCAGCATATAATTTGTATATATACTGTTGTTCTCTGGGCCCCATCTGGTGGCCAGGCCAAATACCAATCTGTATTGTTTGGAAACTGACCTGGCCCTTTAAGAGTCCTCTGTGATGATCCAGGGCTGCGATGGTGATCCTATGGCATGCATGCTGGAAATGGCATCTAGAGCCATCTCTCCGGGCACACCAGCTGTCGCCCATTGCTCTTCCAGGTTCTGGCATGTGCATGCGCACCAGCCAGCTGGTCTTTGCGCACCTGGGAGCACCAGAAACCGGAAGAGCAGCTCCCTGGAGCGCATGGTCATGCCAACCAGCTGATGTTTGCGTGCACATACGTGTTAGAAACCAGAAGACAAGGTACTGGTGCTCATGCATGCCAGGGAGCTGCTCTTCTGGTCTCCAGTGCTCCCATGTGGTGCGCCAGGTAGCTGCTCTTCTGGTTTCTGGCATAAGCGTGCTCTTGTTTCAGCACCTGGTGCCAAAACGTTTCGCCATCACTGACCCAGGGCAAGGCACGGAAGCAACCCAGCCAGCTGATAGTTCTAACTCCCCTTTATTACCCCAACTTTCCCACAAACGCATATAGCAAAGACACATAGCAAAGGGCTGACACACACCCCCCCAGCAGTCTCTGGCTGCGAGTAGTCCAGCAAAATGCTCTTAACACAATGGCTTCAAGGCAAGAAGTCCAACAAGGCAAACAAACAAGGCAATAATCAAGCAAGAAGTCCAGCGAATGCCAGATGTCGGCAATGGCACACAAAACTCCACAAATTCAGTGCTTGCTCCCGACAAGCGCCTCTCCCCAAAGCATCTCTTTAAATCTCAGTCCCAAGGTGTGCCTTGTGAATTGTCAGGTTGCCCTGCACTCCTCCCATCTCCTCTCCACTCTCCATGCTCAGGGACCAGGAGCGGGCAGTCCTTGCTCGTCACCTGAGCTCCGTCACTCCTCATTTCCACTACCTGCCACCTTTCCCCCCTCTCTTGGTCATTCTGCCCCCGTTCTTCCCTGCTGGCAAGCCATCCCACACCGGTGTTGACCCACAGTGTAACACAAATGTAACAAAATCCAAAACATAAATAAATGTCCTTTAATGCCTCCAACTTGGCCCCATTGTTCAATAATTCTCACTTGGAAACAAAATGTACTCAAAAATAGTCTTCAAAAGAAAGCAATACAGTCCGAATTTAATGAGCAGATAGAGGTGAAAATAAAAACCAAAGAAACTACAGTGATGAAATTTCCACAATGGAACAGGAGAAGTATTTACCAAATTCAAGGAGATAACAAAGCACAGTCTGTTGGAAGGATGTCAACCAAGATAACCTCAAACCAAAATAAAACACGCTTTGTTTCCAGCATTTGCCAGAATGCAGGTCCAAACTCTTATGCAGTTCTCACACCCTGCAGCCCATGAAGAGGATCAAGCCCCTCTCCTCCTGAGTAGACCATGTCTCTCCCTTATCCTCTCCTCCCTGCATGCCCTAGGATGGAGAGGGGATGGGCCTGGGTCCTCCTCTGACTGCTCAGCCAGCCTCTGCCCTTCCCCAGCCTCCTCCACAACCTCTGGAGCCACACTTCCACTCCCTGTCAGCTGTTCCTCCTCTCCCTCAGAATCAGTCTCCACCAGGGGCATGACAACACCAGAGGGACCTGAGACGGCCTTGTCTTGCTCCTTCCCATATTCCTCTGAAGTCAACAAGGCTGCCTCCTCGATCTCCAGCAGCCCCAGCTCCAGCTCATCCTCCTCCGCAGACTCAGGCTCCAATGGGGCCATGACATCATCTAACCACTCACTCTCAAAACAAATGCATCTTGGGAAGCCAGATTCCATTTTCTGTAGCATTCCTGTTTAGCAAGGAAACAGAAGCACCAGGAAAAATCCAGCTTAATCCATGGCATATGTTCATCCGAGGACAAAAATCCACACTCCATACACACAGCATCTCTGGGGAGATTTAGATCTATCTGTATTTGTTCACTGTCATGCTCACCGGCAACACTGCTTATTTTGTATTTGGGTTCTCATTGTATGTATTTCTATTTGTTCAGGTTCAGGCATCCTGTTCCTTTAATAAAGCATCCAGATCTGTGCACACGGTCTGTTTTGTTGGAGGATAGGTGGGTTTAGCTGCATGTCAAGCTGCACAGAGAATAATCTGTAGCGAGGACAGAACACACTGAGTGTATTTTCAATGATATTTATCCCTTGCATACAACAGTTAACAAAGGTGTCATTATTTGACTACTGCCAAAGTATTATATGTAGCAAATCAGGGCACCTTTTGTGTTTAAAGAGGAAAATGCTTCAATCATTCTGCAGTGCTTGACATTCTCACAGCTATTTGCAAACTCTTACTAATTCTCAAGATTACCCAGAGTGTCCTTGCAGAAGAAGATTACAATGGCAAGGAGATGTAGGTGGTCTTCTATTCTTCTTCTCTCAAAAAGAGATTCTTCTCTGTGGACTTCAGGAGTTGCAAGGGACCTTGGAGGTCTTCCAATCAGGGGTGGGCTTCAAAAATTTCAGCAACGGGTTCTCTGCCCAGTTGCTGGGTGGGCATGGCCTAGCTGGTCTCCTGCACCATTGTAAGGGGGGGCATTTTCACCCTCTCTGGGCTCTAGAGCAGTGGCCCCCAACCTTTTTTGTACCATGGCCTGGTACCGGCATCACAAAATGATCCACGGACCAGTACCAGCATCAGCACGCATGACCAAGGCAAGGTGAGCTGAGCAACTGGCCAGCCAGCCGTCCCCCGCTTCTCCCCGCCACCTTCAACTCCTCCTTTGTACCTTTTTTGTGCTTTTTGGGCTCTTTCTTAATCTCCTCCTGAGTAACACGAGACTCCACCACCATTGGAATGTCTCTTCGTTCGAAGCCGCCCCCCACTTAGACGAAATTAAGGCGTGAGGATTCCTTCAGCACCCAAACGCCGCTTTCCAACAACCGACAACTGACAAGCTCACCCGGAAGCACTTTCTCAAGCGCCGTCGAAACAAGATGGTGACACCCAGGCAAACCAGCGGCCTGGGACAAAATGATCCACGGACCGGTACTGATCCGGGGCCTGGTGGTTGGGGACCATTGCTTTAGAGGCTTTCCTCGAGCCTTTGGAAGCACGGAAACAGGTCCCGGGGCTCTGGAGGCCCTCTAGAGGCTGAAAACGAGCCTGTTTCTGGCCTTCCAGAACTTATGAGAGGCCTGTTTTTCACCCTCCCCAGGCTTCAGAGGCTTTTCTTGAGCCTCTGGATGGAGAAAACAGCCACCTCCAGGCTCCAGATGCCCTCTGGAGGCTGGAAATGATTTCTGGCCTCCCAGAGCCTCTGGGAGGGCCATTTTTCACCCTTGTCAAGCCTCCATGTGGGCCTTGCACTTACCTCGCATCCAAAATGGCCCGTGTGGAATCTCCTAGGAGGGGCGGGGTGGGGTGGATGGAGCCAGCCAGAGGTGGGATTTGCCGGTTCACCGAAGCGGCCCTAACATTAACTATGGGTTCGCCTGAACCAGGGTGAACCCGTAGCAGCCCACCCCTGCTTCTAATCCAAACCACTGCTCAAGCAGAAAACCCTACACCAATTCAGACAAATGGTTATCCAGTCTCTTTTTAAAAACCTCCAAGGTTGGAGCACCCACAACTTCTGGAGGAAAGTCATTCCACTGATTAGCTGTTCTCCCTGTCAGGAAATTTATTCTTAGTTCTAAGTTGATTCTCTCCTTGATTAGTTTCCACCCATTGCTTCTTCTTGTCCTGGCCTCAGGGGCTTTGGAGAATAGCTTGACTCCCTCTTCTTTGTGGCAACCCCTGAGATACTGGAACACTTCTATCATGTCTCCCCGACTCCTTCTTTTCATTAAACTAGACATACCCTGTTCTTTCATATTTTTTTAAGCCTTAAGCTGGGCACAATACTGTCTAAATCTGGTGTTTCTTAACCTTGGCAGCTAAAAGATGTGTGGAGTTCAACTCCCAGAAGTCTCCAGCCACCATGGCTGACTGGGGAATTCTGGGAGTTGGAATCCACACATTCTGTCCCAGAGAATGGGAAACTGATCTATTCTCCAAGGCACCAGAGGATAAGACAAGAAGTAATGGGCAGTCAGAGGGAGATCCAACCCAACTTGGGCAGAGATGACTCGATAAGGTCTTTTGCATGCCACCAATCCCATCCCTCTACCTGCTTTCATAATGAGCTGCTTTTGCCTGCAGCCCAGCTCCAAAACGCGCTCGCTGGGTTTTTTTTTTTTTAAGAATTTTTATTTTTTTAAACAAACATACACAAACAAAATATAAAACACAAATCCATCTTCCAGTTACATACAGTGTGTCGGTAGGTTACAAGTCTTTTGTGCTTCATCTCCATAGCAGAGGTGGTATTCAGCAGGTTCTGACCAGTTCTGGAGAACTGGTAGCGGAAATTTTGAGTAGTTCGGAGAACTTGCAAATACCACCTCTGATTGGAGATTTCACAGTAACCTCCCCCTGCCACGCCCACTAAGCCATGCCCACAGAACTGGTAGTAAAAAAAAATTGAATCCCACCACTGCTCCATAGTCCTCACTTATAGTTTATATAAATTCTCATATTATCCAGCTAGTAGATATCTATTATTTATCATTATTAATCAATTTTTTACTATAACTATTATTCTTGCATTTTATTGAGAAATACATTTTAACTTTATACTTATTATAGCATTCATTACATCATCATAAATCAGTTTAATAGTGATAGTAATATGTCCTTATGCTATATTCACCATAGTTCTATTATCCTTGTATTATGAAATTTTTAAAAGTATTTCATTTCCATATTTTTTGTCTAACCATTGAGAAAATAAATCTCATATCTTGTAATATTGTTTGTCTCCTTGTTCTCTAATTTCAAATGTCAATTTACTCATTTCAGCACATTACACTATTTTCTTAATGATTTCCTCCTGCGTTGGTATTTTCTCATTTTTCCAATTTTTAGCAAATACAATTCTAGCCGCTGTTAATACATTTACAGTCAAATATTTCAATTCTCTACTATATATTCCTGGTAAAATACCCAATAAAAATATCTCTGGTTTAAAATCAATATGTCTTTTTGTCATTTTTTCCAACCATGTGTGGGATTTAGTCCAGTATCTTTTCACCTCTACACATGTCCACCACATATGAACCTGGTATCTGATGACAATTCCAACACTTTTCGGATTTATTCTTAAACATTCTTGCTATTCTTGTCAAGGGTAAGTGCCACCTGTAAAACATCTTATATAAATTTTCTTTATATGCAGTTGACATTGTCATATTATAGTTTTGAGACCACAATTTTTGCCATTTGTCTAAATCAATCCCAAATCCAAAATTTTTCCCCTAAGCAATCAAATGTTTTTTTTTAACTTGCTCTTCTTAGTAAATATCCATATAATATTTTAATCACCTTTTCAACAGTACCTGTCAAAATTTTATCTAAATCAGTCAATTTATCATAAAAACCTTCTGTTTTAATATCTTTATCATATCTAGAATGTATTTGTACATATGAAAACCAATTCATCCTTATATCTTGTTCTTCTAATTCTTGTCTAGATTTAAGTTCACCCTTTTCATTCAATATTTCACCATATCTAACTGTTTGTTCCATTTTATATATTACTGGATATGAAAATGCTTCTATAGTTGATAGCCAGACTGGAATTTTTAAATAATGTTGCCTTTTAATCTTCTCCCAATTTAATAACAAAGCCTCTTTGTATGTAATGTCTTCTGAAAAAACCATGTATTTTAGATCCCTTGTACCATAAGAAGGCATGCCATCCCAACAACAAATTATGTCCTTCTAGTGTCAATAATCTAGTATTCAGCTCACTGGCTTTTAATGCCAAGGCTGACCATCTGGCTGGGGACGAGCTGGTACGATCCTATACTCGCTTCGGCTGACTCTTCGGCAGGAAACATAAACTAGAAATGTGCTTAATGAGAAGGGTGAGTAATTGCGATAGGTTATTATAGATGCTTGGGATGACCTGCCCAGGGGAAACATCACCATAGATCTGATGCCCTGGAATGATGGGATGCATCAGCTGGAATAATTTGGATGGGTGTGTGTATGTGACAAAAATGAGAAGAGGATTGACCAGAACTATGTGCTCAGAATCCCACCACCTTTTTTTGACACAGATTACATTAAAAAGGGTGCAGCTTTGGTTGGGGTCACCATCTGCCTTTTTTGGATTTCTTCCCTAGAGACAGCCATAAAAGTGGGGAAAGTTGAGAATGGTGGGATTCAATTTTTTTCACTACTGGTTCTGTGGGCGTGCTTTGGTGGGTGTGGCATGGCTTGGTGGATGTGGCTTGGTGGGCATGGCAGGGGAAGGTTACTGTAAAATCCCCGTTCCCTCCCCACCCCACTAACCTGCTTTCCTGCTCCATTCTCCTGTTCAGGGTAACAAAAGGAGACCCAGCCGATCAGCTGGGACTCAATGGGACACAGAGAAGAGATGGGGGCAGGGCCAGTCAGAGGTGATATTTGCCGATTTTCCAAATTAATCAAAATTTCCGCTACCAGTTCTCCAGAACTGGTCAGAACCTGCTGAATACCACCCCTGGAATGAGGATCTTAGCAGCCAATGGATTGTAAGAATCAGTCCCAACCTTCTATTGAATGTATCCTTGTCTTTTTTCATTCCTTTGCCTGTAACTATTTCATTTTCCCCTTTGTAGCTGCAAGGAATCATATTATAGCAGCACTCACTTTATTTTGCTTGTTCCTCACGTCCAAAGCCATAAGCCCGCTGCCCATATGTTTTATTTATTAGGTATTTATCCCACCTTTCTTACTTTGTAAGTAATGCAAGATGGTGGGCATACCAAATACTTCTTCCTCCTCTTATTTTCCCCATAATAGCAACTCTGTGAGGTGGGTGGGGCTAAGAGACTGGCCCGAAGTCACCCAGCCAGCTTTCATGCCTAAGGCAGGACTAGAACTCACAGTCTCCTGGTGATTGGCCCAAAAGCACCCAGGAAGCTTTAATGCCTAATGCAGGACTAGAACTCACAGTCTCCTGGTGATTGGCCCAAAGGCACCCAGGCAGATTTAATGCCTAAGGCAGGACTAGAACTCACACTTTCCCAGTTTCTATGTCATCACGTTAATCACTATATCAAACTGGCTCTTCAATGTGCCAAAACTTTCATAATCAGGTAATATGTTGGATGGCTCAGTTGAGATAGAAACCATCTTAAAACAGAAGGATTATTGGTTCTCATGCTGGTTTCTGTAGGATTAGGTTCAAATTGGTAAATTAAGAAAAAAATTATCTGGAGTAAAACTGGATTTCAATAGTCCAGTACTTCTGCACATCAATGTTTTGTTGATGTATGAGTTAACCAGTTGGGGAATGAGATCTGATGGCTATTTCTTTTTCTGCATATTTATCCCATTTTGTGATCATTTTGGATTCCAAAAGGAGCTGATATCGAAAGTGAAAGAAGTTCAGTGCAAATTAAGGTACCGAAAAAAAACCAAAACGGGGAACTAGGGCATACAAAACCTTTGGTAGACCAATACTTGAATACAACTCATCTGTCTGGAATCCGCACTGTATATTGGACATTAATACAATTGAGCGAGTCCAGAAGTATTTCATGAGAAGAGTACTACACTCCTCTGCTCACAACAGAATACCCTACATCACCAGGCTTGAAATTTTGGCCTTGAACAACTTAGAACTACGCCACCTATGGTTGGACTTAAGCATAGTACACAAAATTATCTGCTACAATGTCCTACCAGTCAATGACTACTCCAGGTTCAACTGCAACAATACAAGAGCACACAACAGATACAAACTCAATGTTAACCGCTCCAAACTGACCTCACCCCATTCCTAAGAGGTCTGTAAGAGCACAATCGTGCCTATCATCCCAGTCCTATGGTCCCCATTTATTTGTACCCATTTCCTGTATTCATACTCATGTTTATTCTTATACCTATTATCTTGTGATTGACAAATCAAATGAATAAAAAATAAATAAGATTACTTTTGCAAGACCACAACAAAGCAGGCTCCAAGATGGGTGGGGTTTTCACTTGTGTGCTGATCTGCAAATTTGACTCCTTAGAGTTCTCCAAGTTAACATTTACCAAGGCCGATGGAGAATACAGGACACACATCAAACCAAGTATTCTATAGGAAACCTTCTCATGATGAATATTAAACTTTTCCCTGAATGAGGAAAGAGAATCTTTTCTTCCAGGCACCAGCCTTGTGACCCAAAAAGTTGTTGTTGTTGTTGTTGCTGCTGTTTCCCTTTAACAATCAAGTTTCATCAGCCACTAAGAAGAGCACAGCAACTGAAAACACCAGCCAGTCTCAGCACTAATGATGAGCACAACAAGTGTCTAATGAAATGGGTACCAGCCAAAAGCAACAGAAGTGGAGATCTGAATTTTTGGTTTTTAGCTTTTGCATTTCGTCACCTATTGCAATCGTTGTAGCATAATAAGCTTTAGATAAATGTCAAGGCCAACCCAAGACAATATGAGAAAGTCTGCACAACGCAGGCTTTTTAGAGCAACTTGAATCAGTTGAATGGCCAGCTCAAGATTACTACATTATTTAATTGTGGATCTATTGTGAAAGTACTCACTATTCATTTCTGAACATGAGGCATTGTGGAATACAGTTGTCAAAAACAAGACTTGCCCACCTGAGGCTCCAAAGGAAGACCCACCATAGAAGTCTTTTTTGCTATTTCTCTTTTGAGAGAAACTAAGAAACAGGTGTCATATTGCAACAAATTTATTTTAAATTTATCCCACCCACCCCACCCCATCCCCAAAAATGGTCCTGGACAGCCATGCATATTGGGTAAAATGATCTAAGGCTGGCTATGCTCCTTCATAAGAAAATGGAGGGAGTAGGAGAAAAGGAGAAAAACGAGGCACAGATAGAATAGATAGATATAGTAGATAGATGATAGATAGATGGATGGATAGATGGATAGATAGATAATGATAGATGATAGATATGATGATACATGATGGAGATAGATATGATATTTGGAGAGAGATGATAGATACAGTAGATAGATAATAGACAGAGATAGATAGATAGATAGATAGATAGATAGATAGATAGATAGATAGATAGATAGATAGATAGATAGATAGATATAGAGAGGCAGAGACAGAAAGAAAGAAAGATAGATATAATGATAGATGATAGATTATAGAGATAGATATATATATAGAGATGATAGATAGAGATAGACAGACAGATAGAGAGATATAATGATAGAGATAGAGATAAAATATATACAGAGATGATAGATAGATATAGACACAGACAGAGACAGAAAGAAAGAAAGAAAAATAGATATGATAGATGATAGGTGTTCTTTACGGTCATTTACATTCTTGTAAACGCCATGCTGTGATTGGTCAAAGCGCGCAGGGATCCGATTTGTCGAGTGAGCCGCTCTGATTGGCCCGCTGCGGATCTCCCGCGATTGGTGGAAACTAATCGCGGAAGATTCAAAGCGGTGCCATTGGTTGCGGTTGCCGCAGCTTGGGAATAAAAAGCTGCTGTTTTTCCCCCGGAATCCGAGCTGTTCTCAGGACCAATAAAAGAGCTGAACCAAGTCACTGAGTCCTGGTCTCTTTGCCACGCCGGACACAACACTGGAGACGAAGGTGGGATTCCAAGGCTAATCCCCCACCAACACGTGTCCAGAGGAAGCGAGACCGACGAGATGGCCAGCATCGCACTGCCCGTGCCCTTTAATCCTGCTACCGAGGACTGGGAAACATACACAGACAGATTCCTCATGTTCCTCGAATGTAGCAACATGAAGGATGCCACCGGGCCGAAGAAAAGAGCCGTCTTCCTGATACACTGCGGGCCCGCAGTGTTCAAGATGGCAAAAGCTCTAGTGAAACTCATGGACGTCAAGGAGATGGACTGGGCCGACCTCGAACCATTGCTCTGGAACCACTATGCCCCCGCCGTGCCCACCCTCATCAGGCGGCATGATTTCTACCGGCGGGACCAGAGAGCGGGTGAGAGCATCAGCGATTTTGTGGCTGAGCTACGAAGCCTAGGGTCATGTGCGGGTTCTCGTACATGGATGAGGCCTTACGGGACCGCGTCGTACTCGGACTCCGAGACCCAGTCCGACTGATGGCCAAAGGAGACATCGCCCTCGCCGACGCCATCGCTGAAGCCACTGCAGCTGAGGCAACCCGGAAATCGGTGAACCACATGTGGAGACCAGACACCGGAGACCGCACTGTGACCACCGACCCAGGACGGGTGACCGAGGCCCAACCGGAAGCAAGTCACCACAAGACCACCACCCATTATGGCGAATTCCACTCTGCCTCCGACACCATGGACGATGAGGAGGAGATCCACTGGCTCCAGACGGGACGTAACCAGCGAAATCGGCGGGGTTGTAAGTCAGGGACCGCATGTGCTGGGTGCGGAGGCGACCACCCTCAAGCACAGTGCCATTTCTTCGATGCAGTCTGCCGGCACTGTGACAAAAAGGATCACATCGCCCGAGTCTGCCGATTGAGGAAGGCCTACAGCCCCAGACAGCGGGACCACAGCGAGCAGAGACATGACAGCACACCCCCCAGAGCCAGAGATCGCCAAGCCGACAGCCGATGGGACCGGAGTGGACGGAACCAATGAGGTGGCAAAATCCGGCGGAAGGAGGAAACCCACCAGATGGTCATCATTGGCCACAGATCAACCACTGATGCCCGAAAGATCTACATGGAGGTAGGCATCGAAGGCGAGCCATGCAAAATGGAGGTGGACTTCGGGTCCTACCTCTCCATGGTCGCCTGGCAAGAAATCAAATGCTTGGTGCCTACCATCCACAAGAAGGGACTGGAGAACCAGAGACTAATAATCAAGGACTACCAGGGAAACCGCATCCCAGTAGTCGGAGCCAGACCATTCAACGTAACATTCAAGGGCCACACCGCAAAGCTTCCCCTGACAATCGTGGACCAAGATCGACCCAGCCTTTTGGAACTACAATGGTTCGCACTGCTCGGCATCGAGGTCACGGGCATAAACCACACCGCAGAGACCGATTGGGAACAGCAACTGGCACGGGACTTCCAGGAAGTGTTCGACGGCACCCTAGGCAAGTACCAAGGGCCCCCTATTTCCTTCAGCCGAGACCCCAACATTCCCCCGATACGCCTAAAACCAAGGCTAAAACCACCCTTTGCACTCAGGCCAAAAATAGACAAGCAAATTGACAAGCTCGTCAAGCAAGGGGTCCTACAACCAATCGACCACGCCTGGTGGGAGACCCCAATAGTCACCCCAGTCAAGCCTGATGGGTCAGTAAGAATCTGCGGGAACTATAAGGCCACCCTAAATTGCACCTTACAACAAAGCACCTACCCCATCCCAGTAGTGCAGCACCTTCTACACTCACTGGGGGAAGGCAAGTTTTTTGAGAAGCTCGACCTGGCCCAAGCATACCAGCAGCTGCCGGTCAATGCAGAAACTGCTGAGGCGCAAACCATAGTCACCCACCGGGGAGCGTTTTGCTGTAACCGACTCCAGTTTGGGGTCAGCGTGGCGCCTGGAATTTTCCAGAGCCTCATGGAGAGGCTTTTGCAAGGAATTAAGGGGGTGGTGCCCTACTTCGATGACGTGCTGGTGTTGGCAACCAACCAGCTAGAACTAGAGGGTCGTCTAAGGGAGGTGCTAACGAAATTCATGGAAACCGGGCTGAAAGTGAAGAGAGAGAAATGCCAGCTTTACACAGAGCGGGTCAAGTTCCTAGGATACCTCCTAGACTGGCACGGCATCTACCCACCTCAAACAAAATCAGAGCCATTAAGGAGGCCCCCACGCCCAGGAATAAAACGGAACTGCAGGCATTTCTGGGACTGCTTAATTTTTACAATGTTTTCCTGCCCCAAAAGGCGACCGCGCCGGAGCCTTTACATAGGCTTTTGGACAAGGTGGCCACCTGGACTTGGGGAAAACGTGAGGAAGCCGCCTTCAGGAAAACCAAGGACCTGCTCACCTCAGATGCCATTCTCATCCAATACAATGAGACCCTACTACTTGCCATCACATGCGACGCCTCACCCTTAGGCGTTGGCGCGTCCTCAATCACACACTCCTGGACGGAAGAGAAACGCCCATGGCTTTCTTCTCAAGGACACTCACCATTCCTTGCCGCCTACAGCTTCTGGCTCACACACCGACTCGGTAAGACTATCACCCACGCAGACGCCTTGAGCCGCTCGCCATTACCTGACCGAGACACCGACCCAGCACCCACGATGACCACCCTCAGCATAGAGACTCTGCCCGATCTACCCATAACTACGTCAGACATTGCCTGAGAAACTAATAAAGACAAACATCTGGCGTGGGTGTTACGTTGGGTAGAAAAAGGGTGGCCGGAAAAAGACGACAACGAAGCATTCAAGACATTCCAGAACCGGCAAACAGAACTCTCGCTACCAAAAGGGTGTGTACTTTGGGGGGATAGGGTTGTTATTCCAGAAAAGCTACAAGGAGAGGTATTGGAGTTGTTACACGAGGGGCACCCAGGCATAGTTAGAATGAAAGCCCTGGCCAGAAGTTATGCTTGGTGGCCAGGGATGGACAAGCAAATCGAGGCCTGGGTGGCAAGATGTGAACACTGCCAAGAAACCAGACCGAGCCCTCCTGTGGCACTGGTCCTAGAATGGGAAACCCCCAGGGGACCATGGTCCAGGATCCACATAGATTTTGCCGGGCCCACTAAGGGACATACATTCCTTATAACGGTAGATGCTTACTCCAACTGGTTGGGGGTAAGCAACATGAAAACCACCACCATGGAGTCCATGACCAAGGAACTTAGCAAACTATTCGCAACCCACGGCCTTCCAGATGTCATCGTGTCAGATAAAGGGCCCCAATTCACCTCATTAGAATTTGAAAAATTCCTAGCGGAACGGGGCATACAACACGCATTGACAGCTCCAGCACATCTGGCGGCGAATGGAAGGGCGGAATGGATGGTTCAATTTACGAAAAAAAACATCCAAAAAATCGAACACAGGGAAATCCAAGAAAAAATAAAATGCTCTTCATACAACATTTAACCCCGAACACGACAACGAACAAAAGCCTGGCAGAGCTACTAATGGGGAGGAAAATAAGGTCCCCACTCAACAGGCTGCACCCCACATACAACCCGGAGAAACCCCCAAACTCCTCTAGCAAACACCGGTCCTTTGCACCAGGCGACGCCATCTACGCAAAGAACCTAACCGGAGACCCACTGTGGGTACCAGCAACCATAACCCAACTGACAGGTCCCCGCTCGTACCGGCTGCAAACAACCGACGGATGAGTCTGGAAATGCCACATCGATCAACTAAGATTGAGAACAATCACAGAAAGCACAACCGATATGCAACCAAACAGAGACAATCCCCTTAATACAAGCCAAGAGAGGAGGGAATACCCTGGTAACCAAAACCCAATAGAAAGAAAACAGCAACACTTACTGACTGACAGCCAGCTCAAAGCCTCACCAGGAAGAAGCAGCCAGGCCAGCTCAACCAGCCCAGAAAGACTAGGCGGGAGCGGCGGGAGCTGCAGCTCTACTAGCCTGGATAGACCTGGAGGGAGCTGGAACAAGAGGCCCAGCGACACCTTCCAGGCGGTTCCATCGACGAGGCCAAGAGCAACAGAGAACCTGACCGAACCGGCCGGGAGCCAAACAACAACTAACCTGTGTGGATCCAGTAGGCAAGTACGGAGCCCCGCCTACTTACGGGACTATGTCACATAGGACAGAACCAAGAAGGGAGGGGTGTTCTGTACGGTCATTTACATTCTTGTAAACGCCACGCTGTGATTGGTCAAAGCGCGCAGGGATCCGATTTATCAAGCGAGCCGCTCTGATTGGCCCGCTGCGGATCTCCCGCGATTGGTGGAAACTAATTGCGGGAGATTCAAAGCAGTGCCATTGGTCGCGGCCACCATGGCTTGGGAATAAAAAGCCGCTGTTTTTCCCATGGAACCTGAGCCGTTCTCGGGACCAATAAAAGAGCTGAACCAAGTCACTGAGTCCTGGTCTCCTTGCCGCGCCAGACACAACAATAGGTATGATGATAGATTATAGAGATAGATAAATAGAGAGACATAGAGAGATATAATGATAGAGATAAAGATATATATATAGAGAGAGATGATAGATAGATAGATAGATAGATAGATAGATAGATAGATAGATAGATAGATAGATAGATAGATAGATGTAGACAGACAGACAGATGCTAGACAAAGGCAGATTGGTAGATTACAATTATTATTGAGCACTTTTTAAATAATAGGAGCCCTACTGCCTGCCCTACTGCTACATTTTTCATTGGAAAAGTGAAAAAAAAAACAGCACTAACATTTTAGTCTTTTAAAACAGCTGGTTCTCACAACAGCTGATACATCCCACCATCCCACCAAAATTCCACCCATTTTAACACATCCACTGATCTGGGAACACCTAAAAGGATCTGTGAGATGAGCACACCATGTAAATAATTTCATTTGAAACCATTCACACGAACCATTACAAAATACTGTTGGATAGCATCTGCTGAGGTCCTACTGAATCTGGAATTGACTCCCCCCCCTTCCTTCCAACTCACATCTGGAAAACGATACAACATTGCAAATCATTAGATTACTAGGAGAAAGCATGAAACACAAACAAGGAGAAGTTCTGTGTCCAGGCATGAAGAACACAGCTTAATTGCAGACAGGATTATCATTTTTATTTGTGTCCACAAACTCTTGGGTCAAATTAATAAAAATTCCAGTGCAAAGTAAAGTTTTCAATAATTATGGTAAAAACTGCATCACTTGCCTCTGAAGACTCCATGCCAGCCCAATAAGCAGAAAAGTAAACATGAACATTGTTCTACAGGTTGTGTGTGGCACAAACAACAAAATTAAACACTGAAGCATGGTGTTGAAGAATGTTTAGACTGGAATGTCAACTTAATCTTGAGAAATTGCTCAGCGTGGCTATTTCTACTCTTGACCTATCACAATTTTATGCATGGATGTAATTTTACGTAAGGACTCTATTCACAATACTCACTTTTGCACAACTTTAAATGATCTTATTTCTTCCATTTTAGACACGTCACAGCTTTCTAGTATCTAGTTCATAGTCCTCCAGGAGCAACCAATATCTTTTTATCTCTGGAGTCCTACATTCATTTTGAATCATTCATCAATAATTTCAAAAGGTATGAATGGTGATATGATAATGTGGAATCCTTGGTGTTCTGAACTTGGTCATTTTCATGCAGACATTTCATTACCCAACTAAGTAACATTATCAATGCACTGATGATGCTACCTATTTGGGTAATGAAATGTCTGCAAGAAAACCACCAAGCTCAGAAATCACCAAGGACTATAATCCTCCTCCTCCTCCTCCTCCACCACCACTCCCTCATACCATTGATGATATTACCTATTTGGGGAATGAAATGTATCTAAGAAAACCACCAAACTCAGAAAGCATAAAGGACTACAAAAATCCTCTTCTTCCTCCCCTCCTCCTCCTCCTCCTTCTCCTCCTCCAACTCCACTTTCTCATAGCACTGATGATGTTACCTATTGGGTAATGAAACGTCTGCAAGAAAATCACCAAGCTCAGAGAGCACCCAGTATCCCATCATTCAACCCTGAACTACAAACATTCTTTTATTGGACCAGGCAATGTTAATAGACATTTGAAAAGATGGAACATATAATAACAAGGTTGGAAGGGCCCTTGGGGGTCTTTTAGTCTAACTTTCTGCTCAGACAGGAAATCCTATATCAGTCTAGATAAATGGCTGTGTGTTTTGGTTGATTGACTAGTTATGTACCCTCAAGTCAGTGTCACTGGTAAGTAATCATATAAATAGACCTTCTCCAAACTGAAGATTAGGGCAAGCAACAAGTATCATCTCTGTTGTGAATCCATAATACCAATAAAGTTATCATTGAGCTTGAAGTCTAATGCAGGGTTCTGGCCCTGCACTTCTGATTGGCTGTTAATGGCAGGATCGGATTGGCCCGTTCAGGAGCATCCGATTGGCCATTAACAGGCCATTCCCATTGGTTAAAGGAGCTAGCGCTCCAGGTTTACTATTGGTTAAATAGTTAATGAGTTGCCTATATAAGTAAGGCTATAACAGCCATTGAGCTGAGCTGTCACAATATGTAAATAAAGAGTTTGAAGTTCACTGTTTCTACCGGCTCGTCTCCATCATTCGCACCCATGCTCCAAATCTGACACTGGTGATGAGGATTGGATTGGATGACATCAGAGTCAACTAAGCACGTGACTGAAGCGCACAATGGCGAAACCATGTCCGGCGGCGTAGTATCACCTGCTCCATTTGATCCAGCTCAAGAGGACTGGGAGTCTTACATGGATCGTTTCCAAATGTTTTTGGAAACGAATAATCTAAAGGATGCCACGGCCAGGAAGAAACGGGCGGTATTCCTGATGTACTGCGGGCCAACGGTATTCAAGATGGCTAAGGCATTAGCAAAACCGGCTGAAGTGAAGGCCATGGACTGGGACGTCCTCGAACTGCTGCTAAGGGCCCACTATGCACCCACCGTTCCAACACTCGTAAGATGACACGAGTTCTATCAACGGAACCAGCAGAAAGGAGAAAGCGTCGCTGATTTCATTGCAGACCTCCAGAACTTGGGAGGCCTTTGCGATTTCACCAACCTGGAAGAGGCTTTGAGAGACAGAGTAGTCCTCGGGCTAGATGCTCTAAAGGTACAGAACAAAATAATGGCAAAGGGCGACATCACCCTTAAAGACGCCATAGCTGAAGCTAAAGCAGCGGAGGCGACCAAAAAGTCGGCCGCTCAACTACGCCGAAATCACACTCCAACCCACAAACCAGCCGGCGACATCTCACCTAATGCAGAACGGCGACGTTCCATGGCCCACCATGAGGACCTCTCTTCGTCGCCAGACAGCGACGAAGAAGAGGTCCATTGCCTGCAGTCCGATCGGGAACGACGACCGAAGTCCCAGCAACCGTGTGTGGGCTGCGGAGCCAACCATTACCACTCCATTTGCAAATTCCGTGATGCACTCTGCCACGAGTGCGGGAAATGAGGCCACATCGGACGGGTCTGCAGAAGCCTCCTCGGACCCAGCCAGACCTCGAAGGAAACCAATCTCCGCCAATCGACGGGGAATCGCCCGGTAAGGCGAGAAACAGTAAACCACTCCTATGGAAACTGACCTGTGAACCGTCTAGCGAGATGAGAAGAGGCTCACCAAACACTCACTATTGGCCATGCCTCTTCATTAGATGCTCAGAAAATTTGGGTCAAAGTGAACATTGAAAATCGGCCCTGCCAGATGGAAATAGACTCGGGATCGTCTCTTTAAATGGTCTCGTAGAAGACCCTCAAGCAACTTATCCCCACTATTCGGTGCCAAGACCTTCAATTCCAATGGCTCATGCTAAAAGACTACCAGGGGAACCGAATTCCAGTTGCAGGATCCAGTCGAGTCCGGGTTACATTCAAGAACCGCACGGCGTACTTACCCCTGACGGTGATTGATAAGGACCGGCCTAGCCTGTTGGGCCTACAATGGTTCGCACCACTTGGCATCGAAGTGGCAGGCATTAATCGAATCGGTGGCAGTGACTGGGAGGAAGACCTCACCCACAAATTCAAGGATGTCTTCGAGGAAAAGCTAGGTGAGTACAAGGGGACCCCGATATCCTTTAGCCTTAATCCAAAGATAGCTCCCATCCACCTTAAGCCTCGTTGAGTTCCGTTCGCTCTAAAACTGAAAATCGATAAGCAGCTTGATAAGTTGATTGCCCAGGGAGTTTTAAAACCAATGGATCACTCCCCTTGGGAAATGCCGATTGTGACACCCATTAAGCCGGACGGCTCCATTAGAATTTGCGGGGACTACCGAGCCACCCTAAACCACGCCCTGCAACAGAACCCATATCCGGTGCCAGTGGTACAGCACCTCCTCCATTCCCTGGGGGGCGGAAAAGTCTTCGCTAAACTAGACTTAGCTCAGGCTTATCAGCAATTGCTGGTTGACGAAAAAACGGCACAGGCACAGACTATCGTAACACACCGAGGTGCCTTTAAGTGTACACTGCTTCAATTCAGAGTCAGTGTAGCCCCAGGGATCTTTCAGAGCCTAATGGAGAGACTATTGCAGGGGATCAAGGGCGTTGTCCCCTATTTCGACGATGTGCTTATTGCTGCCCCCACTCAAAAAAATCTTGCGGGAGCGTTTAAGATTGGTATTACCAAAATTTCAGGAAGCAGGCCTGAAAGTCAAAAAAAATAAATGCAAAATGTGTCTCGATCGTGTTGAATTCTTAGGGTACCTAATTGACAGTCAGGGTATTCACTCTACTGATAGTAAATTAAGAGCAATAAAGAACGCTCCCAGGCCCCAGAACAGACCGACCTCCAGGCATTCTTAGGCCTCATCAATTTCTATAATGTTTTCTTGCCGCACAAGGCGACTGTCGCTGAACCGTTACATAGTCTTTTAGATAAAAAAGCAAGCTGAGTATGGGGTCACAAAGAAGAGCAGGCGTTCCGTAATGTAAAAAAACTACTGACTTCGGATGCCGTGCTGATGCAGTACAATGAGACTTTGCAATAAACATAACCTGTGATGCATCGCCTTTTGGAGTGGGTGCCATTTCGAGCCATGTGTTACCTAATGGTAACGAAGCCCCTGTTGCTTACTTCTCAAAGACACTCTCAAAAACCGAGCGAAATTACAGCCAAATCGATAAGGAAGCCCTGGCGATTGTATCAGCGGTTAAAAGATTTCATGAGTACATGTACGGCCGGGTTTTCACCATTGTAACTGACCACAAACCATTGCTGGGGATCATCGCTGGGGACAAGCCAACTCCCTACATACTTTCTCTCAGAATGACCCGCGCGTCAGAATTCTTGGCTGCCTACAATTATCGACTACAATATCGTCCTGGTAAAGCCATTCCCTACGCCGACGCGCTGAGCCGTACACCGCTCCCTGAAACTATTAACGATCCTGCACCAACGATGACAGCGTTGCAGATTGAGACACTCCACATGCCGCCATTGACTGCCCATGACATCGCGAGAGAAACAAAACACAACCCCATCTTGGTGCGAGTCCTCACGTGGATGGAACGCGGATGGCCATTGGACCGAGTACCAGACGACTTTGCACCATTCAAAAGTCTTTAAACAGAGTTGTTCTCGCAAAAGGGCTGTGTCATCTGGGGCGATAGAGTCGTTATCCCAGAACGACTCCAACAGACGCTGCTTAGAACCTTGCACGATGGCCACCCTGACATGATGCGCATGAAGGGCTTTGCACGAAGCTATGCCTGGTGGCCAGGCATTGATAGACAAATCGAATCATGGGTTAAAACTTACAAGAGATGCCAAGAAGTAAGCAACGCTCCACCAAAGGCAACCCCAATCGAATGGGAGACGCCGCGGGGACCCTGGTCCCGCATCCATCTGGACTTTTCTGGGCCGACCAAAGGCCATAGGTTTCTGCTAACCGTCGACGCCTACTCGAATTGGCTCGAGATTCACCGAATGAGCAGCACAACCACTGACGCGGTCATCAAAAGACTGGAAAGACTTTTTGCAACCCACGGATTACCAGACGTTCTGGTATCCAACAACGGGCCCCAATTTACCGCGCTATCTTTTGAGCAGTACTTGGCTGACGGTGGTATTCGACATGCGCTCACTTCACCTGTGCACCCTGCTGCCAACGGTAGGGCTGAGCGCATGGTTCAATTCGTCAAAAAGACCCTCCAAAAGATCGACTACGACAACATCGACGAAAAAATCAACCAGATCCTTTTCCTGCAGCACATCACACCTCACAGCATCATCAACAAAACTCCCGCTGAACTGCTAATGGGACAAAAGCTCCGCTCCCACCTCAATCGGTTACACCCAGCCTACGAACCTGAAAAGCCACTCAGATCCAGCAGCCGATGCCGTACCTTCCAGGTAGGCAATCTAGTATTTGCTCAAAACTTATCGGGCGATCCGTTGTGGGTAGAGGCGACCGTAATCCACGTAACCGGCCCAAGATCATACCTCGTTCAGTGCCCTGATGATAGACTTTGGAAGCGTCACATAGATCAGCTATGATCACGGCTGCCACCTCGCATTTCTGAACTCCCTTTTGACCAAACTGAGGGGGGGAAGATACAGAGGAAAGCGAATTACTATTGGAGGGAAACCCTTTCGAAGAGACTGATAATGGAACTGAAATGCAGGAATACGAACCAGGGACCGGAGTATATGCACCTCAGGAAATGGCTAGTGATATTGATGACAACGAGAACGCGAACTCGGAAGCAGAGGCACCCCTTCCGCTAAACAGCGATATACCTCAGCAAGAGTGCAGCCAACCGCCAGGCACTTTGCGAAAATTGAAAAGACTAGTAAAACAACCGTCCTACCTTAAGGACTATGTAACCGTGCCCCGTGGGCAGAAGCCAGGGGAAAGGGGTGTTGTGAATGCATAATACCAATAAAGTTATCATTGAGCTTGAAGTCTAGTGCAGGGTTCTGGCCCTGCACTCCTGATTGGCTGTTAATGGCAGGATCGGATTGGCCCGTTCAGGAGCATCCGATTGGCCATTAACAGGCCATTCCCATTGGTTAAAGGAGCTAGCGCTCCAGGTTTACTATTGGTTAAATAGTTAATAAGTTGCCTATATAAGTAAGGCTATAACAGCCATTGAGCTGAGCTGTCACAATATGTAAATAAAGAGTTTGAAGTTCACTGTTTCTACCGGCTCGTCTCCATCATTCACACCCATGCTCCAAATCTGACAATCTCCACATAGTACAGAAGTGTCTAACCTTAGCAAGTTTAAGACCTGGGAAGGTGAAAACGGCCTCAAACAGGCCAAAAATCAGCAGGGAGGTACATGCATGTGCAGTGCAGGTAAATTTAGCGGTGGCTCACATGCCTGCACAAATGGCTCTGCGTGCCACCTGTGACTTGGGTGAGTGCTTGCTGGCTCTCTGGAGTCAGGTCTCCGTTTGTTTTTTTCTCAGAGTTTTCAGAATACTGTTAGACCACCAGTGAGATGTTCCTGACCTCTAGGTAATTGATTCATGGAAGGAAAAAAATCACTTGCAATTTGCCCGCTAATTGCAGCAGGAGTGACCGTAATGGGTATAATTGCCATTGTTTATGGCTAGGTAACTAGAGTAAATATAGCGATGTGTTCCTTTGCTTATTTTCAGCAGAATAAGTTGCAGTCCTTGACTGATCTTGTTTGGACTCAAAGGCTAAGCAGTTTCACATCTTTTTAGTGCTTGGAGATCATCCCGCAATCGCAGGCTTGTGGGATAGAAACTGCACAATTTACTGAAAGTAAAGGTGCTTTTTCAGGAGGCAACAGGGCTTTCTTGTTTTTCTTCTTTTGAAGACGTTTCACTTCTCATCCAAGAAGCTTCTTCAGCTCTGACAGGATTCATTCCATTCCCCCACCATCCTGTTAGAGCTGAAGAAGCTTCTTGGATAAGAAGTGAAACATCTCCAAAAGGAAAAAAAAGAAAAGACAGTCCAGTTGCCTCCTGAAAAAGCACCTTTGGAACAACCATGAACTGAACTGTGACTAAATGAATGGTTGTAAATTGAGAACTATTTGTATTTCTCTGAAGCCACTAAGAGTTAACTTGAACTCAAAGGAGTCTCTCTCTCTCTCTCTCTCTCTCCCTTTTTTCTTTTCCTTGTTTCCTTGTTTCCTTTCCTTTCTTCCTCCTATCCCTTGTTCCTTTGCTCCCTCCCTATTTTCTTCCCTACTTTCCTCCCTCGTCCTTCCTTCCTTCCTTCCTTCCTTCCTTCCTTCCTTCCTTCCTTCCTTCCTTCCTTCCTTCCTTCCTTCCTTCCTTCCTTCCTTCCTTCCTTTTTTCCTTCTTTTTTCCTTCCTTTCTGTTAACCTAGTGTCCAGTCCTTTTATTTCCTTTCTAACTCTATCATCTTTTTGCTTGCTTTCATGTCCACCTTCTTTCAGATAGACCAATCCGCATATTCCTAGCCTCTAATATGCTTCTGGTGCTATGTAACGACTTGGAGCATAGCTCAGCTCCCTGTGTTTTCTGCAGTTCTTGTGGTAGAGCCAACTCTCAGATAATTATTACTTGAGTTAATAAGTTTTCCCCGTTACTTTTGAACTGAGCTGGAACGTTTCACAAAATAAAACATTCCAGCTACGGTGGACGATTGAGAACTATTTCCACTGAAACAATAGATGAGCATATATGAGCTGTGTGGTGGCCTAGTGGTGAAGATGTTTGCTTCCCAGTTGGAAGATTAAGAGTTCAATTCTAGGCAGCGGTAGATGTTTCTCTCCTAGGGTGCCAAGAAAAAATATCTGCTATGGACTCCATGTGGTGTCAGGAAGGGCATCCGGCCAGTAAACACTTAGCTCTATCCAGTCACCCTGACTGGATTTTAAATAGCAGGGTTTTTTTTGTTTTTTTTAGAACACTAACAAGCACAAACATAAAACATCAACATAAAACCATCTTCCAAACTACAGTGTGTCAGTTGGTACATTTCTTTCATGCAATGTCTCAATATCAATGGTCTTCCCTTCCAAACATACATTCATATTACATAAATCAACTATACATATTATATTATGTTATATTGTGTTATTATTGTATCATTGTTAGACCCAACTAAATATATATATATATTTCTTATCGAGCAAATCTCTATTTTAACAAACCTGGGATCATACAATTCATTTCCATATATTCAATTGTATAACATAATTACATCATATTATCTTACATATTATACTATTCCTTTCCACAACATAGTTTACTTCTCTATTTTCTTATCTAGCCATTGATAAAATAAATCCCAAATTTTATAATATTCTTTATCTTCTTGCTCTCTGATTGCTAATGTCAATTTACTCATTTCTGCACATTCCATCATTTTCTTAATCACCTCTTCCTCTATTGGAATTTTTTCGCTCTTCCAATTTCTAGCAAATACAATTCTAGCTGCCATTAACACATTTATAATCAAATACGTCAATTTTCTACTGTATCCTTCAGGCAAGATACTCAATAAAAATATCTCTGGTTTCAAGTCTATATGCTGTTTTATCATTTTTTCAAGCTATGTGTGAATCTTAGTCCAGTATCTCTTAGCTTCCACACAGGGATTATATGGTTATAAAAAGGGAGTTTTAATATATGTGATTATATAAACAGCCTATTTAATTAGTAGTGATTGATTATCAATACTATAGAACTGTGGTGACACAGTGGTTAAAATGCAGTATTGTAGGCTAACTTTGCCCATTGCCAGGAGTTCGATCCTCATTGGCTCAAGGTTGACTCAGCCTTTCATCCATGTGAGGGCAGTAAAATGAGGACCCAAATGGTTGGGGGACAATAGGCAGACTCTGAAAACCACTCAGAGAGGGCTGGAAAGCACTGTGAAGTGGTATATAAGCCTAAGTGCTATTGCTATTTGCTATTGTGCCCTCAAATCATTGTCAACCACATAATTTTTTTTTCTGTGTTGATCTGTCCCTAACCTGCTCCATCAGCTTTTCCAGTGGTGCATCATTGTCACTATAAATAGCTCTACTTGTTCAGTGACTATTCAAAGTTACAACAGCCTGGAATGAGGAGACTTATGGGCAAGTCCTTGCAGCTGTGGCCATCGCTGCATCTCCAAGTCATGTGATTGCAATTTCCAACCAGTTTCTGTCAAGCCAAGTCAATGGAGTAAGTTGCTACTGTGTTTTCCCCAAAATACAACCTACTCTGAAAACAAGCCCTAGCCCAATTTTCATGTCTGCACCCAATATAAGCCCTACCCCCCAAATAAGCCCTAGTTAAGCTCCACCCACCACTGGTTATACAAGGTGGGGCAAGGAACAGGCACAAAAATCAAGCTGCAGTGGGTTTGGGGGTGTGTGGAGCTGTCTCACATGCCCCATACCTGCTTACCTTAAGACCACCACAGCTAAGCCTCCCAAGCATCAGCACTTGTTGTGCCACTGCCCGACTTCTCCAACCTCTTGTGGCTGTTTGTGGTTTGATGCCATGTGATGCATCGTGCCAATGCTGCCATTCATGGCAGAACACAACAAGGCTTGTTGTGCTGGTGCCACGACTTGTGGCAGAATGCCATGAAGCTCATTGTGCTGGTGTTGCCGTTCACAAGCACAATGGCACAATGCACCACACAGTCTCCTACTGCAAGGCATGACAAGCCTTGCAGTGTCTGGCCGCAAGCAGTCGCGGAAGAAATTGGCCAGTGGGGCAACAGGTGTCTGGGCATGGAAGGCATGGCTGCATTGGTCCTAAGGTAAGTGGGTAAGACATCCCCTGAAAATAAGATCTGGTGCTTATTTTGGTGCCAAAAAAAAAATAAGACCAGGTCTTATTTTTGGGAAAATATGATAGTCTTGAGTACTTGACATCATGCCTAGTGACTGCATAGGATTTGCCTAATAACAATAACTGAAACTACCATCTGTGCCATCATAAGTGGTATTGTGTTAATGTAACACCAAGCTTTACATCCATCTCATTTAGTGACAGAGTTGTAAGTGCCAATTACTGTTATTAACCAAGGACTATCTGTCCTTTCTCCTTGACAAGCGAACAGTCCTGAGTCTTCAGCAAGGATAAAACAGTACTTTTTAAAAAAAAAAAAAAAAGAAGAGGTAGATTAGATTAATCCTATACTATGAGATACCACTATAACTTTGCACCATTATCCAATAGCAGTGTAGTTTGCTTCTGGAATTGAGAAGCAAAGCACAAGAACAGTTAATGTTTAATGCTTTGTCTGTTTTCTTTTAATGCTTTTTTTATTGGTTATGCTGTAAACCACCAGGAATCTTTTGGAGTGTGGTGGGTCATAAAAACCATAAATAAATAAATAAAGAACATGCAATGGGCTCCTAAAATAAGGGAAGTTTCATCATGTGATATTCATCCCCTTGCAGCATGAAATTTAAATTATCTAATTCAGTACAGTATGTATTTGTGGGAGCAAGCCTGCATTGACCACTTTAGCTCCCTTTCTGTGTTGTCCTATCCTGTCAGCTGTAGCTCGTTGTAAAGAAAGAAGAAAGAAAGAAAGAAAGAAAAGACAGAGAGAAAGAGAACGAGAGAAAGAAAGAAAGAAAGAAAGAGAAAGAAAGAGTGAGGGAGGGAAGAAGGAAGGAAGGAAGGAAGGAAAGAAAGAAAAAAGAAAGAAAGAAAGAAAGAAAGAAAGAAAGAAAGAAAGAAAGAAAGAAAGAGGGAGGAAGGGAAGGAAAGAAAGAAAGAAGAGAGAGAAAGAAAGAAGTGATAGAGAGAAAGAAGGGAGGAAGGGAGGAAAGGAAGGAAAAAGGAGAAAGAAAGAAAGACTTGCACTCTTGTAAAGTGATTTATTCATTCATCTGAATTTCTTTTTCCATCACATCAAGGCTACATTTAATTCAGATCCAACAGTAAGAAAGAATCATTCTGCATAGACCAGGGGTTTGGGGCTCCAAACTTGACAACTTTAAGACTTCTGGGTTTTAACTCCCAGAATTCTCCAGCCAGCATATTGTTAACTAACTTAACACCTGCAGAGGTTCCTTTAACAAGTGTGGCAAGAAAGGTCGTAACACAGGGCAAATTCACCAAACCACCATCTCCCTTAGCAACCTCAAGGCCCCTGGCGTAGACAGAAATGTGGCAAAATCATGATCCTCGATTCAGTGCAATGATCCATTGCTTTCGTTAGAAAAGTTTCCATGAAAGTCCAGTGAGATCCAGCTAAAAGCAGCTTAAACAGAGGTCAGTGCTGTCTATTTTCTGCAGCATTGATATGCCTGTTGGGCATGTAACCTTCCAGCTGTCAGACTCAAGCCCTTTGTTCCTTCTCCAGGAAATCTCACAACCCCTTCTGAGGATGGGAGAAGATATACAATGATACAAACATGCCTCCTAGCGGATTTTCACCCTGTCCAAATTATCAATTATAAAGGTGCACAATATTCACCTTTAAAAAACAACAACACACACACACACACAATTGATATTGAATAACAGAGTTGGAAGGGACCTTGGAGGTCATCTAGTCCAACCCCCTGCTCAAGCAGGAGAGTCTATTCCAAATATTAGCCTTTATGTAGGATCGAACTCACAGCCTCCTGATTGTGAGGTGAGAGCTCCACTTCTAGGCTACCCCACTGGACTCCTGAAATTGATTGTGGTAATGTAATCTTTCAACCCAGGTAGTCCTTGAATAACAACAGTTAATTTAGTGACCATTTGAAGTTAAAACAGTCTTGGAAAAAAGTGCTCATTTTTTTCACATGACCGTTGTGGCCTCCCCATGATTGCGTGATCAAAATTCAGAGGCGTGGCAACCAACTTGCATTTTTGATGGCTACAGTGTCCCAGGGTCACGTGATCCCCTTTTGTGACCTTCTAACCAGCAAAATCAATGGGGAAACCAGGTTTTCTTAACCACCAGGTTGCCAACTTAACAGTTGCAGGGATTCACTTAACAACAATTGCAAGAAAGGTTGTAAAATGGGTCAGAAGCCACTTAACAAATATTCACTTAACAACATAAATTTTGGACTCAGTTGGGCTTGTAAGTAGGGATGGGATTCTATCGGTTTGGACCGGTTCTATAGAACTGGTTGTTATGATTCTGCACAGTTCGGAGAACCAGCAAATGGCTGGCCCTGCCCCTCTCTCTGGCCACCCCACCCCTTCCCCACCCAGTCAGTCCTTATCACTCATGCACAACATCTCATGCATGCCTGACACCGCTGACTGCATTCTCCCCTGTCCAGTCACTCCTTAAGGTATTCCTTTTTTTCCTCCCGATGATCAGCAGTTTTAACAATCAACTGTGCCAGGATCCCCTTCACTGTTTTACTACTTCACCCAGGAGGCTCCATTTTTATCTTCCTGGGCCTCAGGGAAGCCTCCTGGGAGCAAAAACATCTCCCCAGGAGGCTTCCCTGAGGCTCAGGAGGCCAAAAAGTGGAGTGGAGGGGTGCTGAGAAGAAGGAAGAGGAAGAGGAAGAGGAAGAGGAAGAGGAAGAGGAAGAGGAAGAGGAAGAGGAAGAAGAAGAAGAAGAAGAAGAAGAAGAAGAAGAAGAAGAAGAAGAAGAAGAAGAAGAAGAAGAAGCCACGTCCACCCAGTCACATGGCCATGCCTACCTTGCCATATCCACCTAGCCATGTCCACAGAACCAGTAGTAAAAATATTTGCACCCCACCCCTGGTCATAAGTTTATCTTATTATCTTAATATTGCAATACAGTAAGATGTGACGTGTATCCCCTGTATGTTCGGAGCATAAATGGAAAGGGCAGAAAAAAATTGGGACAGTCAATGAAGAAAGATTTGCAAGAGGCATATAAATAGAACATTAAAAACTAGAATCAAGGAACAGTGAATTTAGTTTATTCAGACTGTATCTGTATTTTATTCAGGCTACAGAGATGTACCCCACTGAGCTCTGGACCTGGTACAGTTTGGAGTTGACTCATACAATTTCCTACAATGTTTTGGACACTGAGCACACCTGGAATTTTTGAGTTCAGGGCATCCATTCTCACAAAATGGTATCCTTTGAGGGCTTAAGTCCAGTTCACCAAACAGCATTTGCTGTAACCAACTCTTTATGGGGTCCTTGGTGCTCTCTGAGCTTGGATGTTTTCTTGAAGATGTTTTATTATCCATCTAGGTAACATCAACAGTTTTAGAAGGGAATGAGGTTTGCTCTCTGCTTATATACAAGTGGCTTGCCCTATCAGTGTTTCTTGGAGTATTCTCAGTAGTTCTTTATTAGGTTGTTTACCATTAGCCTGTTTAATTGAGTTGGTAGTTCCTTGATTGGGATATTGTTTATTGTTTGATTTTTGGTCTAGTATTAATGAAGCATGGTAGCGCAGTGTTTAGAGTCCAGTAATGTCAGCTACTTCTGATGACTGCTGGCTGCCTACAATTTGGCACTTTGAGTCTCACCAAACTCAAGGTTGGACTCAGCCTTCCATCCTTCTAAGGTGGGTAAAATCAGTGGTGGGATTCAAACATTTTTACTACCGGTTCTGTGGGTGTAGCTTGGTGGGCATGGTAGGGGAAGGTCACTGCAAAATCCCCATTCCCTCCCCACCCCACTAACCAGGTTTCCAGCTCCATTCTCCTGTGCAGGGCAGCAAAACAAGACCCAGCCGATCAGAGAATAGATGGGGGGAGAGCAGTCATAGGTGGTATTTGCTGGTTCTCTGAACTACTCAAAATTTCTGCTACCGGTTCTCCAGAACTGGTCAGAACCTGCTGAATACCACCTCTGGGCAAAACGAGGACCCAAAATGTTGGGGGCAATAGGCTGACTCTGTGAACTGCTTAGAGAGGGCTGTAAAACACTGTAAAGCAGTCTATAAGTCTAAGTGCTATTGCAGTGCTATTAATCTTGGTGTAAATCTCTTTTTATCTGAGTGTTAATTGCTGGCGACCAGGTATTTCCCTCCTTTTTAGTTCCTCTCTCTGATTCAGGTTCCTGTACTCTTTTCTGTCATTCCAGGTTATTTCTTTTTCTTTTTCTGGGCAAACAAGAAGACTTCTGAAGAAAACACTGAGCTTCCACAACTTTTGTTTTGATTTCTTCTCCTTAAAGCCTCTGGGATCTGTATAACACCACAAGCATTCTGGGAAATAGATGTTGCATGAAGCTGGACTTTGGCTTCACCATATGGTAGAGTCCAATTAAACTCTTTTTTAATTAAAAGAATGTTTAAGAAAATAAAATAAAACAAAGTGAAGTAAAGCATTAAACATTGGAGCCCAGTGGGATAACACCGAAGAATCAAACCTTAGGAAGATCCTAATTATTTTTACAATTGCAAAATACTTCCTTCTTCTTTACACTTTTTTCCATTATAAGGACCATGGATCATAGCTGCAAATATAATGGAATCAGTGTCTTATATGTGCCGTGCCTAGAACAGAATCAGCAAACAGAAAAGGTTTTAAGCACAGGATTATTGTATGACTTTGCACGGGGTTCAGAATTAATCCAGAATATGGTGGCACACACAATGTTAGGCACCCCTAGGTTTGTCCATGTTACACATCTGTTGTGTGTTTCATGAACTTGAAAAAAATGATACTATCTTAATATATACAGTATATTGACATCGGTGAGAATCTCATATGCACAAAGATGGAAAGAGTGGATGTAAAACCGATGGAGGTAGCAGAGATGACAACATTGTTTTAATTAAATAAAATAATTGTTCTATTTGTCTTTCCAATTGAAACTGATTATGGGCTTTTTGCTTGGTGAAGCAGTGGTTAGAGTGCAGTACTGCAGGCTACTTCCGCTGGTTGCTGCCTGCCTGCAATTTGACAGTTCAAATCCCACCAGGCTTAAAGTCAACTCAGCCTTCTATCCTTCCGAGGTGGGTAAAATGAGGATTCAAATGGTTGGGGACAATAGGCTGACTCTCTAAACTGCTTGGAGAGGGCTGTAGAACACTGTAAAATGTATATAAGTCTAAGTGCTATTGTTATTGCTTGAAACTAAAAAAACCCCACCTCACTCAGAATGAAGATTAAAATGATTGCATTATGCTAAAAATGGAAGGCTTGAAACATTGTGAAATGTAAAGCAAAACGTTGAGGTTGTGTTCTTTTTGTAATCGAGAGCACCAAAAAATGTCGGAAGTTGTTACTTTTTTGCTTCTCTCTCTTTGCAATTTTCTCTTTCCTTTTCTTCTTTTTCTAACTTTTGTTTCTTCTGTGGGCCACCTGTCCTTGAGAGTATCTGTACATCCTACCAAGTTATGTAAGATAGGTGGGGACACTCCAGGCCCTTTCCTTTCTCCTGAAATATTGCCTTCTAATTGGACCAGAGAAACATGTCTTTTCTATGATATCAAAAGTGGTTTTAATTTTGAAAAGCAACTGGGCTAATTTCCCCTCCTCCCCCCCATAAAATACAAGATAGTTAGCTTCCTATCCTGGAAGCTTCATATGAATACCATCATGTATTTATGAAGCTTTCAGGATAGGAAGCGAACTATCTTGTATTTCCTGGAGAAAAAAAATCAGCCCAGTTGCTTTTTCAAAATTAAAACCACTTTTGATATCACAGAAAAGACATGTTTCTCTGGTCCAATTAGAAGGCAATATTTCAGGAGAAAGGAAGAGACCTGGAGTGTCCCCACCTATCTTACATAACCTGGTAGGATGTACAGATACTCTCAAGGACAGGTGGCCCACAGAAGAAACAAAAATTAGCAAAAGAAGAAAAGGAAAGAGAAAATTGCAAAGAGAGAGAAGCAAAAAAAGTAATGACTTTACCCACAGAAAGTGAGAAAGTTGTGTGCTGGTTGAGATTTCAGTGTAGTATGTGTCTTTCTAGAGTCTTTTATACATCCTTTTTGGACTTCCAATAATTTTTACTGCATTACAATTTGCAACAACAAAAAAAAAATTGTGCCCTTCCGAAGTGACAAAATACATTGGCAAGGACAAAGAGGAAGGGGCTAACCTATTTTCCAAAGCACTCAGAGGCAAGACAAGAAATAGTAGATGGAAACTAATTAGGGAGAAAAGCAACCTAGAACTAAGGAGAAATTTCCTACCACTAGAAAATATTAAGCACTGGAACACCTTGTCTTCAGAAGTTGTAGGTGCTTCATCCACTGGAGGTTTTCAAGAAGAGACCGGACAGTCACTTGTCTGAGCAGGGGGCTTGAGCATTGTTCTTCTGTTATCCTAAGGTATAAATGGAGTAAAGGCATACATTTGAACAGGTGGTCCTCAACTTATAACAGTTCATTTTCCTTTCTACATAGAATCTGTTCTCCATATTTGGAATTTATTTGGGTGGACCTGAGATTTAAATTGTGCTTCATATCTATTATTCCCCAGAAGAAGGAAGTGACATAGAGAATAAGGAGCCTTTATAAATGACTGAAAGGAAAAATATTTCTGTAGAGTTCTGATATTTTGCTATCAGATCTGCAATTTCTTTTAAAAGTACTTGTGCTTTAAACAAACTGTTTTTTATTAGAAATAAAACTTGTATTCCCTGCCTCAAAGGAAATCAAACTAGAACTGAATGCTGATCATATCTGAAACACAGTGTTATCTTCAGAAAACACTTCAGCAGTTAAAATGGTGCCTGCAATTATCCAACATGTTAAACCTGACTTAGGGGGGGATGTTTCTGTGTGTGTTTGTGTAAAACACTGAACTCAGTACTGATTAAAGACAAAATCAGAAGTGTTGTGAATACACACACACACACACACATATACATATATACATACATAAAGACAATGATAGATATGAGAGAACGAGAAAGAGAGAGAGAGAGAGAAATACATGGTGGGACAGAAAGATAAAGAGAGATAGAGAGAACGAGATAAAGAGATGATAGGTAGATAGATAAATAGATGGATAGATAGATATAAAGAGAGAGAGATACATAGAAAGATAATAGAGAGAGGCATAGAGGGAAAGAGAGAAAAGGAAATATGTGCGTAGAAATAGTGAGAGAAAGGGACTTCCAGTTTGAAGGGCTTTGGTGACAGAGAGAAATCCGCGATTGTATGCAGTTTCTGTCTGGGCTCGCCGCTGGAGCACCCCAAGCCGGCTGGTTTCAGGGCTAAGCCACCCCATAGAGGTGGTGAAGAGGTGGGAGGCTTCCAGCAGGGTTGAGGAGAGCCGCATCTCTCAGCTGTCCATTACTCCCTTTCCCGAAGGCAGTTGCAGCGGTGGTCAGAAATGGTCACCACAAAGGAGAACTCGACTGGAAAAGAATGTGCAAGAGGAAGATAAGAAGTGAAAGTTTGAGCTGACCAGGCTAAATTGTAAAAGCAACAACTAAGGTACTCTGGAATTTAAACGTACAAAAAATAACATCGCTCCCAAAGAAGAGTCGGAAGCAGCGAAGGAAAGTGAAAAGGGAAAGGTTTGGCTTTTTTTTTCTTCTCTCTCCTTCCCTATACTGACAACTAAGAGACTTAAATAAGAAATCGGAAAAATCCGCTTTGACATCAATAGGCAATTAAACTGAAAATAAAACAAAATGCCAAAGGGACAATAAAGATTTCTGGACATTAAAAATTTTCTTTTTCATAAGCAGGAAGGGAGAGAAAAAGAATAAGGGCAGGATCTGGAAGAGGGAGGAGACTGCCTGGAATTAAAAAGAATCTACAGTAAAACTTCAACAAGACTTCTAAAAGATACATTTTAACTGAAACTTTGCAACTAAGTAGTAACCCCAGGAAGAGAAAGTGAAAAAAAAAAGAGCAAAAAAGAAACAGCTTGTGTGTATTTGGATTATTTGGTAATCTTTGGATTCTTGGTTATTATATCTAAATGACTAAAATCAATTGGGTGGTTGTTTAACAATTTATACAATGGCACCACTTCTGGATGAATTGAAAATGGAACTTAAAAAGTACAAAGAAGAAGCACAAGAAGGGAAGGGTTCTTTTGGCTTCATTTTTCAATTCTTAGAAATGAAGATTTGGAACTATGAGAAACAACAAGAAACGACTGCAAAACAAGAAGACTGGGACAAAGAAGAAGCCATCTTTAATGAACAAGCAATTTTATGTGGGGAAGAAAAAGGAAAGGGGGGAAAGAGAATGGAGAATTTAAGACTTAAAAAAACAACCAAAGAAAAGAAAAATAATTCAAAAAATAAGGATAATACTGGAAACAACAGAAAAGGGGAATGCAGAAGAGAAAAATAGAGGTAGAGAGACAAGGGGGTAAAAAGGGGAGAGAGACGAAGAGAGGGAAGAAGGAAAGGAAAAGAAGATATAGAGAAACAGGACCTATTTAGAGATAATGGGTGAAAATCTAACTGAAAAAGGGATTCTGTAAAGGTACATAAGATTGTATTGTTATATTAGTAATAGAAATAACTTTAGAAAATTGGAAACAACGTATGATTAAAATGAGGGATAACATAGTTAGTGTGATTTAGTGAAATGTTTGTGAATAAGTGAAATAAAATAAATCAGAAAATTGAATTAGGAAGGAACGGGAACATTTTAATTAATCAATGTTTTATAAAATATAAGTGAAGATGGGGGGAATTAACTATGGAAAGCTTATAATTGTTCCCATAGAAATATGATATTTAATTGAAAAGTAATGTTAAAGATGTTAAGACTTTAATGAATATTAATATTAATGATAGAATTGAATTGGAATGGAATGTTGTTTTAATTATATACATTTATAATTTTTTTCTTTTTTTTAAGAATACAGTGTGTATTTTAAGAATGTACCAAGCAGAATCCGAATGGAAATTATGTATTATATTGAATGTTACAACTTTAGGGAAAAGATATAAAGGCGTCATACTCCAATCAGTAACTACAGGAGATATTTTGTTTTATGAGAAAAGACAATAGATAATTGAAACAGGACAGACAAAAAATATAAATACAATGATTTGAATTGAGATGAGATGAGATAATTAAAATAAAATTGAGAAAATTAAAAGAGGGAAGAAGCTATGCAGAAAATGTAAAATAGTAATAAGATATGGAATAGAATATAAAAATGAGCATGAACCTGAATTTGTGTCTGTACAAAGAAATGTAACCCGGGATTACGCTACTTTCAAAAAAGATGTTTTATTTGTATTTTTTTTCTCTTTGTGCAAACTCAAATAAAATTTACAAAAAAAGAAGAAAGAAAGAGTGAGAGAAAGAGAGACAGAAAGAGATACATAAAGAGATGGAGAGAGAGAGATAGGTAGGTAGGTAGAGATACATAGAAGATTAAATAGATAGATAGATAGATAGATAGATAGATAGATAGATAGATAGATAGATAGATAGATAGACAGACAGATAGACAGACAGATAGACAGACAGACAGACACAGAGAGAGAAATATATAATAGGCAGAGTCAATTTTTATTATATCTATATCTACATATATTTGTCTTTTTCTCTATCTCATTCTTTCTTTCTCTATATTTCTATCAGAGATAGAAATACATAGAAAGATGCAGAAAGAGAGAGAGAAAGAGACTAATAAAGATACGTAAACATAGATACTGTATAATAAATACAGATAGAGTGTATAAATATGTAGATATAAATCACATTATAAGTGTGGAAAAAGGAAAAAAAATGGATATATCTCAAACAGGGAAGGCAGCAAGGAATTACTTCTGTGCATGTGGGAGATGCTACTGAGATCGGATAGGATGTGGAGAGTCTCTCTGGACATCATCAGCAATGGGAGAGGTCATTACTGATTCTTTTCTCAAAGAAATGGTTCATTCACACACCAAGCCAACAGCTGAGATGAAAGAAATTGAAAAGGTCTAAAGAAAATCTGCCTTAAGGGAAACACACCAATAAAGAATTCAAATATTGAAGGAGCTGAAAAAAAATATCTATAATTCATTCCAAATGTTGCAGGTGAACACATTAGTTTTGGCCATTAATTCCTCATATTGAATTATACCCCATAGTCTTTGTTTGATACAAGGATGTCAGAGCCCTGGAGAAAAATCTGCTTTAAGAAACTCACCAATAATGAAAAACTATAGGGCTCCTGTTTCATTTGTAAGATTCTGCAGTCTAATCCTTAATCCTGGCTCTTAAAACTCATTAAAGAATATTTGGGTAAATTGCACTTTCTTGATTGTGTTCCTGAAGTTAAGGCGCTTACCAGAGTGCACAGATGACACAAGTGTGTCAAGGCTCTTTGTGCAGTTCAGTGACTGGGTGGGTGGCACACGGTCAAAAGTGTGCATTCCTTCTGGGTCATGGTTAGATATCATGGTCCTATTCCCTGTTTGTATGTTCTGAAGATTCAACCGTTCATAACCAAATATTAAAGACTAAGCTAACGCATTCAACAATAACCCTAATAGCTTTACTTTAACAGCAGGCTCGTAATCCTGCACTTCTCACTGGCCCGCGAATAGCGAATCATGATTGGTAGTTTCTGGCTAATCTGATTGGCTGACAGCGGGTCTCTCTGATTGGACGCTTATTAGAGCGGTAAACTCAAATCATTGGTTATTGTGATAGCAGCCAGCTCTATAAAAGCTCTATAATAAAGAGTTGAAGTCACAGTTCGATGCCTTGTCTCTGATCCTTGCGCCTATGCTCAGGACATAACACCAAAGATCCTAATTCAGCTCTAATATCAGTAGCAATAGCACTTAGACTTAAACACTGCTTTACAGTCCTCTCTAAGCACTTTACAGAATCAGCATATTGCCTCCCCCACAACAATCTGTGTCCTCATTTTGCCAACCTTGGAAAGATGGAAGGCTGAGTCAACCTTGAGAACTGGTGAGATTTGAACTGCCAAATTGCAAACAGCAGTCAGTCAGCAGAAGTAGCCTGCATTACTGCACTCTAACAATTGAACGGCCTTGGCTCATATCTTTGGGAGGTATTTCACCATCATACGTACCAAGTCATCCAACCACAACCTCTTTTCTTCTAATCCAGAGTTCCCCAATCTTTCTGGCTTTGAGGACTGGTGTGGGGAGGAGAGGGGATGGTTCCATATCGGCGGCAGGCAAGCGTGCATGAATTCATAAGCTCCATTTGCACTCACCCACTGTTTCTGTGGCCCGGTTGCAAATGGCTCACAGCCTGATAGTGGACATGGCCTGTAGTTGGGGACCTCTGCTCTAAATCTCCATTGTCAACACCAAACTGAACCTGGCAGAAGCCATTTTCCTGGTTCAACATTGCCACACTTCATGGGAGGGGGGAAGGAGGCCAGAATGCATTGCTAGACAAAACATAGATCTTTCTCGTGAGAACCAATGTCATCTCCGGGGCGATGGAGGAAGGAGGAGACAAATACACCAGAAACCCACCAATTAACCTAATTGGCCAACGTGATTAATGACACTGAAGGGGAAAGGGATCATTACTGGTTTTAACTATACTGTAACCTTGGGGAAAGTCATAGTTGGCTTACTGTTCTGAGCTAAGCTTCCCAAGATTATGAAGCAGATTCCTTGTCCTGATAAAAGCCCTTTTATTTAGGTTAAAGTGAATTCCTCTCCAGCAAAGTCCTGGCAAACATTCTTTCATGAGATTTCACAACTACAGGCCTTTATCAGGATGAAGAGTTGCCAGGCTGATATCTTCCAAACACCATGCTGTAGCGGCAAATACTTGGCAAAAAGTCAAGAACAGATCTTCACCCTAATGAATTGAATTAATTGTCTCTTGCAAACACCACACCCCTTTCACTCCTCTTTATTCCCTATGGGAGGGGGCATTCACCATCTACCTGTGCCCTTACTCCTGAGTTGACCCTTGTTCCATAACTGTTCCCTTCTCCTGACAGCTCTGCACATGCACACATTGGGAACAGGCTGCAGCTGTTCTTCTGCCCCACTGATCTCTGACTCTAAAGGCAGCTGATAACTGTCAGATGGCCCTGGCCCCATCTCTGCCGCTAACGCAGAGCACTTGTCAGAGCCTTCCACAGACTCCAGGACCGGCCCATTTTCCTCCCCAATCTCCTCACTGTCTGAATTTGCTGCCAGCTCCACTGGCCACTGGTGGACCACAATACTTTCCTTTGAAGCATGCCAATATGATTTACCCAATAAAGAAGTTCTTTGAGGAAGTGCTTGACCTCAGAGTTGATTTGCTTGGGTGGATTGCGCTACTTGGAACCTTTACATCCATAGGTGACATACTTTAATTATTCACTCTTCTAACACCATGAAATAGAGGTAACCCTTGACTTACTACCATTCACTTAATGGCAGTTCAAAGTAAAAATGGAATTTAAAAATGTGACTTATGGCCATTTTCCATACAACCGTTGCAGCACCCCCAAGGTCATGTGATCAAAATTCAGAAGCTTGGCAACTGGCAGGTACATATGACAGTTGTAGTGTTCTGGGTCATGGGATCACCTTTTGCAACCTTTGACAAGCAAAGTCCGGTGGAGGAACCCAGATTCACTTGACAACTCTGTTATGAGCTTAACAACTACAGTGGTTTACTTAACAAATAACAAATGTTTTGCTTAGCAACATATTTTGGAGGGCTCAATTTTAGCAGAGTCGATGACTTCAATTAAAAGCTCTTTATTTGTAACAAGTGAACCGAACCGGCGAAAGGCAAAAAGCCCGCGGCTTTTATACCTTTCGCAAGGCTGCCGCGGCCAACGGCAGCGATTCAAGTCTCCCGCTCTTGGTTTGCACCAATCGCGGGAGACCTAAATCGGCCAATCAGAAATCCCCGTGCCTTGGCCAATCAAGGCTCGGGGATTTCGAGTATACCATTTTCAATACATAACACCCCTCCCCCCTTGGTACGGTCCGTCAGGTGGTGTAGTCACGCAGGTAGGCGGGGCTCCGTCGAGTCCTAGTTGACCTGCGCAACTCACTTTCCTGTTGTATCTCGGCCGGAGCGGTCGTTCCTTTGGCTGCTCCTGCCTCTTCGCGAACCGGCTGGATGATCGGGCCGGTTCTTTCGCCGTGGCTCCCGCCTGGGCCTACCGGGTCGGTTGAGCTGCGGATTTCGCCGCTCCCGCTTGGCTTCTCCGAGTCGGTAGAGCTGGCCAGACGGTTCTTCTCCGGAGGGGACTCGCGATGGCTGTTTTCTGGTGAGTATTTTTGGTTTATTTTATTTTGCGATTGTCTTTCCGGGTATTCCCTCCCCCCTTGGTTCGCTTCTTGGGGGTTGAGGTCAGTTGCCATTCTGGACCTTAACTGGTCAATATGCCGTTTCCAGGCTCGCCCGTCCGTGGTTTGGAGCCGGTACGACTTTGGACCAGTGATTTGTGTTATGATGGCTGGGATCCATAGGGGGTCCCCCGTCATGTTTTTTGCGTAAACCAGGTCGCCTGGGTTAAATGTCCGGAACCTGGAGCTGGAGTCTGGGGGCTGCTCCGGGTTGTAGGTCGGGTGCAGTCTGTCAAGTGGAGACCTCAGCTTCCTGCCCATTAATAGCTCTGCCGGACTCTTGTTGGTTGTAGTGTTGGGAGTGATGTGTTGTATAAAGAGTAGGCGGTTGATTTTGTCGTTGATCTCTGCGTGGTCCATTTTCCTGAGTGTTTTTTTTGTAAATTGGACCATCCGTTCCGCCCTACCGTTCGCCGCCGGATGCGCCGGTGCTGTCAACGCGTGGCGGATGCCCTTCTCTGCCAGGAACCGTTCGAATTCGATGGAGGTGAATTGGGGCCCGTTGTCTGAGACGATGACGTCTGGGAGGCCGTGTGTGGAGAACAGTTTGCTCAGTTCTTTTATGACAGCCTCTGTGGTGGTGGATTTCATGTCAGCCACCTCTAGCCAATTTGAGTATGCGTCGACTGTGATTAAGAACGTATGTCCGTTTGTGGGGCCCGCAAAGTCGAGATGGATTCTGGACCAGGGCCCTCGTGGTGTTTCCCAATCCCGGATGGGTGCTGTGGGTGGGCTGCATCTGGTCTCCTGGCATCGGTGGCATTTGGCGACCCATGCCTCAATTTGCTTGTCCATCCCTGGCCACCAAGCGTAGCTTCTGGCCAGGGCTTTAGTCCTGACGATGCCAGGATGACCCTCATGTAGCATCCTCAAAACTTTTTCTTGCAATCTATCTGGAATTACCACCCGGTCACCCCATAGAATGCATCCCTTCAGTAGTGACAGTTCGGTCTGGCGCTGGCGGAATGTTTTAAAAGTCTCGTCACAGTCTTTTTCTGGCCAGCCCTTTTCTAACCAGTGTAAGATTCGCGCCAGACGCCTGTCCTTAATGGTTTCCCTGGCAATGTCGGATGCAGTAATAGGTAAACTTTCTATGCTCAGGGTATTTGTGGTAGGTGCTGGGTCAGGTTCAGAGTTAGGTAAGGGCGAGTGGCTTAAAGCGTCTGCGTGCGAGATTTTCTTACCTGGCTTGTGTAACAGTTCGTAATTGTAGGCTGCCAGGAATTCCGACCATCTTGTCATTCGGGGTGACAAGATGTTGGGCGTGGCTCGGTCTCCCGGGAGGATGCCCAACAGAGGCTTGTGATCCGTCACGATGGTGAACGGGCGGCCGTACAAGTATTCATGAAAACGTTTAACGGCGGCAACTATAGCCAAAGCTTCCTTGTCCAGCTGGCTATAGTTGCGCTCTGGTTTGGTCAGAGTCCTGGAGAAAAAGGCGATGGGTGCTTCTCTCTGGTCTGGGAGGGTGTGGCTGAGGACAGCGCCGACGCCGAAGGGTGATGCGTCGCAAGTGACAGCTAGTGGTAAAGTCTCACTAAATTGCATCAGGACAGCATCGGAGGTGAGGAGGTCTTTGGTCTTTTGAAAAGCGGTTTGTTCTCGCCTCCCCCAAGTCCAGGCTGCCTTCTTGTCTAGGAGTCTATGTAAGGGCTCCGCCGCCGTTGCCTTTTGAGGTAGGAAAACATTATAGAAATTTAGTAATCCTAGGAATGCTTGTAATTCTGTTTTGGATCTTGGGGTGGGGGCTTCCTTGATGGCTTTTATTTTTTTAGTTGTAGGGTGAATGCCCTTTTGGTCTAGGAGATAGCCCAAAAACTCTACTTGCTTTGTACATAGATTGCATTTCTCTCGCTTAACCTTAAGTCCTGTTTCTTTAAATTTTGTTAAGACTTGTCTGAGTCGCGTCTCTAACTCGGCTTCATTTGGCGCCGCTATTAGTACGTCGTCAAAATAGGGCACCACCCCTTTTATGCCCTGCAACAAACGTTCCATCAGGCTTTGAAAAATGCCTGGTGCCACGCTGACTCCGAATTGGAGTCGGTTACACCTGAAGGCCCCCCGATGGGTCACTATTGTTTGGGCTTCCGCCGTTTTCTCGTCTACCGGCAGCTGCTGATATGCCTGAGCAAGGTCGAGTTTTGCAAAGACTTTGCCCCCTCCTAGCGAGTGTAGTAAATGTTGTACTATAGGGACTGGGTAGGCACTTTGTTGTAATGCGCCATTTAGGGTGGCCTTATAGTCCCCGCAAATTCTCACTGACCCGTCCGGTTTTACTGGGGTCACTATAGGGGTTTCCCACCTGGCGTGGTCTATCGGTTGTAATACCCCCTGTTTGACGAGTTTGTCAAGCTGCTCGTCAATTTTTGGTTTTAATGCAAACGGTACCCTTCTAGGCTTAAGTCTCTTAGGGGGAACCCTTGGGTCTAGGTCAAACGAGATAAGGGGCCCCTGGTACTTGCCCAAGCCTCCATCGAACACCTCCTGGAACTCCTGGGTTAGCCGCTGTTCCCAAGCTTCGATGGTGACTTGGTTGACACCTGTCAGTGCGATGTTAAGCGGGGCGAACCATTGTAGACCCAGTAGGCTTGGGCGGTCGCGATCGACGATTGTGAGTGGTAGTTGTTCGGTGTGGCCTTTGTAGGTTATGTTGAAACTCTTGGTGCCTACTACCGGGACACGGTTCCCTTGGTAGTCTTTAATGATGATCTTTTGTGTCTGCACGTTTCTCTTTTGTAGAGTGGGCACCAGTCTTTTGATTTCACGCCATGCAATCATGGAAAGGTAGGACCCAGAGTCCACTTCCATCTTGCATGGCTGGCCTTCTATATATACCTCTACATGTATTTTTCTGGCGCCGTCGGAGGTGGCGTGGCCGATGGTCACCGTCTGATGGGTTTCTTCTTTCCGTCGACCGTCGCCGCTTCTTTGAGATCGTTGAGCGCGGTCCCATCGACCGTCTGGCTGTCGTTCTCTGGTTCTGGGCGGGGAGTTTTCTCTCCGTCTGTCGTGCTGCTCCCATTTGGGCGGGCTGCGAGTCTTCTTTTGGCGGCAAACTCGGGCGATGTGACCCCTTCGTTCACAATGCCTACAGATAGAGTCAAAAAATCGGCATTCTGACCTGGGGTGGTCGCCGCCGCACCCGGCGCAACTGGTCCTTGACTTACGGCCTTTTCGACTTCGTTGATCGCCGCGTCCCGTCTGTACTCGGTGAATGTCCTCCTCGTCTTCGGACGTGCTGGAGTTCGACTGGTATTCACCGTAGTGTGCGGTCGCTTCACTTCTTGCGTCGGCCGACCTTACCGGGTTGTTGTTCCCGCCCTTCGCGTCAGATCTTCGCATGCTGTCTGCCGACGTGCGTGTTGCTTCAGCGGCTGCGGCGGCTGTAAGGGCATCGGCTAGGCTGATGTCGCCCTTGGCCATAAGTCGGCTCTGCAGTGTAGGATCCCATAACCCGAGTACGAAGCGGTCTCTTATGAGACTGTTGAGACCCTCGAACTCACAGAGTCCTCCCAGCCGCCGCAGTTCTGCGACGAAATCGCTCAATTTTTCGTCGGGCTTCTGGTTTCGGCGGTAAAACTCGTTGCGCCGTATTAGGATGGGGACCTCGGGGGCATAATGGCGCCGCAGTATTGGTTCTAGGACGTCCCAGTCCATGGCGGTTGCGTCTGCCGGCTTGGCTAATGCCTTAGCCATCTGGAAGACTTCTGGTCCGCAGTGTGTAAGAAAGACAGCGCGTTTCAGCGGGCCCGGGGCGTCCTTCATGCCGGCGCATTCTAGGTACATTCGGAACCGATCCGAATACGATTCCCAATCTTCGGCGGCGGGGTTGAAAGGGGCGGGCGGTGCTATCTTCGCCATTTTAGTGCTGTCGCTGGTTCTTAGGTGGACACGGGGTTCGGTTCAGGGGCGAGATCCCATCCTCGTCGCCAGTGTCGTGTCCGGAAATAAGCGCAGAGTCGGTGACTTCAATTAAAAGCTCTTTATTTGTAACAAGTGAACCGAACCGGCGAAAGGCAAAAAGCCCGCGGCTTTTATACCTTTCGCAAGGCTGCCGCGGCCAACGGCAGCGATTCAAGTCTCCCGCTCTTGGTTTGCACCAATCGCGGGAGACCTAAATCGGCCAATCAGAAATCCCCGTGCCTTGGCCAATCAAGGCTCGGGGATTTCGAGTATACCATTTTCAATACATAACAGTTCCTGCTTTCCAGAAGAAGCTCAGCTCCTTCTGAAAAGTTTGGAGCCCTGATTGGCACTCCTGATAGAAACATTACATCTTAGAATTGGCATTGTGGCAAAAGTAGAGAACTGTGAAAAACAAGGAAATGTTGAGAAAGGGTCACAGGTCCTATAAGCAGAGATACATTTCCAAAGAAATAGAATAGAGCTGGAAGGGACCTTGGAGGTCTTCTCGTCCAACCTCTTGCTCAAGCAGAAAACCCTATACCATTCCAGACAAATGACTGTCCAGTCTCTTCTTAAAAACCTCCGGTGATCAATGTCCCATGATTTCTGAAGGCAAAGCTGTTCCACTGGCGAATTGTCCTCACTGTTCGAAAGTTTCTCCTTAATTCCACGTTGCTTCTCTCCTTGATTAGTTTCCATCCATTCTTTCTTGTCTTGAATTCTGGTGCTTTGGAAAATAAATTGCCCTCCCTCCTCTTTGTGGCAGATTCTCAAATACTGGGTCACTGCTATCATCATGTGTCCCCTAATTCTTCTTTTCTTTCGACCAGCCAAACCCAAATCCTGCAGCCATTCTTCATGTGTTTTGGTCTCCAAAGAGATGCTTCCTGTTGATATGGTCCAAAGAGTGAGTCTTCAGGACTTCCAGATGTCTTGTAATTCACCTCCCATCCATCCACCCAGGTGTGGGCTGCTGGGGGCCATGGGGATTCGGGAGAGCCCCTAGCTGAAATTCTGGGCAGTTTGGAGAACACCCAAATCCAGTGGCAGATTAAGGCTCATTGGTGCCCTAAGCACTGACAAAACTTGGTGCCCCCCCCTCCCCTTTGTACATATTGCACAAATGAAGTAATATTCTCAACTTTGTGGTGCTCCCTTTGGGCCTGGTGCCCTAAAAACATGCTTAGTCTGCTTAATGGTTAATACACCACTGCTCAAATCTCACTCCTGGCTGGCCCTCCCCTCCCAGAAGTCCCCACGTGGCCCGTTTTGGATGCAGATAAGTGCAGAGAATGCATTGAGGCTTGGGGAGGGTGAAAAATGGGCCTCTTGGAAGTTTGGCCCATTTCTGGTTTCCAGAAAGCCCCCGGAGCCCAGGAAGGGCATTTTCGCCCTCCTGGAGACCTGTGCGAAGCCACCAATGCGTGGTGCAGGAGACCAACTAGGCCATGCCCACTATGGTCACACCCACCCAGCAACCGGGTAGAGAACCCATTGCTAAATTTTTGAAGCCCACCCTTGCATCCACCCTGTAAAAAGTCTCCTCCCCGATGCACAAAAATATCCAAATTCTCCTTCTGATCTTCAAACCATCTTCTCGTCTTGTTTTTCAATTGGATGTATAAATTCCCCTTTTAAAAGTTTCTCCACTTCCGCAGTTTAACAGGCCTCTGGGAATTGTTTATTTGCAAAGAGAAGGTTTATTGGGTAGCAAAAACCCGGCCCTATTCGTCTCACGGCTGCTTCGTTTTTGTTTTGAAAGATTAACCTGTACGAGAAAAGCACTTTAATGGAACATTGCAGTTTTACGAACACAGCCCAAAGAAATAGCTATGCAGTATTTATGTTTTCCTCAGTTATCAAAGTGCAACTGTTCTGATGATTCAGCAGGTAAGAGCAAGAGACTATCTTTTTTCCTTCTTACTAACTCCTTGCTCCATTAAGATCTGGGCAGGGGAACTCAAATCTGTACTTAGAGATTAGCCCGTTGTTCAACCCCTCCCACAGGCTGTTCTCTTTTTCCAGTGCAGGAAACAGTAGAGTATTATCTTCCCTAAGGCTGAAATGCAAAAGGCTAATGAAGCACAGCTGACAACTGCCAGGATGAATTGAAGGCTCTTAAAATGATACTGTCCCATCCGATACCACAGATGTATCTTCATGAGATCAATAGCAAAACTACCGAAAAAGGAATGCCTCTTAATTTCTGTACTAAAGACCCTTAGATGCCGAGTCCAGCGTGAATTATGTACCCATTTTATGTACCTGGCCCATGTTTTGCTGGATAATTCATAATAAATTCTTTCCAAAGATAAAATTACCAGCCACGTGAATCTGAAAAGATCCAATGACAGCTAGGCAGGGTTCTCCATCAAGTAATACAGCATCAGGAGCAGAATGGAATAGAGATGGAAGGGACTTTGGAGGTCTTCTAGACCAACCCCCTGCTGAAGCAGAAGAGCCTACACCATTTCAGACAAGAGGCTGTCCAATCTCTTCTTAAAATCCCCCAGTGATGAAACACCCACAACTTCTGAAGGCAAGTTGTTCCACCAGTTAATTGTTCTCACTGTTTGGAAGTTTCTCCTTAGTTCTAAATTGCTTCTCTCCTTGGTCACTTTCCATCCATTGTTTCTTGCCTTTCCTTCTGGTGCTTTGGAAAATAAGTTGACCCCCTCCTCTTTGTGGCAACCTCTCAAATACTGGGATATTGCTATCATGTCACCCATATTCAGCGGTGGTATATTCAGCAGGTTCTGACCAGTTCTGAGAACCGGTAGCAGAAAATTTGAGTCATTCAGAGAACTGGGCAATACCACCTCTGACTGGCCTCACCCACCTCTATTCTCTGCCTCCCGAGTCCCAGCTGATTGGCTGGGTCTTCTTTTGTTGCCCTGAAAAGGAGAACAGAGATGGAAAGCAGGTTAGTGGGATGGGGAGAGAATGGGGATTTTGTAGTAACTTTCCCATGCCACACCCACCAAGTCTGGTCGTAATTTTTTTTTTGAATCCCACCACTGCCCGTATTCCTTCTTTTCTCTAGACTAGCCATACCCAGTTCCTGCAACCATTCTTCATAAATTTTAATCTCCAGGCTTTTAATCCTCTTAGTGGTTCTTCTCTGCACTTTTTCCAAAATCTCAACATCTTTTTTTTGTAATGTGGTGACTAAAACTGGATACAGTATTCCAGGCATGGCCTTACAAAGATTAAGACCAACCCTAGAATACTGTAATCCTCTAGGGCATTTTTGCTCCCACGAAGCTTCCCTGGGGCTCAGGAAGGCAAAAAATGGAGAATGGGGGAGGGCTGTGCAGCATCATATTTTATATCATATTTTGGGCCTCCTGGCCCTCATCAAAGCCTCCTGGGGGATGTTTTTGCTCCCATGAAGCTTCCCTGGGGCTCAGGAAGGCAAAAAGTGGAGTCTGGGGATGGGTGGGTGGGATGTATAGGTACTGCGCGGGCCCCAGGGAAGCCTCCTGGGTGAAGCAGTAAGACAGCGCGGGGGATTCTGGTACAGCTGATCATTGGAACAGCTGATCGTCGGGAAGGGAAAAAAAGAAATACCTTAAGGAGTGACTGGGTGGGGGAAAATGCAGTCAGTGATGTCAGCATGTGTGATAAGGACTGACTGGGCAGGGAGGGAAGGGGGCAGGTGACGAGGGGCAATGCCAGCCAGAGGCCTGATTTGCTGGTTCTCCAAATTGCGCAGAATCATAACAACTGGTTTTATAGAACCGGTCCAATCCGGTAGAATCCTACCCCTGAGCACCGCCCCTAGAGCCAGAAACAATTAGCACATATGTCCGAGGGGAACCTTTACCTTTAAACCAGGTGATCAAATGATTGTATCATTTAACAACCGTCATCACTTGCCACAATGGGCAGGTTCCATTACACTCATAACTATAGAAGACTACCCCTATAGTTTTTGATTTCTATGTTTTGCAAACTTCTTGAGTATCCATGGCTTCTGGAGCAAAACGATTGATCTTGCTTGGTTGCATCTGTGCGGCTCTGCAGTAGGTAAACTTCTGAATATTTATGAGACTGTGTTCAGGGAGTAATATATGTGTGTGCGTGTGTGTGTGTGTGTGTGTGTGTTTCTAGTTGTCTCCATGGTGAAGTCTGATACAACCCATCCATGCTGAAATAGGAGCCCTACTGCTTGTCTATTACACAACACATTACGAGGATACTACTGGGTTAACTGTAGAGTTGAGCCTTCTGTTTTTCTGTCTCATTCGCCTCCTGTGAGAATCAGAGCAATTTTGAGTTGCCAAAATTATATCGATTGTAATTTCATTGCTTCTCGGGGCAGGCAAGCAAGGCTGGTCTTGTGTTCTGCTATTTTTCTGTTATTTCTTAGCCATGTCACTTCAAGTGAATGGAAGGAAAGTGAGGACTCCCAAGGCACTGAGAAATTTGGTAAAACCCTACTGGGGAATCTGTCAGGTTCTCACACATTAGACAAGTTGCAATTCACAGTGGACTCTCTCTTTTGTGCCGCCTCAACCGGGTTACTGCTGAAGCAGCAGCAGAGGAATAGCAAAATGAAAAGCTGTTCATTTTGAAGGGAGAGCAAACATACCTGATGATTTTGCGAAGGTTACGGTGATAAGGCTGCTGGTTGGTTTTCATTTTCATTTTGTTGTGCTTTTAAAAAGGTAAAGGTTCTCCACACACATACATGCTAGTCTTTTCCGGGTCTAAGGGGCAGTGCTCATCTCCATTACAAAGTCAATGAGCCAGCACTGTCCGAAGATGTCTCTGTGGTCAGGTGACAGGCATGACTAAATGCCAAAGGCACACAGAATGCTGTTACTTTCCCACCAAAGGGCTCCCTATTTTTCTACTTGCATTTTTTATGGGCTTTCGAACTGCTAGGTTGGCAGAAGCCGGGACAAGTAATGGGAACTCACTCCGTTACATGGCGCTAGGGATTCGAACCGCCGATCTGCTGATCTTTCTGATTGACAAGCTTGCTGTCTTAGCCACTGAGCCACGCATCTCTTATGTTGTGCTTTTACACGGGCAGAAAAAAAGGCAAAGATTGGGTGTTTAAAAGGGATTGGAATCATGACAGAGCCAATTTGGTCTAAAGGGTTCAGCCACCATGTTAGAAATCAGAAGACTGTGAGTTCTAATCCCACCTTAGCCATGAAAGCCAGCTGGTGGACTTTGGCCCAGTCATTTTCTCTCAATCCAACTCTCCTCATTGTGGGGAAAATAGGAGGAGGAAGAAGTACAGGTAGTCCTTGACTTACGACCACAATAGAGCCCAAAATTTCTGTTGCTAAGCAAGACAGCTGTTCAGTGAAATGACCTTGCTTGCCACAATTGTTCTGTGAATCCCTGCAGTTGGGAAGCTTAGTAAGACCGTGGTGGAATGAAACTGGTCTCCTCATTGATTTTGCTCGTCCTGAAGGCCACAAAAGATACTCACATGACCCTGGGGATACTGTGACCATCATAAATATTAGTCAGTTGCTAAGGGTCTGGATCTTGATCACATGACCATGGGGATGCTGCAATGGCTGTAAGTGTGAAAAATGATTATGTCATTGTTTTTCAGTGCTATTATAACTTTGAATAGTCACTAAATGAACTGTTGTAGCTTGAAGGCTACCTGTATTAGATATGTTTGCTGCCTTGATATATTTGTACAAATAAAAAAGGTAGAATACAAATAAATAAATAAAATAAATAAGATAATACATCTTTGAACTAGCATGTTACCAGTGGTAAAAATCATATTTTCTGTTTGTTCTGTTCTGTTCTGTTCTGTTCTGTTCTGTTCTGTTCTGTTCTTCTCTGCTCTGCTCTGCTCTATTCTATTCTATTCTATTCTATTCTATTCTATTCTATTCTATTCTATCCTAGTCTAATTCTAATTCTAATTCTAATTCTAATTCTAATTCTAATTCTAATTCTAATTCTAATTCTAATTCTAATTCTATTCTATTCTATTCTATTCTATTCTATTCTAGTCTAGTCTAATTCTAATTCTAATTCTAATTCTAATTCTAATTCTAATTCTAATTCTAATTCTAATTCTAATTCTAATTCTAATTCTAATTTATTTTAATTCTAATTCTATTCTATTCCATTCTAATTCTAATTCTAATTCTAATTCTAATTCTAATTCTATTCTATTCTATTCTATTCTAATTCTAATTCTAATTCTAATTCTATTCTATTCTATTCTATTCTATTCTATTCTATTCTATTCTATTCTATTCTAATTCTATTCTATTCTTCAGATCCTGGTTCGAAGCCCCCTTTTCATGTAGGCCCTAACTTCAAACAATCACGAAGCGACTGCTTGTAAGTCAAGGACTACCTGTAAAAATCAAATAAATCTGTTTGCTTTTTGTCTCAACAATACTGAAGTTTAATTCCAATTTTCTACAGTATGACAAAGAATACTTGGAAAAGCCAGTTATCGTCTCTCACAAGCAAGTGGCTTAAAAATGAAAGAGAATATCTTTAAGGTCTTCCCAGACCCTTCTTCCCACTTAGAATGGTTCTTAACTGCTTTCTGCTTGTTTATGGATTTTCAAATGTAAAATGGAAGTTCAACAGAACAGCAGGAGATGCTCCTGCAGACAAATCTAACTTAAGATAAGACAAAAGGAGGCAGATGGGTGAAAAATGATCCATTCCTTCCTTCCTTCCCTCCCTCCCTCCCTTCTTCAGTTCCATCCTTCCTTCTGTTATATTCTGCACATGGGCGCTAAGAAGGAGACGAGCCGGTGAACAATGAACTTCAAAACTCTTTATTAACATGGTGTAACAGCTCAGCTCAATGGCCACAATGGCCCCCTTTATATAGGCAAGCTCTTGAGTATTTAACCAATGAAAACACAGGGAGCGCTAGCTCCGTTAACCAATGGGAGAGGCTCATTAATAGCCAATCAGATTCTCTTGAATGGACCAATCCGAGGTCACTATTATCAGCCAATCAGAAGTGCAGGGCCAGAACCCTGCACTTTACTACAAGCTCTCAACAATCTTTATTCAAGCACTTTTTATTAATTCACAACACCCCTTCCCCCCGGGTTCCATTTAAGGGGTGTGGTCACGTAGTCTTTGAGGTAGGCAGGTTGTTTTGATTATCTATTTGATTTACATTGTCCTCCCGGTATTTGGCTACAGTCTTGTTGGGGTAGGACGTTATCTGGTGAACAGGGTGCCTCCAGTTCTGTGTCCAAATTTTTGTTGCCGCTACTGTTCTCGGCATCTCCTTGAGGCGAGCTTACCCCCATCCCCGATCCTCCTTCACGTGTTGCCTCTGAGCGGTCATTTCTTCCGCTTATGCTTTCTGCCATTTCAAATTCATCTTCCTCGGCATCTCCTCCCCCCTCAGTTAGGAAGTCCGGGGACTCAGAGATCCCCGACTGCAGCCTTGAACGCAACTAATCAATATGGCGCTTCCATATTCTATCGTCGCAACATTTCACACGGTACAATCTGGGGCTGGTTACTTGGATTACAGTTGCCTCGACCCTCAACGGATCGCCTGAAAAGTTCTTAGCGAAAACCAAGTCGCCTACCTGGAAGTTACGGCATTTCCCACTGGATCCGTGTGGTTTTTCAGGTTCATATGATGGGTGTAGACGATCGAGGTGGGAGTGGAGCTTCCGCCCCATCAATAACTCGGCGGGAGTTTTGTTGGTGATTCTGTGCAGATTGATATGCTGCAAAAGGAGTATCCGGTTAATCTTGTCTTCAATATCGCCATAGTCCATTTTATGCAATGTTTTCTTGATGAATTGTACCATGCGCTCGGCCCTTCCGTTGGCCGCAGGATGCGCCGGTGAAGTCAGCGCATGATGAATACCGTGGTCTGCCAGGTACTGTTCAAAGGACAGTGTGGTAAATTGGGGCCCGTTGTCGGATACCAGAACGTCTGGTAATCCGTGTGTTGCAAATAGTCTGTCTAGTTTCCTGATGACCGATTTGGTTGTTGTATTTCTCATCTCATGGATTTCAAGCCAGTTCGAGTAGGCATCCACCGTTAATAAAAATGTGTGTCCTTTGGTAGGTCCCGCAAAGTCCAGATGAATACGGGACCATGGTCCCTTCAGTGTTTCCCATTCAGTCAGGGTTGCTTTCGGAGGGGCGTTGCTAACTTCCTGGCATTTGTGACAAGTTTTTACCCAGGCTTCGATCTGCTTGTCGATACCTGGCCACCACGCATAGCTTCGTGTGAGGGCTTTCATGCGCACGATGCCGGGATGGCCATCGTGCAGGGTCCTTATTATTGCTCGTCGTAACTGCTCTGGTACAATGACTCTATCACCCCAGAAAATGCAGCCTTTCTGGGAAAACAGTTCCATTTGTCGATTCTTGAATGGGACGTAGTTGTCAGGTATCTGGTCCAATGGCCATCTTCGCTCGACCCAACTGAGGACTCGTGCCAAAATGGGGTCGCATTTCGTTTCACTCGTGATATCTCGGGCTGTTAGTTGTGGTGTTCGAAGTGTCTCGATCTGCAGTGTTGTAACTGTCGGAGTGGGGTCATCAATGGTCTCCGGAAGTGGTGCACGGCTCAATGCGTCGGCGTGGGGAATGGCCTTCCCCGGGCGGTGTTGCAATTTATAATTATATGCAGCCAAGAATTCTGACCAGCGAATCATTCTGGGAGATAATATATAAGGGGTTGGCCTATCTCCTGCTATTATTCCCAGCAAAGGTTTGTGGTCGGTCACTATAGTAAAGGCTCCGCCATACACATATTCATGAAATCTCTTAACAGCAGACACAATAGCAAGGGCCTTTTTATCAATTTGACTGTAATTGTGTTCTGCTTTTGATAGCGTCTTTGAGAAATAGGCAACAGGGGCTTCACTACCGTTTGGCAAAACGTGGCTCAAAATGGCGCCCACTCCGAATGGGGATGCATCACACGTGATCATTAAAGGCAAAGTCTCGTTATACTGCATCAACACAGCATCAGAAGTCAATAAATTTTTCACATGTCGAAACGCCTGTTCCTCTCTGTGTCCCCATACCCAGGTTGCTTTTTTGTCCAACAAACGATGTAGGGGTTTCTATGGTTGCTTTGTGAGGCAGGAATACATTATAAAAATTATTAAGGCCTAGAAAAGCCTGGAGATCAGCCTTATTTCGGAGTTTTGGGGCATTTTTGATTGTCCTAAGCTTGCTATCGGTGGGGTGAATGCCTCGACTATCAATTAAATATCCTAAAAATTCTACACGATCCGTACATAGTTGACACTTGTTTTTTTTAACTTTGAGACCTGAGTCTTTAAATCTCTGGAGAATCAACCTCAGGCGATCCCTTAGTATTTTCCGAGTCGGGGCAGCAATTAACATGTCATCAAAATATGGGACAACGCCTTTTATCCCTTGTAATAGTCTTTCCATCAAACTTTGAAAGATTCCCGGGGCTACGCTCACTCCGAACTGCAGTCGGTTACATTTAAACGCACCCCGGTGCGTAATGATCGTTTGGGCCTCTGCCGTTTTTTTGTCTACAGGCAGTTGTTGGTATGCCTGGGCTAAGTCTAGTTTAGTGAAGACTTTTCCGCCCCCCAGGGAATGGAGGAGGTGTTGCACCACTGGTACCGGGTAAGCCTTTTGTTGAAGGGCGTGGTTCAGGGTGGCTCGGTAGTCCCCACAAATTCTTATCGATCCATCCGTCTTGATGGGTGTCACGATTGGGGTTTCCCAGGGAGAGTGATCGGTTGGTTCTAACACACCCTGGGCTATCAATTTATCAAGCTGCTCATCAATCTTTGGTTTAAGGGCAAATGGAACTCAACGAGGCTTAAGGCGGATTGGAGCTATTTCGGGATTGAGGTTAAATGATATTGGGGTCCCCTTGTACTCGCCTAGTTTTTCTGCAAAGACGTCCTGGAATTCTTGGGATGAGGTCCTCTTCCCAGTCACTGCTGCAGGTTTGGTGAATGCCTGCTACTTCAATTCCAAGTGGAACGAACCATTGGAGGCCTAACAAGCTAGGCCGATCCTTGTCGATTACAGTCAGGGGTAGGAATGCTGTTCGGTTCTTAAATGATACCCGGACTCAGCTGGATCCAACGACTGGAATTCGATTTCCTTGATAGTCTTTGAGTATGAGTCTTTGGAATCTGAGGTCTTGCCGCCGGACAATAGGGATGAGCTGTTTGATGGTCTTCCAGGAAACCATCGAGAGGGACGATCCTGAATCGACTTCCATCAGGCAGGGCTGGTTTTTGATGGCCACTTTCACTCGGATCTTCTTGGCATCCAGAGATGAGGCATGACCGATCGTGATAGTTTGGTGAGCCTCTTCTCGCTTCGTTGAGTGGTTTAGGGGTTTGTTTCTGTAGGAGTGGTTGTTCCATTGGTGGTTCAAGGGTTCTCACTTTACAGGATGGCTTCCTGTAGTTTGGCGATAGTTAGCCCCCCTTGGGGGCTGGCTGGGTCCTGGCTTGCATCTACAGACCTGTCCAATGTGGCCTCTTTTCCCGCACACATGGCAGAGCGCGTCGAGGAATTTGCAGTCTGATCGGGGGTGGTTTGCCCTGCAACCAGCGCATTAGTACTGTGATTTCTGGCGTTGGTCTCATTCAGACCGGAGCCTGTTGACCTCTTCTTCATCGCTTCCCAATGATGATTCGAGGTCCTCGTGGTGGGCTGCCGTAGCCAGTTCTTCTGAGTGAGATGAGGCTTCGCGGGCGAGTTGGCGAAGCAGGGCGTGGGTGCGGCGCATTCGGGCAGCCAACTTCCTGGTTGCTTCTGCTACAGTAGCTTCCGTAATGTATTTGCAAGGCTGATGTCGCCTTTCACCATCAGCTTGCTTTGAGTATGTGGTGATTCTAATCCCAGAATTATTCAGTCTCTCAGGGCTTCTTCGAGGTTGGCAAACCCACATAGGCCTCCCAGATTCTGGAGATCCACTATGAAATCAGCAACGCTTTCGCCCTTCCGCTGATCTCTCTGGTAAAATTCATGCCTTCTAACGAGCGTTAGCATGGTCAGTGTATAGTGGGCCCTTAGCAGGGGTTCAAGAACCTCCCAGTCCATAGACTTTAATTCTGCAGGTTTCGCTTGTGCCTTGGCCATCTTGAATACGGTCAGCCCGCAATGAGTTAGGAATACTGCCCGTTTCTTTCCGGTAGTGGCATCCTTCAAATTGTTGGTATCCAGAAACATCTGGAAGTGATCCATATATGAGTCCCGGTCTTCTTGTGCCGGGTCGAATGGAGCGGGTGGTATGATGCCGCCAAACATGGTTCCGCCGTTGGTGCATTTCAGCCATGTGCTCTGTTATCGTTCTTCGTCGTTCAGTCAGCTCTGACGTCTCCAAATCCCATCCTCGTCGCCAGTGTTATATTCTGCGCATGAGCGCTAAGAAGGAGACGAGCCGGTGAACAGTGAACTTCAAAACTCTTTATTAACATGGTGTAACAGCTCAGCTCAACGGCCACAATGGCCCCCTTTATATAAGCAAGCTCTTGAGTATTTAACCAATGAAAACACAGGGAGCGCTAGCTCCGTTAACCAATGGGAGAGGCTCGTTAATAGCCAATCAGATTCTCCTGAAAGGACCAATCCTATGTCACTGTTATCGGCCAATCAGAAGTGCAGGGCCAGAACCCTGCACTTTACTCCAAGCTCTCAACAATCTTTATTCAAGCACTTTTTATTAATTCACAACACCTTCCTTCTGTTCTCCTTCCCCTTCTTGCTTCCTTCCCTTCCAAGTTCCTTCCCTCCCTCCCTCCTCCCTCCCTCCTTCCTTTTGTACTTTCGCCCTCCCTTTCCTTCTTTTCCCTCCTCCCTCCATCCCTTCCTTCCTTCTTCCCTTCAATCCTTCCTTCTGTCCTCCCTTCCCTTCCCTTCCCTTCTTTCCTCCCATCCTCCCTTCCTCTCTCCCTCCCTTCCATCCTTCTTTCTGTACTTCCTCCCTCCCCTTTACTTCATTCCCCTTCTGTCTTTCATCCTTTCCCCTTTCTTGCTTCCTTCCTTCCCCTCCTTCCTACCTCCATCCCTCTGTCTCTCCTCCCCTCTCCAGACAAAACATCCATTTCTTGCCATAAAGCAGCATTCAAGGACTTGCTAGAAAACACCCTTTTCCAGGAATATATGGAAAGCTCTGGTGAAGAATATTGTGCCAAGTTATATGATTCCCCAAGGGATGTTACCTGGACTTGATGAAGAGTGAAGCAATTGTTTCTTTACTCATAAAAGTTCCTGGCTAGGGAGACGCTACAAAAGTAATAAAAGGTGTGGTGAAAGGAAAGTGTTGTGGAGGCTTCTTCCTTTCCCATTTTCTTCTGATAGAAGGTTCTTCTAAAAAAGGTTGTCAGGAAGGGAACAAGATCTGAATGCTAAGGAGGGCATTTCCTATCTGATTTTCAGTCAAGGAAAATAGTTACTTTAGACCAGGGGTGTCCAACCTTGGCAACTTGGCAAAGCTGGCTGAGGAATTCTGGGAGTTGAAGTCCACAAGTCTTAAAGTTGCCAAGGTTAGACACCCCTGCTTTAGACAGATGGCTAGAATGATAGATGAGAGGGAGGGAGGGAGGGAGGGAGAGAATGTTTGGTGAAAGTTAGTTAAATGGATGGATGGATAGACAGACCGACAGATAGATAAACATAGATAGAGATAGAGATAGAGATGTCAATAGCACTTAGACTTATATACCGCTCCACAGTGCTTTACAGCACCCTCTGAGCAGTTTACAACATCAACATATTGACCCCAACAATTTGGGTCCTCATTTTATCAACTTCAGAAGGATGGAAGGTTGAGTCAACCTTGAACTGGTCAGGACTAAACTCCTGGCAGTGTGCAGTGAGTTAGCCTCTTAATAGATAGAAATAGAAAGAATATGGGCAGATATTTTATTTATTTATTTATTTTTATTTGTCAATTGCTTACAAGATAATAGGTCTAAGTAAAAACGTAGTTATGAATACATGGATACGTAGAGAAAAATGGAAAAAAAAGATAAAAGAAACAATAGGACAGGGACGGTAAGCATGCTAGTCTGCTAGATGATAGATACATAGACTGATAGACATAGAAAGAGGCATAGATAGATGATAGATATATAATGATAGATAGACAGATGATAGATGATATATAAATAAATAGATGATAGATAGATAGATAGATAGATAGATAGATAGATAGATAGATAGATAGATAGATGATAGATGATAGATAGATAAATAGATGATAGTGAGATTAGAGAGATGGCTGGGTAGATGATGGTTGGGTGGATAGAGGGATGAATGGATAGATGATAGATGAGATAAATAGATAGGCAAACAGGCAGAGAGATTGATAATTTTCCTCCAAGTTAGTCTAGATCAGGACCATAATGTGACCCCCCCAAAAAATGAAGAAAATGAAGAACAGCATTTCAAATAGGTTAAAATTCCTTCCGATCTTTCCCACCTTTTGTGTCCCAATGGTCCCAACACATTTGGAGTTCTGAGAAGTATATTGTGAATGTTTCCACAAAATGGCCATCGTGCCCATTCATAAAAAAAAGCCAGTCATAAAAAATAAATCCCACTGATCCAAAAGCTAAGCAGGAATTGCTCTCTGCCATTCCATTTAACATTTCAAGATGTTCCCTTCCATCCCACTGGGAGGGTCTGGCACGCTTGGACCCTAGGCAGAGTATCTTATTTTTTTCCGCCTCTTCTTCTGGGCAGGCTTCCAAACAAAACTCTGGATGGCAGCCATCCATATTAAGGGGGATGCCAAAGGCTGGCATTTTGCTTGTACTCTACCAGCTTCTCTAGGCTGGTGCCAAAGATGAATGAGGAGGTTATCATGCCAAGTGGAAAAAGACTGAACTGGTTATGAGGATTCTTTCTGTACATGCGGGTGTGATTTAGTGTGCAAAACATTATCTCCATCCTTCTCAGGAGGAGGAGGGTGAGGTGATTCTAAACTCTATTTAATGACTAGAAGAGAGTCTCCATTTCTCTGTCCTTTGATTAACCCTTCCTGGTCTTATTTCTCATCTGTCTTCCTTTTCAACATATCTTGTCCCCCATTTTAGTAGACATTAATACCTCTTCCGCCCTCCCGCCCACCCACCCTCCCTTTCTCTTTCTTTCTTTCTTTCTTTCTTTCTTTCTTTCTTTCTTTCTTTCTTTCTTTCTTTCTTTCTTTCTTTCTTTCTTTCTCTTTCTTTCTTCCTCCATTTTCCCTCCCTCCCTCCTCCCTCCCTTCCTTCCTCCATTCTCCCTTCCTCCTTCCTTCTTTCCTCCATTCTCCCTCCCTCCCTTCCTTCTCAAGCAAATTCCTTGGATCATGCATTATTAAAGAAAAAGAAAAAAGGCTTCAGAAACAGCCCTGATGGGCCAAACTTAAGGACCTTTTTGTCAACTGAACCCAACAATATTCTTCTTGAGAACATCAATCTGTCTCCTTTAGCGGAAATACAGTCCGTTCCATATCTTTGGTGTTACAGATTTTATTTCTCTTCTTCATGTGGAGTATCCTCCCCCTGGAAAAGTACTTGTCATTTGTACACAAAGTTCTTATCTAGCACTGCCTGCATGTTTGCCGAACACTCCAAGAAAAATTAAGCAGTAACCATATGTTACATAAATGACACACATATATGCTGGCACACACATAATCTGACTGCATTTGCTCGCACACTTGAACTCAGACTGAATATCTTATTTTATTAACATCCATGAGCCCTGAGGCCAAAATTTCCTTAAACCAGCCCACGTAGTCCTAGACTTATGGCCACAGCTGGGCTTTGGACTACCAGATTGGGAGCTTTATTAACAAACCTCTGCATTAACATGGGTGAGAGAATGGATAGCTCTCAGACACAGAAGATGACTACTTCTAGAAGTTCACGATCTTCAGCTAGGATGGCATGCCTTTTCATGGTATGATAAAAATAAAGCTCATAGGTATTTTCAAAAACATTATATAATGAATGTTCTACTTCTACCCTGTCTTCCCAAACATATGACCTTCCCTGAAAGTAAGTCCTAGCTTGATTTTTACATGTGCACCCAATATAAAACCTACCCCACCCCAAAGCCCTAATTAAGATCCAGCCCACTCCAGAGTACATGGGTAAAAATTAAGCTAGGGTGGGGATGGGGGCAATGGAGCTGCCCTACTACTTACCTTTGGACAGGTGTAGCCAGGCCTCGCACACCCTGATATATGCCTTGCTGGCCCATTCTGCAGCTGGCAAGGTTGGCAAGGCTTTCTTGAAGCCTCTGTAGCTGATAACAAAGCTTTGGATTGATCCAGAGCTCTGTTATTGGTTGCAGAGGCATTCAGGAAAACCTTGCCGGCTGCAGAAAAAGAAGTTTCTGAAGGCCCCTGACAGTGAAAAGTAGTCCGGGGGCAATGCGCTCAAGTGAGATTAGTCAGTGAATGACATCCCCCGAAAATAAGACCTTTTTTTGTGCCTTTTTTGATGGCAAAAGAATACAGGACAGGGTCTAGTTTTTGGGGAAACATGGTACAATGGGAAAAGGTGAAAGCAAAAAATTTACATGAAAATATCAGTTTGTCTCTCAATGACGGAAGCATTTATCTGTCCAAAAGTAGTAAATCTGGAAAATAAATATTAACATATAAAGATATTTTGAATGTGGAATGGGAACTTAAAAACAAACAAGAACTATTGTTCTGATCCAAACCCTTTTCCAATAAAACAAACATGAACCAAAGGGAACAGAAACCTTTTAATGATTCTTACGAATCCCCAGTTAAAAGGCTGCTGCAAACTAATCAGCTTCGATAAGCACAAGCCTCACCAAAACTGTGTGAGGCTACCAAGGATAACAGATAAGAAATATTTTACAACACAAGAGTCTTCAAATACCAATGCTGCAACGTCCACGAGGCTCGAGTTTCAAAACGTCTTTGCTTCCTACAAAGAACGTTCGCTTCACAGCTGGCTTTTATCTTCTTGAAGGAGGGACAGCCTTACTCCCGAATCGTGTGTGGTGCTGCAGTTGCTCTTTTGTGCGAGCAACCCTGTGCACACATGCACTTGGCACAGGCTCCTCGGGAACCTCCTCATCGTTGCTCCCAGCCCCCACAATCTCTGAAGGCAGCAGTCCACTCCCCAATGGTCCTGGCCCCTCATCTGAGTCCTCGCTCTCCTCAGCTGTCCGCTCCTGCTGCCGGCTAACCCCCACAGCTACTGAACCAAGGTGTGGACCTATCATGGTGGCCACATATGCAAATACAATCGAGATGTGAGAAAGATATCAAAACTTGTGGCTTCTATAAAGAACAATCAATTTTTAATCAAAATAAGTTAGGGGTAGATGAAAAGTTAATAAAGAAAATATACAACTTCCTGTTAAGTTTAAAAATGGAAGATGAACAGGTAAAAGAGACAATGATAGCATGGGCAAAAATGTGTGGATATACTAAGAATTTCGGCTGGTAAGGAAGACAAGACAATGAGTCATATGCCATGTTGTGACCATTTTGGCATGGTTGTTAAACAAATCACTGCAGTTGTGAAGCGAATCGCACTTCATCCAATCCAACTTCCTCTACTTTGACTTTGCCTGTCAGAAGTCAGTTGAGAAGGTCAGAAATGGCAACTTTGTCCTGGGATGCAACCGTCATAAAGTACAAGCCAGTTGCCAATTTTGAATTTTGATCTCAAGATCATTTGTGACCTTGAGGATGCTGCAATGGTTGTAAGTGTGAAAAATGGTCATAAGTCATTTTTTTCCCAGGTCTGTCGTAACTTCAAAAAGATCACTAAATGAACTGTTGTAAGTCGAGGACTATCTGTACTAGAGAGAATAGCAAAAAAAGAAAAAAGAAAAACCCAACCAGGAGCAAAATCTTTTGTTAAGAAGACCAGAGTTTTGATAGAAAAGAGAAGAAAAGAAAAGGAAGAGGAGGAAGAAAAGAAGGAAGAAGAAAAGGAACGGGAGAAAGAAACAGCATCCCACTTAGTACTCAGTTCAAATGTACTGTTTCCTATTGTTTATCATCATGAATAATCCAACTCTATTTTTTTTCCGTTTTATATTTTTTCAAGACTCTGCCATACCCATTTTGAGTTAAAGGGGAGACATATGAAACACAACCCTTTGGAACTTCTTTTTTCAACCTCAACCCATTCATTCAAAATATTTAAGAGTCCAAGAGTTGATAGGAAAGAAAAAGTATTAGGCAATGTATGGGTTTGGAAGAGAAGTTGTTTGTGATTAATGGGAAGGAGATCGTTCTCCAGAGATACATTAAAAGCCATTAATGTTTGGTTCATTTATTAGTGATGAAGATCTCTCTGGATCAAAGTACTTCCAAAGTACAATAAACAAGGGGCTGGAAACTAGGCAAAGACTCTGGACAATGCTGAACCTTAAAAGAGTCACCTAGCTGCTCTGATTTTTTTTTTTAAATGAATGCACAATCTTTGAAGGAGTGCTTTGATTTGACAAAGATTTGTGACCAGCACTGATGAGGTTGTCAGTGATGGGATTCAGCCAGTTCGCACCACTTTGGGAGAACCAGTTATTAACTTTCTGAGCAGTTTGGCAAACTGTTTGTTGGAAGAAATCATTAGGGCGGAGAACCGGTTGTTAAATTATTTGAATCCCACCACTGGAGGTTACCTAATTAGAGCAACGAAACATTTGCAAGAAAACAAGCAATCTCAGAGAGCACCAAGGATCCCTCATTTCAACCCTGAGCTAGATATTCTCCTTTATTCTTTGTGTACTGCTCTCCTCAATCCTCCTCTAAAATTAGATTTTTATGTTGTTTCATTCACCCAGGAAATGGGGTTCTGGGTATGTGGCAGTGCATACTGAAAAGCCCAATTCAGGAAGACACCAGAGGAAGCATCTCACCCAAGGTGGGCTTCAAAAATTTTAGCAAGGGTTCTCTGCCCAGTTTTCTGGGTGGGAGTGGCCATGGTGGGCATGGCCTAGTCAGCCTTCTGCACAACGGGGGGGGGGGGGGCTTTCCTCAAGTCTCTGGGAGAGCGAAAACGGTCGTCCCGAGCTCCGGAGGCTCTCTGGAAGCCAGAAACAGGCCCATTTCCAGCCTTCCTGCTTTCCTCAAGTCTCTGGGAGAGCGAAAACAGCCGTCCCGAGCTCCGGAGGCTCTCTGGAAGCCAGAAACAGGCCCATTTCCAGCCTTCCCGCTTTCCTCAAGTCTCTGGGAGAGCGAAAATGGCCTTCCCGAGCTCCGGAGGCTCTCTGGAAGCCAGAAACAGGCCCATTTCCAGTCTTCCTGCTTTCCACAAGTCTCTGGGAGAGCGAAAACGGCCTTCCCGAGCTCCGGAGGCTCTCTGGAAGCCAGAAACAGGCCCATTTCCAGCCTTCCTGCTTTCCTCAAGTCTCTGGGAGAATGAAAATGGCCTTTCCGAGCTCCGGGGGCTCTCTGGAAGCCAGAAACAGGCCCATTTCCAGCCTTCCCGCTTTCCTCAAGTCTCTGGGAGAATGAAAACGGCCTTTCCGAGCTCCAGAGGCTCTCTGGAAGCCAGAAACAGGCCCAGCCTTCCCACTTTCCTCAAGTCTCTGGGAGAATGAAAACGGCCTTTCCGAGCTCCGGAGGCTCTCTGGAAGCCAGAAACAGGCCCATTTCCGGCCTTCCCAACCTTCTGGGAGGCACATTTTTCACCCTCCCCAAGTCTCTGCACATGCCCTGCACTTACCTGCATCCAAAATGGGCTGCATGGGGACTCCGAGGTTGAAATATGAAACATAATTTCGGTAAGCTATCTAGAGTCCAGGTAGTTTCATGGATGGGCTGCTACTGGTTCGCACCGGTTCACGTGAACCCGTTGTTAATTTTATGGCCAGTTTGGCAAACCAGCAAATCCCACCCCTGGCTGATCCCAGCCACCCACCCTGCCCTTCCCCTCCCAGGAGTCCCCGTGCGTCCTGTTTTGGATCACAGGTCAGTTCAGGGTGTCGTGTCCGCAAAAAGACGATTAGAGTCAGTGACTTTCATGCAAAGCTCTTTATTAACAAAGGGAGAACCGAACCGGCGAAAGGTAAAAAGCCCGCGGCTTTTATACCTTTCGCAAGGCGGCCGCGGCCGCGGCCAATGGCAGCGATTCAAGTCTCCCGCTCTTGGTTTGCACCAATCGCGGGAGACTTCAATCGGGCCAATCAGCGCGGCTCGCCTGGCCAATCAGAAATCCCCGTGCCTTGGCCAATCAAGGCCCGGGGATTTCGAGTATACCATTTGAATACATAACACCCCTCCCCCCTTGGTATGGTCCGTCAGGTGGTGTAGTCACGCAGGTAGGCGGGGCTCCGTCGAGTCCTAGTTGACCTGCGCAACTCACTTTTCTGTTGTAACTCGGCCCGAGCGGTCGTTCCTTTGGCTGCTCCTGCCTCTTCGCGAACCGGCTGGATGATCGGGCCGGCTCCCTCGCCGCGGCCCCCGCCTGGGCCCACCGGGTCGGCCGAGCCGCGGATTTCGCCGCTCCCGCTCGGCCTCTCCGAGTCGGTAGAGCTGGCCAGACGGCTCCTCTCCGGAGGGGACTCGCGATGGCTGTTTTCTGGTGAGTATTTTTGGTTTATTTTATTTTGCGATTGTCTCTCCGGGTATTCCCTCCCCCCTTGGTTCGCTTCTTGGGGGTTGAGGTCAGTCGCCGTTCGGGACCTTAATTGGTCGATGTGCCGTTTCCAGGCTCGCCCATCCGTGGCTCGGAGCCGGTACGACTTTGGACCAGTGACTTGTGTTATGACGGCTGGGATCCATAGGGGGTCCCCCGTCATGTTTTTTGCGTATACCAGGTCACCTGGGTTAAATGTCCGGAACCTGGAGCTGGAGTCCGGGGGCTGCTCCGGGTTGTAAGTCGGGTGCAGTCTGTCAAGTGGAGACCTCAGCTTTCTGCCCATCAACAGCTCTGCCGGACTCTTGTTGGTCGTAGTGTTGGGAGTGATGTGTTGTATGAATAGTAGGCGGTTGATTTTGTCGTTGATCTCCCCGTGGTCCATTTTCCTGAGGGTCTTTTTTGTAAACTGGACCATCCGTTCCGCCCCACCGTTCGCCGCCGGATGCGCCGGTGCTGTTAATGCGTGGCGGATACCCCTTTCCGCCAGGAACCGTTCAAACTCGATGGACGTGAACTGGGATCCGTTGTCTGAGACGACGACGTCTGGGAGGCCGTGAGTGGAAAACAGTTTACACAGTTCTTTAATGACGGCCTCTGTGGTAGTGGACTCCATGTCGCTGACCTCCAGCCAATTGGAATATGCGTCGACCGTGATTAAAAATGTATGTCCATTTGTGGGGCCCGCAAAGCCAAGATGGACCCTGGACCAGGGCCCCCGTGGTGTTTCCCAATCCCGCATGGGTGCTGCGAATGGGCTGGATCTGGTCTCCTGGCATCGGTGGCATTTGGCGACCCATGCCTCAATTTGCTTGTCCATCCCTGGCCACCAAGCGTAGCTTCTGGCCAGGGCTTTAGTCCTGACGATGCCAGGATGACCCTCATGTAGCATCCTCAAGACTTTTTCTTGCAATCTATCTGGAATTACCACCCGGTCACCCCATAGAATGCATCCTCTCAGGAGTGACAGTTCGGTCTGGCGCTGGCGGAATGTTTTAAAAGTCTCGTCACTGTCCTTATCCGGCCAGCCTTTTTCTAACCAGTGCAAGATTCGTGCCAGACGCCTGTCCTTAATGGTTTCTCTGGCAATGTCGGATGCGGTAATAGGTAAACTTTCTATGCTCAAGGTATTTGTTGTTGGTGCTGGGTCAGGTTCTGAGTCAGGTAAGGGCGAGCGGCTTAAAGTGTCCGCGTGCGAGATTTTCTTACCTGGCTTGTGTAGCAGTTCGTAATTGTAGGCTGCCAGGAATTCCGACCATCTTGTCATTCGGGGTGACAAGATGTTGGGAGTGGCTCGGTTTCCCGCGAGGATGCCCAGCAGAGGCTTGTGATCCGTCACGATGGTGAACGGGCGGCCGTACAAGTATTCATGAAAATGTTTAACGGCGGCAACTATAGCCAAAGCTTCCTTGTCCAGCTGGCTATAGTTGCGCTCTGGTTTGGTCAGAGTTCTGGAAAAAAAGGCGATGGGTGCTTCTCTCTGGTCTGGGAGGGTGTGGCTGAGGACAGCGCCGACGCCGAAGGGTGATGCGTCGCAAGTGACAGCTAGTGGTAAGGTCTCACTAAATTGCATCAGGACAGCGTCGGAGGTGAGGAGGTCCTTGGTTCTTTGAAAAGCGGTTTGTTCTCGCCTCCCCCAAGTCCAGGCTGCCTTCTTGTCTAGGAGTCTATGTAAGGGCTCCGCTGCCGTTGCCTTTTGAGGTAGGAAAACATTATAGAAATTTAGTAATCCTAGGAACGCTTGTAATTCCGTTTTGGATTTTGGGGTGGGGGCTTCCTTGATGGCTTTTACTTTTTTAGTTGTAGGGTGAATGCCCTTCTGGTCTAGGAGATAGCCCAAAAACTCTACTTGCTTTGTACAAAGATTGCATTTTTCTCGCTTAACTTTAAGTCCTGTTTCTTTAAATTTTGTTAAGACTTGTCTGAGTCGGTTCTCTAATTCGGCTTCATTTGGCGCCGCAATTAATACGTCATCAAAATAGGGCACCACCCCTTTTATGCCCTGTAACAAACGTTCCATCAGGCTTTGAAAAATGCCTGGTGCCACGCTGACTCCAAATTGGAGCCGGTTACACTTGAAAGCCCCTCGATGGGTTACTATTGTTTGGGCTTCCGCCGTTTTCTCGTCTACAGGTAGTTGCTGATATGCCTGGGCAAGGTCGAGTTTTGCAAAGACTTTGCCCCCTCCTAGCGAGTGTAGTAAATGTTGTACTATAGGGACTGGGTAGGCGCTTTGTTGTAATGCGTCATTTAGGGTGGCCTTATAGTCCCCGCAAATTCTCACGGACCCGTCTGGTTTTACTGGGGTCACTATAGGGATTTCCCATCTGGCATGGTCTATCGGTTGCAATACCCCTTGTTTGACGAGCTTGTCGAGCTGCTCGTCAATCTTTGGTTTTAATGCAAACGGTACCCTTCTAGGTTTAAGTCTCTTAGGGGGAACCCTTGGGTCTAAGTCAAACGAGATAAGGGGCCCCTGGTACTTGCCCAAACCTCCATCGAACACCTCCTGGAACTCCTGGGTTAGCCGCTGTTCCCAAGCTTCGATGGTGACTTGGTTGACACCTGTCAGCGCGATGTTAAGCGGGGCGAACCATTGTAGACCCAGTAGGCTTGGGCGGTCGCGATCGACGATTGTGAGTGGTAGTTGTTCAGTGTGGCCTTTGTAAGTTATGTTGAAATTCTTGGTGCCCACTACCGGGACACGGTTCCCTTGGTAGTCTTTAATGATGATCTTTTGTGTGTGCACGTTTCTCTTTTGTAGAGTAGGCACCAGTCTTTTGATTTCGCGCCATGCAATCATGGAAAGGTAGGACCCAGAGTCCACTTCCATCTTGCATGGCTGGCCTTCTATATGTACTTCTACATGTACCTTTCTGGCGCCGTCGGAGATGGCGTGGCCGATGGTCACCGTCTGGTGGGTTTCTTCTTTCCGTCGACCGTCGCCGCTTCTTTGAGATCGTTGAGTGCGGTCCCATCGACCGTCTGGCTGTCGTTCTCTGGTTCTGGGCGGGGAGTTTTCTCTCCGTCTGTCGTGCTGTTCCCATTTGGGCGGGCTGCGAGTCTTCTTTTGGCGGCAAACTCGGGCGATGTGACCCCTTCGTTCACAATGCCTACAGATAGAGTCAAAAAATCGGCATTCTGACCTGGGGTGGTCGCCGCCGCACCCGGCGCAACTGGTCCTCGACTTGCGACCTTTTCGGCTTCGTTGGTCGCCGCGTCCCATCTGTACTCGGTGAATGTCCTCCTCGTCTTCTGACATGCTGGAGTTTGACTGGTATTCACCGTAGTGTGCGGTTGCTTCACTTCTTGCATCGGCCGACCTTGCCGGGTTGTTGTTTCCGCCCTTCGCGTCAGATCTTCGCATGCTGTCTGCCGACGTGCGCATTGCTTCAGCGGCTGCGGCTGCTGTAAGGGCATCGGCTAGGCTGATGTCGCCCTTGGCCATAAGTCGGCTCTGAAGTGTAGGATCCCATAACCCGAGTACGAAGCGGTCTCTTATGAGACTGTTGAGACCCTCGAACTCACAGAGTCCTCCTAGGCGCCGAAGTTCTGCGACGAAATCGCTCAATTTTTCATCTGGTTTCTGGTTTCGGCGGTAGAACTCGTTGCGCCGTATCAGGATGGGGACTTCGGGAGCGTAATGGCGCCGTAGTATGGGTTCCAGGACGTCCCAGTCCATGGCTGTGGCGTCTGCTGGCTTGGCCAAGGCTTTGGCCATTTGGAAGACCTCTGGTCCGCAGTGTGTGAGAAAGACGGCGCGTTTTAGCGGGGCCGGGGCGTCCTTCATCCCGGCGCATTCCAGGTACATCCGGAATCGATCCGAGTATGATTCCCAGTCCTCGGCTGCGGGGTTGAACGGGGCGGGCGGTGCTATTTTCGCCATCTTCGCGCTGGAACTGGTTCTTGGACACGGGGTTCGGTTCAGGGGCGAGATCCCACCTTCGTCGCCAGTGTCGTGTCCGCAAAAAGACGATTAGAGTCGGTGACTTTCATGCAAAGCTCTTTATTAACAAAGGGAGAACCGAACCAGCGAAAGGTAAAAAGCCCGCGGCTTTTATACCTTTCGCAAGGCGGCCGCGGCCAATGGCAGCGATTCAAGTCTCCCGCTCTTGGTTTGCACCAATCGCGGGAGACTTCAATCGGGCCAATCAGCGCGGCTCGCCTGGCCAATCAGAAATCCCCGTGCCTTGGCCAATCAAGGCCCGGGGATTTCGAGTATACCATTTGAATACATAACAGAGGGCCCATGCAGTGACTTGGGGAGGACAAAAAATGGGCCTTCTGGAAGTTCTGGAAGGCTGGAAATGGCCATTTCTGGGAGGCCATTTTTGCTCTCCTAGAGGCTTGAGGAAAGCCTCCAGAGCCCAGGGAAGGTGAAAACACCCCCTGTGCAGCCCGCTTTCACTCCCAGGCCAGAGTGGTACAGGAGACCAACTAGGCCATGTTCACCATGGCCACGCCCACCCAGCAACTGGGCAGAAAACCGGTTGCTAAACTTTTTGAAGCCCAACCTGTTGTGTAGGCACCGGAAGAAGGCTCGGGAGTCAGTGACAAATTTTCAGCTCTTTATTGGTCCCGAGATTGACTCCGTATGGCTAGGGTATGCGGCGGCTTATATAGAACTTCCCGGCCAAAGCCGTGGCCAATGACACCGCTTTGAATCTCCCGTGATCGGTTTCCTCCAATCGCGGGGAATTCGCAATGGGCCAATCCGTGCCGCTTGCTTGACCAATCGGGTAGCTGTGCATCTTAGCCAATCAGAACGGTTATCTACAAGAATGCTAATGACAATACAGAACACAACCCTTTTAGTTTCAATACATTGCACAGACAAATAAGGAAATAATATATATTTCACAGATAAATAAATCTTTTTCAGAGGTAACAGCCTGCCTACTAAATTAGCAAAGTTATTGCTAACTTTGTTGATCTGTCCCACTTCTTTCTTTATGAAAGTTAAGAATTGTATTTGTATTGAAATTCCTTTACAGTCAGGAAGGTGCAAGGAAGTCTGCATTTTCTGCTAGTGAAATAAATTTGTTAATCAACAGTGAATAAATTCAAATATTAGATATTGATCTGGACCTGGAGTCATGCTCCTTCAGATTGTTTTTGATTTATTCTTCAGTCTTAATTCTATCAAAAGATATTGAGTTGGATAGAGAAAAGATTGAAAAAAGGAGGAAGGTCGTAACCAGATGATGAAGTGATGGAGTTTCCCAAAGGTACAATTTCAAGTGTGTGTGTGTGCACGTGCATGTGTGACTATAGAGAGATTTTAAACTACTGTAGATATTATGCATATGATAGCGACTTCCAAGAAATCTCTGATGGGCTGCCTGACAGTAAACAAAACATCTCGCTATAACAGGCAAAACCCGTGTCTCCTGACCAAATGGTTATTTTTCTTCTTCTTTTGGTTAAGGTATCAGGCTAGAAACCAGGAGACTGTGAGTTTGAGTCCTGCCTTAGGTGTGAAAGCCATCTGAGTGACTTTGGGCCAGGCACCAGGGGTCTGAGAGTTCTAGGCCCACCTTAGGCATGAAAGCTGCTGGGTGACTTTGGGCCAGTCACTCTCTCTTAACCTGCTCACCTCATAGGGCTGTTCTTGTGGGGAAACTAGGAGAAAGAATGAGTATTGTGTGGGTTTGCTGCCCCAGTTATATTTAACAATAACAAGGTGGAATATAAATGATGATAGATGATAGATGATGTTGATGTTGATGAGAAAGAAGAAGATAGAGAGATAGAGATAGATAGATAGATAGATAGATAGATAGATAGATAGATAGATAGAGCGAGAGAGAGATACAAGGGTGATCATTTTGGCCCTGCCTACCCACCCCTGCCTTTTTCTTGTGCTTTATTTCCTGGTAAGTATTATAGCTCAAAATTGTCTTTTCTAAATGCTGGGTGCGCACACAAAGGGAAACAGTTGTTACATCAGTTGAATCTCATCACTGGATGGGTAAGTAGGTAGGTAGATAGAGAGAGATAGAGAGAGGGAGAAAGAGATTATAGATAGATCTATATTTTGTAGATAGATAGAGGGAGAAAGAAAGGAGACAGAGACAGAAACAGAGGCAGGCAGATTTCACAAACAAACCATGAATGAGTTTCCCCAATACAATTCAATTCAATGCAAGGAAAATAAGAGGAGGAAGCTGCACTGGATACATTGGCTGCCTTGAGTTATTTGTAAAAATATAATAATAAAGGTGGGATACAAATCAATAAATGAAACTGCATTACAGGTAGCTCTCACGTACAACTGCCTTGCTTAATGACTGCTCAAATTTACAACAGTGCTGAAAAAGTAACTTTTGCAATCTGTCCTTGCTTTTACGACCCTCACATTTGGCAGCGGTTGTTTCTCTGGCCACAACTTCTCCTCCTGTTCTCGTTTTTAAAGAAAAGGCAAGAGATGGAAAGAGAGAATCTGTTTCTCCAAACTTGCTCATTTACACTGTTGACTTGAGCATGCATCCACTGTGCAGAAGAAAGGAGAGAAGAGAGAGGGCTCTGTGAAAAGCCAGCTATGACCGAAATATGTTCTGTTTCATTGAGATGAAAATGAAATAGAAATGCAAAGCAGAACCTCCCTCTGTATAGCCCCAAGCATTATAAAGTCACAAATGAGGATCAATGCTTTGAATTTCCAAATCAAAGCTATTATTTTTAAAGGAAGCAGTGACTAAAATCCAGGGGGTTGGGTGGGTGGGTGGACTGGATTTGGAAGACTTGTTTCACTCTTTAGGGGGTCCTTTATTGATCAAAATGCTATGTCTCTCCCGCCACCTCCGCCTCCTCCTACGGGGAGAACAAAATAAAAGAAATCTCCACTAGGAAAGGGATTCATCTGTTATTTTCTGCTACTGTTTCATTATCATTTCAACCGGGAGAACAAAATGACAGAATAACTGAGTTGGAAGGGACCTTGGAGGTCTTCTAGTCCCAACCCCCTTCTCTGGCAGGAAACCCGAAAATCATTGTGGGAAGCACCCACCCCCCGAAGAATGAGATATTTTGGGAAATATTAAAAAAAGCAGGATAAAATATTTCTCCTAAATGAGAAATGGGAAAAATTTTAAGGGAGGCAGAAACCAGTCCCAGTTTCTCTGCCCCAAGCAGAAACTGAGGAGGCCAGCTTTCGGAAATGCAGATTTGGTAATTGTTGGGCTCTGGGAATGGTACTACCTACCTTGGAGCCCGCCAGCTCTGGCAGGGATCCTGCAGCTGTGGGGAGGTCTGGTACAAGCCTCCATGACACCAATGATGCACTGGCTGCTATGCATGTGACCCAGGTGGCTGCAGGGAATCCTTGTGGAACGCCCAACACTGATGCTGCTGCCATGAGGCTGGGGAATACCTTGTTGGGTGGAGATACACTACCGGATCTTGTCAATACAACTGACTCAGTGACCGCAAGATCCTCCGCAGACAGCTTGGGGTTGGGAGCACTGCAATTGGTTAATCTTTGGGAAAGGGAATGCACAGGAAGAGTAGATGGGTGTATAACGGATCTAGTTAGGGATTATAGGTGATAGTAGGAGTACAACAGGACTACAATCGACCTCCAGAACTTCAGCATGTGGAATTAGGGTCAGGCAGAGCATAGGAGATAGGGGCAGTTATCAGGGGTGTGTGGCTGTGACTATAAGCAGCGTTGGGAGGCAGATACTCCCAGTGCTAACCTTGATCAGCTTCCAATGTGCTTGCTGGATGTGGAGCTTGTTGTTTGCAAATAAACCAGGCTTGAGCCTTCTGAATTGTAAGAGTCAGCTTGTTCTATTCTGGTGAATCCTCAAATCCTAGAAGACCAGCTGAGAGTAATCCATTCAGAAAGTCTGGGTCAAGATAGAAACTCAAATAAGCAACAAACAAAAGGTTGACAAAAATAGCGCAGATAAACATCTAGGACTTGCATTTTCCCTTTTGCCCATAGAGGCAGCCATGACCCTTACATGACCCCATAGAAATCCAGAAGGTATAAAAATCCACCTACCCTCAACTTTATTTGTTCAGCTGATCCAGAATCACAAACACTGATGGTTCTGTTCACCAATGGGCCTTATTTCCAATCAGCCTCAGCCTCCATTTTGTTTCTAGCATCTTTCCCTCAGCTTGGAACAGAACCAGATGGATTTTCCTTCCAACACCATTTCAGACCAGTGGTTGTCCAATCCCTTCTTAAAAACTTCCAATGATGGACCACCCACAGCTTCTGGAGGCAAGTTGTTCCACTGATTAATTGTTTTAACTCTAAGGAAATTTCTCCTAGCTTGCTTCTCTCCTTGATCAGTTTCTATCCATCGCTGATGATCACCAAAAATTTCAGGAGGCTGAAGATGAGATGACAAACATAGAATCTGGCATTGGGCATGTGTGCTCTAGCTAAATTTCCCCCTCCTGTGCAAGGATTGTCTTCTGCCCCATAGATAATAGAAGTTTTGCTGAACATCTACATGTGAACATGAAAATTGTTCTCACTGAATTTTGGTATGAAGTGAAGGTAGCAAATTGTGGTGGCTTTCCTAGTGGAACACTAAGTACACTCCAGTTTGGAGACTGTGTACAGATACTCCTCGACTTATGACTGGTTGTTTACCCACCATTTGAAGTTCTGTTGGATCTACCTAGGGGTACTTATGACCCAGATTCAAACTACCTATGGTCATCCTCCATTGCAGTCATGTGACCAGACTTTGGAAGCTTAGCAACAAGGCCAGATTTACGGCCTTTGCAATGTCTTGACCCAGTTAAAGAAGTCCACAAATGAGCCCAGCTTGAATTCAATTGACAATGTAAATTCCACCTTGAAAGAAATGGAACTGCAGAATTCCTTGTCCCAAAGGGGCTATATCAAGAGACAATTGAACTTTTTTTGTTTTTCCTTGAAGACATTTCACTTCTCATTCAAGAAGCTCCTTCAGTTCTGACTGAATGGTGAAGAATGGAAGGATTTATATTCCTTGCAGTCACCTGGTTCTTAGCATTCTCTCTGAAAATCATTGAGGCCACTTGGAGGTTTATCTGTGCCCTCAGGGTCACCTGAATAATGTAAATGGGTGTAAAATCTTCTTGGAACTCTTGAAAGAACTGTGTTGTAAACAGGAGATACAGTAGATGGTATCATATCATACCTTTGTTGAGAGAAGGCTGTTCAATTTTAACCTAGGTACCCCTTTGACATTTCTTTCAAACCAACGGTCCTTTCTGTACAGAATATGGACCGTGCTGGGTACAATGCAGTGACACATGTGCAGTTCTGTACATTGGAGAAACAAAACAACCCACTTCACAAATGCACGGCACAACATAGCAGAGCAAACTCATCAGCACAAAATTCAGCAGTCCAACTGCATTTGAAAGACAAAGGCCACTCTTTTGGAGATTAAGAAAGTTCACATTCTGGACAGAGAATTTCCATTGTTAAGCAAACCGGTTGTTCAATGAGTCTCATCTGATTTTACCATCTTTTTTTGTCATGGATGTTAAGCGAATCACTGCAATGGTTAAGTGATTCATGTGGTCGTTCCGTGAATCCAGCTCCCCCCATTAACTTTGATCTTTGGAAGTCAGCTGGGAAATCACAAATGGCAATCAGAAAGCTCCAAGACACTGCAACCATTATAAATAGATAAGGTAAAGGTAAAGGTTCACCACGCACATACGTGCTAGTCATTTCCAGCTCTAGAGGGTGGTACTCATCTCCGTTAGAAAGCCGAAGAGCCATTGCTGTCTGAAGACATCTGCGTGGTCATGTGGCCGGCATGACTAAATGCCGAAGGTGCACAGAATGCTGTTCCCTTCCCACCAAAGTGGTCCCTATTTTTCTACTTGCATTTTTTACGTGCTTTCGAACTGCCAGGTTGGCAGAAGCTGGGACAAGTTAATAGGAGTTCACTCGGTTTCGCGGCACTAGGGATTCGAACCACTGAACTGCTGACCTTTCTGATCGACAAGCTCAGCGTCTTAGCCACTGAACCACTGCGTCCCTATATAAATAGATACTGATTGCCAACTGTCTGAATGTTGATCACGTGACTATGGGGAGTACTGTTATGGTTGCAAGTACGAGGACTGGTTGCAAATCACTTTCTCTGGTATCCTTGTAACTTAGAACTGTCACTAAATTAAATGGTTGTAAGTTCAAGGCTAGCTGTATGGTTTTTCCTGCGCTAGGTATTTTTGTGTATTTTCACACACACGCAAAAATAGGATTCCCCCCTCATTTGCTTATTTTTTTTCCCTAGAGAAGTTGACCTCCTTATGTTCTGAACTTTTCTTTTCTTTTCATTCAGTGGCTAGGTTTGGTAGGCATTGTCCTCTAAAACATCTGGACTGGTTTTTGTTTTTTTTCCCCCACCAAAGTTTACCATTTAATCTGAACCAGTTCAGGATTTTTAAGGGCTGCACATGATGCAAACTCTAGTTATATAAACCTAATAATATTTGCTGAAAAGAGAGATTTCCTCAGCAATTCTACTGATGCAAATACATTTCATGCTGGAGAATGGGAAAGTTTGGACAGAACAGAATGATCTGGTTTTAAATGACAATTGAATCTTTTTTTCTCCTTTTCCCCGGAGTCACAAAATTGGAATTTCTATTTCCAAGGTTTCGACTTCCTTCCTGTCATCTTTCTCCTGCTGCATTGTCATGGTATTCTACTCCTAGCTCATATGTGCTCATGCTGGGAAAAAATCCCCTTGCAGAGCCTTCCTGCTGGTTAGACGTTTGCCTGTATGGAACCAACTTTCCCTGGAGGTGAAAAAAATTGTCTGTCTCTTCAGAGTCTCCCTAGCTGAAAAACATCTTTTGGACCATATCAAAACTTTTCATTTATGAAATGCCAAGCAGCGTAAGGTACAGAATGCTTCAAAGTTGTAGTACAAGATTATCTATCATCTTTATCCTATCTATCTATCTATCTATCTATCTATCTATCTATCTATCTATCTATCTATCTATCTGATATCTATATTTAATATCTACGTGTCTGTCTGTCTATCTATCTACCTCATCTTCTCTTATCTATTTCTATATCATCCATATCTATAGCTATCGTTTTGTCTATCATTCTATCAATCATTTTATAATCTTATCTCTATATCATCCATATCTATAGCTATCATTCTATCTATCCTTCTCTTAGTCTTTCACTCTCTTCTCTATAACTCAATTTCTACATCATCCATATCTATATCTATCATTCTATCTGTTCTATCAATCATCTATGTCAATCAATCTATCTATCTATCTATCTATCTATCTATCTATCTATCTATCTATCTATCTAACATTTATCTCTCTCTATTTATCTATCTATCTACCCTGTTTCTCCAACAATACGGCCTCCCCCAATAGAAAGTCCCAGCATGTTTTATAGGCATGAAATGAAATTAAGCCCCTCCCCCCAAATTAAGGCCTGTATTAAAACATGCGAAATGGGAGGGGGGATGGTGGGGGGGGGCTTGCCATTAGGAAGTACTTTTGTTGCACACCCAGATATGGTGCTGCCACCGTTGACCCCGATATGAAGTGCCCTACCAACGCCGAGGTCAACATCTAAACTGTCGCCACTCGAGGCTTCGGGGCAGCAGGAATTCACGACCGTTCGAGATTCCTGCTGTGCTAGCTGCCAAGGTACCCCCGATCCAGATGGGTCAGGGGGATATGGCTGCCCTGTAGGGACAGCCGAAGAGAGAGGGGAGCCGGACAGGGGGTTGGGGGTGTCGCAGACCCCCTCCTCATCCTAATAAACCCCTTTTTCCCAAGGTGGTGGAGCAGCGGTCAGCAATGGCCACCACGAAGAAGCCAGCAACCGGGTAAGATTGTGCTGGAGGAAGCAAGAAGAGTGAAAGTGCTGTCTGAGCCGGGTCAATCAACATCTTTCAAATTTGTGGGAACTGAGCTGTTTGAATTGCTGGAGGATACATTGTATCCCTAACAAGATCACGGCGGAGAAGCTGTTAAAGGGAACTTTTTTTTCTTCTCTTCACTCTCCCACCCCATGGAAACAGCAGATATGAAATATGTTTGGACATTGAAGGTGAATTATTCTGAAAGTTGAAGCTAAGAGACAAAAGGGCTCCTGGACATTGAAAAACTTAAGAAATTGGAAAACCCTTATTAGAGGTATGGATTTCTGATTATTTAAAATTGATGTTGCAAGTGGGAAGGGAGAGGAAAAAAAATTGGAGCAGAAGCTGAAAAAGGAGGAGATTGCCTAGAATCCCAAAGAAAGGTATATGGTAATTGGACCTCTTTGATTAAACATTAACCCCAGAAAGAGAAAGAGAAGAAGGAAGAAAAGTATTAATTTTTGGAACTTTTTTTGAATTATTTTTGATTAAAAATACTTGTGGTTGTTTTGGGAAAAGTTTCTCTTTTCATGATGGCATCGCTTGTGGATGAACTAAAGACTGAATATCAAAAATATAAAAAGGAAGATACTTTGGGCACTTTGTTTCAATTTTTAGAAATGGCGTTATGTACTTATGAAAAGTTGACAACGCAGCAGAAGGACTGGGACAAAGAAGAAGAGGAAGAAGAAGAAGAAGCCATCTTTGATGAACAATGGATTTTTTCCAGGGAGGAGGAGAAAGAGGACAAGAAAAAGGGGATTTTAAGAATTGAAAAAACAACCAAAAAAGAGAAAAATGAGCGGAAAGGTGGAGGCAAGGTTAGAAAGCAAAGGAAAGGGAGTAAGAAAAGGGAGGAGGAGAGACAAAGGGGTAAAAAGGGCAAGGAGAAGAATAAGCAAGAGAGAAAGAGGGGGAGGAGAAGCCTCAATGGTGGGAAGCAAGATCTAAAGAAAAAAAGTTTTTTCAGAGACAATGGGTGAATTTAATTTAGGATAAAAGAGGGATTCTGGAGGGTACATAAGATTGTGTTTTTATATGTGTATTTAGAGTATAAAATTCATTGTGTAATTTTAGAACCTATTAAACAGAATCCCAAAAAAAATTGTTATATGAAGTACTTTTAAGTTAGGGTAATGAGTTAAAGACGTTACTCCAATTGGTGTATAGGAGAAGTATAGTAAAAGAAAAAAGATGAATGGATAGTTGGAAATAGAACAGACAAAGAATGTTATTGAAAATGGTAATAAGATATGGAAGGATATATAAAGGTTTTGTTATGTCTTTTTGGGTTTTGTATATTGATAAAAGGCAATAAATTTTAATTAACAAGAAATAATTTGGATGAAAAGGAGAAGCTGGGATATGTTCTATTGGTTTTCTTCTTTTATTATTTTTTCTTAGAAAAGAATTTATAAGCTGTTATGCCTTGATCCTTTGTGCATTGTTTTTATAAAATTGATAAAACTGGTTTATAAAAAAGAAAAAGAAAATGATAATAAGATATGGAAGGATATATAAAGTGAATATGATGTTTGAATTTGTGTCTGTGTGAAGAGTTTCAACTCGGGATCAGACAGCCTTCAGAAAAGATCTTTTAGTTTTGTTTATGTTTTGTGTTTTGTATGTTTATGAAAGGCAATAAAATTTTATTAAGCAAGAAATATAATTTGGATAAAAGGAGAAGTCTGGATAAGATATAAAGTTAAGTAGATAATGTAAATATTGATATTACAATTTGAAATTATTTTATATGTTCTATTGGCTTTCTTCTTTAATTATTATTATTTTTTTTTTAGAAAAGACTTTTCAAGTTGGTATGCCTGGATTGTGTATTGTGTTTTCTGTAAAATTAATAAAATTTGTTTGTTTTTTTTAAAAAAAAAAAAAAAAACTGTCGCCACTCGCCCGCCCGATGATGCAAGGGGGGGAAATTAAGTCACCCCGAAAAGAAGACCTAGCTATTTTTTCAGGGCTCAAAAAAAAATAAGACCCGGCCTTATTATATGAGAAACACGGTATCATCTATCATCTATCTATCTTCTATTAATCTATCTTATCCTCTATTTCTATATTAACCATATATTCTATCTATCTATCTATCTATCTATCTATCTATCTATCTATCTATCTATCTATCTATCTATCTATCTATCTATTTATTTCATCTTCTGTTATCTCTTTCTATATCATCCATATCTATATCTATTATTCTATCAATCATTCTCTCAGTCTTTCTCTCTTTTCTATATCTCTATTTCTACATCATCCATATCTATATCTAACTATCATTCCATCTATCATTCTTTCAATCTTCTGTCTTTCTTTCTATCATCTCTGTGTGTCTGTGTCTCTGTTTCTCTCTGTCTCTGTCTCTCTCACATCTATCTACCTATCTCTAATTTGCCAGGTTTTTATGACAGAAGATAGTGATATAGGTAAAAAGTAGAGGCTGATTTTGTTCACTGAAGAAGCAACTAGAATGGAATACACAGCCAAGAACTAGTAGCCTGAAATATACTTAATAAAAAGAACATTTATGCAGGTTCTGCTCAGCTGAATATGAGTTTCAAGTCCATTTATGCTCTGAATTTGTGTAGCACACGAGTCTAATCTAACATAGAAATACAGATTTTGGATTTAAGTTGATCCCACCCATTCCTTTAACATATTGGGCAGTCTAGCCCATCATATTAAGTCATAGGGCAGCGCATAACACGCTTTAAGAACCCAGCAGTTGTGTTTTGTTAACAAGAAGTTAAATGTGTTGGCTGAACCAGGAGGCAGTATAGCTGAAGACAATCCTAATACAGACAGTGCCACTATCAACAGGATGCAAAAAGTCAGTTCTATTTTTGCCTTCCACATACCTTAATTGCTGAAATTCTATCCAGGTTGTAGAAAGTTCTCTCTGGAGAGGTTTTCTTGGCACTGAAGGAGAAATGTTATGAATATTTATGAGCAAGAAAGGTTAAGACTGAGGTCTAAAGTATCTCAGACAGCCTTGCTTCTGTTTAATTAGATTAGTATTAAGTATTAGTAAGCAAAGGAGATGTAAGGACAGTAGGTTAACTGGAAGTAGGTTATGGAATATAGTCAGATCAAGATACTTACAAGAAGTATAAGCCATACTTAGCATGATAGAGAACTAGCATGAAAGGCTGGGGATTTTACTATATATGATACCCAGGTGACACAGGACCCTATGAGATATTCCACATTTATTTCATGTGTCATGGTGGAGGGATCAACACCAATAATTGTATCAATGACATTTATGTGCATTGAAATATTCAGCTTTGATTTTGCCTTGTTGGAATGAATATATGGTATAATGTTCAGCAGCTACATTCTGGATGTTAGAGGTATTTAAGAAAGCTAGTAAGGGAAACTGCGTAACCTCTTTCTTATAGGATCAGAGCTATAGTTGCTTTGATTTCAGGTAATTAAATAGTGACAAATTTTAACAAAGTTTGGGCAGACCCAGTCTTAAATTTTGGTAGAGCATCTAAAGTTGGAATGCTTCTTCAAATAACCTCCTCCTCTTTTTCCACCCCTTCTTCTTTCTCCTCCTCCTCCTCCTTCTCCACCGCCTCCTCTTTCTTCTCCTCCTCCTCCTCCTCCTCCACCACTTCCTCTTTTTCCTCCTCCTTCTCTTTCTCCTCCTCTTTCTCCTCTTCTTCTTTCTCCTCTTTCTCCTCACCTTCCTCTCTCCCCTCTTCCTAGTAAAATAGAGTTGCTTTATGTCACATGGGATTCTGATGGCAGGATAAATATGGGTTCAGGAGATCAACAATGCATTATTTGGATGCATCATGAGATCAGCAATCTTCATACAAAAGAAATCTGAACTCTGATTCTATCTCTGAAGCCATAGGTTTCCATTTGACCTTGAGCTGGGGAATCTATCATTTGACTCAGTAATGTTACACCTAAATGATTATTAAACAACAATAATAATATGGCTTAATGGCATTTTAGCATTTCCAGGCTGCCTTGTCTCAATGAATTCAGTCCCTTTATGAAATCAGGCAGCGTTATAACTCTCCACTGCATATGTCTAGCCACCTTGCAAAACAGCAATTTCCTTAAATGCCTCCTAATTGCAAAATTCACTTATATTCTCATCCACCAGGGTAGGTAGAAAGGTTTTCATTGCGTATAAATAGATATGTTTACACACACAATTCTCAAACAATTTGATAAAAGAGGGTTTGCTTTGGAAAATTATTTCAAGGAGAATAGAATTTTGACTTTTATTTCATCGGGGAATGGTGGAGTTACGATTTAGTTCAGTTACAAGATGGCCAGAGGGTATGTGCATGTTCTATTTTTCATTGTATATGCTTCTCCCAAGTGGTTTGTAGCCTTCCAAAATTCTGAAACTACAATTCCCAAAATTTCTAACCAGGCGATGAATGACTGGCTTGGCTAAAGCAACGAACTGATTTAAGTCAAAAATACCTTCCTTTGTAATACATCACATAAGATAGATGATCAAATGGAGGGAGATACCATGTTTAATGAGAACTGCTAAAGCGGTTTGTTTACTCTCTTCATTATCCTTAGAAATTATCAATAATTCTCTCTTTGGGGTTAATGAGACATCTGTGCATTTCTCCCTCCCACCCTTCCCTGTTGCCAGGATACCAGACCATTGAAAATTCAAAAGGCAGTTGGAGATTGCAATGTGATGCCTTTTCAATGCAAAACCTTGCTTATTTTAAAGTCCAGATAGCTGTGTTTCCTATCCTATCAAAATGCAATTAATATAAGAAGCTGCCCAATTAACATTTAATATGGAATGGTATCGCTTAGGATACACCTCAATAATAAGCCAACAGAACAAGAGTGAGATATCAGGCAGCCAATCCAAACCCTAAGAAATTGCAGTCCCATTTGAAAAAAAGAAGACATTCTGATGAGAGATGTGGGATGTTAAAGGATCTTAGGATGTTCAGAAGGAAGAAAAGAAGAGTAAAGGGAGACAGGACAGCTGTATGTAGATACATAAAGCGTTTGTAGTAAAGAGTAGGTGGTTAAAGGATTAGTTTTCAGCCCCATAAACACAAGGATAAGAAATTATGGGTATTAACTACACTGGTATTCTGTAGTTGAATTTTTTTTAAAAAAATTGTGCCATAAGTTTTCTATAAATTCTCTTTGGTAGAATATGGTATTTTTGCACTTAATGAATTAAGTGTGGTAGCTAAGGAGCACATGTGAATTTTCTCTTTTTCCATTGCCCAAACTTTTCTCCAGAGGTCTACTACTTCTCCAGCTTCTAACACAGAGGTCCCCAAACTTGGCAACTTTAAGACTTGTGGGCTTCAACTCCCTGGGAGTTGAAGTCTACAAGTCTTAAAGTTGCCAAGTTTGGAGACCTTTGTTCTAACATTTCCATTCAAGTCCAGTGAAAGATCTTGGAAGGAAAATTCTACTTCAGAAGGGAAGTCAGAATAGATTATTTTTTTCCAATGGGAAAAGTTATATAGACAACCTGGGAGGATACAGATTCTGCTGTAATAATAGCATCTTTCAATATTGCCAATCTTCATGGAAATTCCAAAATACGAATAAGAGAAATCTGAAAGAATCATAAGCATCTTGAGAATAACAAAGCAGAAACCTCTTTTCTAAGAAAAAAAGAAGAAGAAAAATAAGAAATTGCAAGGCATTTTGATGTCATAGTTAGTATCATTAATATCCATTTCACCCTTCAATTTCTTTAGGACTTTTTTTTTGTAAAGGTGTAGAAGATGGTGTTTGTTGCCTGCTCAGGCTGTCAGAGTCTGGATTTCAAAGAAAAAAATAATAGCAGATGCCAGAAAGAACACAGTTAGCAAACCTTTCTTGATTAATTCTGTAGACTAGGAGAGAATCCTACCTGCACAGTTGTGATGGATGTAGACAGTTCCTCCTCAAGAAATGATCAACTTCCATGTTACATCTTCTACACATATAAAAGCAAAATACCACTCATGCATCATCACAAAATCTCCACAACCGTAAAGCCTACAAACTTGAAATTTGGCACATACATTCCTCTTGGCTTCTAGGTGCTCACTAAGAAAGGATTTTTTTGAAATGACCATCAGAACATTAGTATTTCATATTATCAGGATTCTGGTATTAACCCCATTTAAATCATGAGTCTCGAGCCAGACTTCCAAAACTTCAAAAGGATTTATTGGGAATTAAAAGATGTGGTACTGCCTGGGTGCAGCCAACTCTGAGACACATCACTCATTGTCACCCTTGACCCAGGTTTTACCCCCCACCCCCTGGGTGTATCATAATTCATATTCTCCAATGGGACACAAGAGTCATCAATCATGCTCTCCAGTCAGAATTTTGCATGGCAGAAACTTTGGTCACCTAATTACTATATTGAAAACATTTATAGGATGCAGTTTTGGTTGCAAGCTGTTGCACTGCTCCTCCCTCCCTTTCTGTTGGCAACTCTAAAAGACCATAGAATTATTTTATGAGTTGACACGTATGTTACTATTAACACGCTCTGATGCTAAGGAGTTCTAGTCCCCCTCCCCACCTGAAAAGAAATCTGTTCCAAATGCAAAACACAAGCAGAGGAGAGGAATTTCAGTTTCAGTTTTAGTTTCGCAGCCTCAAACTAACTTTAAAAAAGAACAGTTGAGTTAAGCCATGCCCAGTCTCTTTGCTGTCTCCTTCTTGATGACATAACAAATACTGCTTCACCTTCCATGTTTCAGTTTCCAACAGCCGTCAACTCTCTCACACACTGACAGGATGCTAGCCAGATGAATATTGATGGATGCTGGTAGGCAGAGGCACAATTTTTCCCCCTTATTTTCCTCTCCCAAAACTAAGCCCGATCACATAGTTTTGTAGTGAAGCACGGGTATAGAGCTAATCCTTAATATGATTGTTGGAGTCACATTTTTTGGTGAGAAAGATGTGGCTACATCAATCTTTCAATGAAGTAAATACATACCTCTGCAAAGGATGGAACAAAGCCTACAGTTTAACTGAGATGGGAAACAGGAAATATGCCTGATCCTGAACATTTACACGCTTATGGTTTACCCCAAAGACTGATGAGCTTGATCTGGGTTAGGTTTAATCTGCTTCCCATCACCACAGAATCAGACACCTGAGTAACATTTGCAATCCATTACTACGATGAGAGGTTTCAAAATGAGCCTGGAATTAGATCACTAGAGGCTGGTCCCATTTCATGGAGCCTGCCTGTAAATCAAGCCACCATTTCCTAAGCTTGGAATTAATTTTTGAACATGGATAAATTCATTCACTTGAGTCTGTGATGGAAAGCAAACTATATTTCAACTTCACTGCTCCGTGAATTAAAAGTTGATTTCTAAGTCAAGTGAAAATAATTGATCTCCTTCCATGTCACAATCTCTCTTTTATTTTTTTAATAAACCACATTGAAGTGATATCTCCCTCCCTGATATGTGATATCCAGAAGACTTTCCTGGCTCCCAAGATTTTGACATTTTGCTTATTTATTAAGCAAATTAATAATTTGTTACGTCAATACTTGAGGATACAATTCCAGAACTCCAAGTGCCTTCAAGGGCTTTGGTGGCTGAACTTACAGTGTCACATGTAAACAAAAAAGACAATTTTGTGATGCACCTTCAGATGTCATGAGGTAAATTTCTCTAAGCTGACAACTACCAGGTGTTTAAGAATAAGGGTGCTAAACTTTGGCTAAATAGAAACAAAAAAAAAAATATATGAAATGATTATATGAATATATCTGGAACAAATATAAGATTTATTGTAGACTGGGGGATATACCATGTGGATCCTGAATATATTAGTTTTATTTTATTTTTACTCTTTTTTGATGTTTATTATATATCGGCTTCAAGAAAGTTAATGAAGATAACAATGAATAATGCAAAATAAAATAGGTGATAAGCTAAAAGTAGAAATAATAGGGGTAAAGAATTGAAAATATATGTGAGGATAAAATGTTTTTGATATTGAATTAATGAATTGAAATATAAAGTGAGAGCTTATTTAAAGATCAGTGGAATAGATAATGATTTGATATGAAATTAGATAAGAAAGTTGGAAATGCAGTTATGACTATGTATAAATGTTGTAACCTGTAATCACATTGCTCACTTAAAGAGATGTGTAAAAAATAAAATAAAAAAAAAAGAATTAAAGGTGGATAAGCTTCTTGGTTGCCAAAGGTTGAATTTAGAAGAAGGCAAGTAAAGGGGGAAATAACATCAAGTAGCATTGCCTGAATACCATCATTTGCACAATTCAGTAAGTATAGATCATAGAGTGGTAATCTTGAAATTCCACCTGATTTTTATTTTATTTTATTTTATTTTATTTTATTTTATTTTATTTTATTTTATTTTATTTTATTTTATTTTATTTTATTTTATTTTATTTTATTTTATTTTATTTTATTTTATTTTATTTTATTTTATTTTATTTTATTTTATTTTATTTTATTTTATTTTATTTTATTTTATTTTATTTTATTTTATTTTTTTATTTTATCTTTTATCTTATGTGGGAGAATTCGACACGGCCAACTCAGTGTAAGACAACTCACCATGGGACAATTCAATGCTCCATTAATAGTTTCATTCATTTACTTTTATTATTGGTGATCACATTTTCATCAAAATTATTGTAACTGGTGTTTTTGGATTGACTTTCTTTATTTGATTATTATTGGCCATGATTCCATTGAAATTAGTGAACTTTTTCATTTGGGCTTAGTTGTGGTCATAAATTGAAGATTATCTCTATTCAGTTCTATTATTATGTTGAGAATAAAAGAGAAAGAAAGGACCTTGGAAGTCTTCTAATCTAGTCCAATCTTCTGCTCAAGCAGGAAAGCCTATCATTTCAGAAATGGTTG